>OZ010787.1:537086084-537466084 GCA_963932465.1 Maratus speciosus | reverse complement strand
CTTCGTTATTCATAGAAATATAGAATTTAAAATATTTCATTCTTTCAAGAGTCTTTTGTTGAAATTAAACAATAATTTTAGAAAAAAATAAATCCAAGGTTTGAAATAGGAGTGATCTATTTTAACACGATACAATAATCCAATCACAATTAAATCGTTTCCATTTGCTAATGTGTTTGGATACTAGCCAATCATATTTTTAATAGGCGTGGTTTTCATCGTCTTGGTAGAGGCGGAGAGCATAACATTACGAGGCCATTTTTGACACATTTTTCATCAAAATCTTTGCATATTTTGCTCAGCCTAATTGTAGTAGAACTATTGAAAGCATGTTATTGGAAAGCTTAAACTCTATATTTTCGTTGTTATTAAAAAAATTTTCCTGAATTTTGCTGATATGAATGTTATAAGACTAAAAAGGACACAATACCTCGAATTTCACTGGATCCTAAATTGACAGGATCCTGAGAATTAAACTACAACGAAAATCGGAAAAGTAAAAAATAGCCCGTAAACAGATAGTCCTCAGCTATCCTGTGCAAAAAAAATCATTTAAAAATATTAAAAATCAAGCAAGATATTTGAAAACATTGTTGCCATAGACTTATCATTAGCGTTCGAACTTCAAGCCGTGACTAGTGTGGCCTCTTAAACAAGTAATATTTGAATGACGTAATTCCTTTATATATCGCATATAACTCTAATTTAATAGGAGGAAATTTCTTTTCGGATTCGGTAAGTAATTTAGAATAATATGACACAGGAAGTAGTATGCCATTTCTTCTTTGCATCAGAATTGCAGAGATGGCCTGCTTAGATGCGTCAGTATTGACGAAAAAACTTTTCATCCCAATTTGGTAGATGTAACACAGGTTTCTGAAAAAAAACTTTCTGAAGTGACTGGAAGGCAGTTTGTTGTTCTTCACTCCATTCAAACTTTATTTTTGGTTTAGTTACATGTATAAGTGGAGCGACGAGATCAGAAAATGAAGGGATAAGAGCACGGTAGAACGAGCAAAGTCCAACAAAACCCTTAGTCTGTCTCTTCGTTTTTGGAGTTGGAAACTCAATTATTTTAGAAATGTTACTCTCAATAGGGGAAACTTTATGGTCTTTAATGTTAAATCCCAGAAAATTTATGTCAGTTTGAAAAAATGAAAATTTTTCCGGAGAAAGTGTAACATTGTTCTTTATGAAAACATCTGTTATTTTATTCAATTGGTCTAACATTTCTTGAAACGAATTTACACCGACCACCATATCATCCTGATATGAAAAACAAGAGTCAACGCCAGATTGCTGGATGAGAGTGTCAATCAGTTCCTGAAACGTAGAAGCAGCTGTTTTTAAACCAAAGACCAGAACTTTAAATGTAAAAACTCCCCAAGGGGTAATAAATGACAGTTTATTCTGCAACTCATTCGGAACAGCAATTTGCCCATATGCTGAAGAAGGTCTAAGGTGGTAAAATACTTATACTTAAACAATTGTAGCAACAAGTTCAAAATTTTAGGGAGGGGGTACGAAGATGGAATAATTATGGCGTTAAGTAACCTTAGATCCAAAGCAAGCCTATACTTTTGAGGTTGTGAAGGATGCGTTCTTTTCTTTTTCACCAACAACATGGGACATGCCCACGAAGAATTTGCCCGCTTAATCATGTTTGCTTTTAACATATCCTGAATTTGGTCTAGGGCTTCCTGTTCTAGTGCTTGAGGGACCGGAAAAGGAAGTGCTTTAATAGGATGAGAATTAAGCAAATCAATGTGAGGTGAAACTAAGTCAGTTTTCCCAATGGTGTCTAATGATTTAGAAAACGCCTGAGCTTTACTACATAAAAGTTTAACCAACTCTTCACGTTGTTCCTGAGTAAGATGTCCCAGCTTAAAGTCATCAGGCGAAAGTTCTTTAATTCACTTATTAATAACTTCATCAGTAGGGACAATTAAGTTACACTGATGTTGTTCCTCGTCAAAAGAATAATTCTGAATATCTTCATCGGTTACGTTATACAAAGTACCCAATTTAGCATTTTTATTCAGATGAACATCTTTATCTGACATGTTTTCAAGAACGATGACAAAAGCATTTTTTTAAAGATGTGACAACGAGTGTAGCGATTCATGACCTATAATTTTTGAGTTCTTAACTGTTGGCCTGAAAAGAAAATATTCACTTGGCTGTGTACGTGTCAAAAAGAAAGACAAAGAGATATCTTACAGAAAAATAAACAAAAATCTGTTTACATTTTAAATAAATTGTAAGCATGGTTTGTTTTGTTTTGTTTTGTTTTTCAATTATATTTCTTTCCTATAATTATTTTCTGTTTATAAGTTCCAAATTAAAAAAATACTTAAATGAATGTTAAGCTGTCATTAGTAAATTAATTTCACCCTTCTAACCCATAAATGTAAAATTGCCTCTACCTACGCAAACATTCTGTAATTTTTAATAAATCATCTGCGTTTTTACTTATTGTCATATGTTTCATTATATGAAATCTTAAACTTGGTTATTATGAGACCTCTGCTATTACGAACAAATGTTGCAGTTCACTTGTTCTCGCTATAAGAGAATTTGACAATATATACACATTAACAGCAATAAAAAAACTTCAATTGCTAAACATTCATTCCATTACATGTATCGTAATATTAGGGTGAATGTATATTTTGTTTATATGCAGGTTTAAACAAACTATAAATTTCATCTTTTTGCTTTCTTCTATCCATAATAGAAGAAAGTATTCTAATTGATTTTTTTTTCGACGGATTTACACGTTTTAGGGTCAGAGATTCCGAAAAACGTGTTTTTACAAATTGTCCATGTGTGTGTGTCTCTTTGTATCATTCAAAAGGGTATGCAATTATTCATAGAATTGAATCAAATTTCATATTATATGTTTTTTGGCTTTGGCCACTAGATCCCAGTTGAATTTGGGAATGTTCCGCTAGAAGGGGGCGCTGTAATAGTGATATTTGTGCGATTTTCGAGACAGGATGGCGATTGACCAAGCTGTATACCAGTTGCTCAGAATTCGACAGCCTCGCAGGTGCGAGATGCCGTGAATGCGTTAGGAGATGATATAAGATTGGACTAACCAGAAAAGAAGGGGAATAAATCATACTGAATCACCCAAGAGTCTAATCTAAGTTTAATTTTCGACTTTGACTTGGTTTATTTCTAGTATTAACATGCATGAGATAGAAGAAACTTTTGAGATCGGCACAGCCAACTTATTTATTGCTGTTCTTTCTTTTTTTGTGGTAAAAAAGTTATAATTCAAATTCTGCTTGCATTTTTGTGTTATTGAATAAATGTTGCATTTGCTGGAAAGTGTTGGCAAACTGAATAATGGTGATGAAATTCAGTTTGAAGTTCTGTGTATAAATGTGATTGTCTTACTGCTTGAAGATTTTAGAAGACATGTAAATCAAAGGTAGAAATGCAAATTCTACTTGCTAGGTCTGATAGTTGAGTATCAATGACACTTCAGCAATTCACCCTTTTTACCTGAATAAGCTAATATAATACCGACTGTGCGATCTTCGTGTTATGGAACCGAATGCTAAAAGTAGGAGAATAAAATAAAAAACAATTGTAACTACTTTTTTTTAATTTTAATGATTAAGAAGATTTTTCAAAATTCTTTACTTAGCAATTTAAATTGTGAAAGAATCCTTTTCTTAATAAATTTCGGTGTTTATTTATTACTAGCGAACTTGCCCGCCGTTGCCTGAGTACGTCAAAAAACAGCAGGAATTACGAAAAAGCTCTGAAAATCACATCGCGAAAAAAAATTGAAAAGAGAAAAAAATATATATATATTGTGCTCGAAGATTGCAAGTTGATTCCTTTCACTTATGTGGAAAAATAGTAGCAAATCGCTAAAATACACCAAAAATCACATACAAAATTCCCGAAAAATTCGAAAATTGCTATACGAAATCCGAAGAAACTTTATTAAAATGAGGGCAGAATGTACTTTAGGTCAAAAATGGAATGTCAAAAAATTGCAGCAGAACGCGCAGAAACGTAAAAATCGCATTAAAAACACAAAAAGTTCAAAAATCACGAAAGTCAAAATTTACCATAATTGGATAAAAGTTTCAAATCTAATTCCTTTGACCTGTGGGCTCTCTTAAAATTTATGTTTTGGAAATCATGCTAAGCATTAGATCATGTTACTTTTATTCTTAATTAATTTACTTGGATTCCTTTAAATATAATTAATATAATCCCTTAAGTTAATATTAGTTTTTGTTGCATTAAAATATCTCAATTTCTTGATTTTCTGTAAGCAAGTAAATCCTATTCTTTTACAGTGGAAGTCTATGGGAATTTGGCGAAATATTAGAGGTATCGCCAAGTTGGCGTCACTTTTGGGGACTAATTTTGGTCGCCAAATTTGGGCGATATATCGCCAAGTTGACGACAAACTTGTCGTTATTTGGCGACAGAACTGGATCCCCCCTTCGGTAACCCTCCTTATAAGTATGGAGATGCATTACATGCTGTTCAATAATCGCATAAAAAATTCGCTAAAAATTTAAAAATCGCTGTACGAATTTCGGATAAACTTTTTTGAAAAGAGAACAAAATTTACTATACTGGGTTAAAAGAAAGAAACCGTATTCTTTTTCCTAATGTGGGAAAATCGAATTAATATAATCCCTTAAGTTAATATTAATTTTATTGCATTAAAATATCTCATTTGGTTGATTTTCTGTAAGCAAATAATCCATGTTGGTTTACAATGGAAGTCTGCGGGAATTTGGCGAAATATTAGAGATATCGCCAAGTTGGCGTCACTTTTGGCGATTCATTTTGGTCGCCAAATTTGGCAATATACCGCCAAGTTGGCGACAAACTTGGCGGTATTTGGCGACAGAACTTTGTCTCTCTACGGTAACCTCCTTATAGGTATGGAAATGCATTAAATGCTGTTCAATAATTTCATAAAAAATTCGCTAACATTTCAAAAATCGCTGCACGAACTCCGAATAAACTTTTTTGTAAAGAGAACAAAATTTGCTATATGGGTTAAAAGAAAGAAACCATATTCTTCTCACTTATATGGAAAAATCGCCTCGAAACTTAAAAAAATGCTAAAAATCGCATAAAAAATTAAATAAAAAATTTTTTATCAAAAAATCGAAAATCAGGCTTCGATGTGCAAAACTTCATATATAGACGTACATTTTCCCCAAATTTTGTAGCTCTATGTGCAGTGGTCTCTTCAGAACACCGTCGACACGCTCACTCACTCACACACAAACTTCTTTCCTTATTATTATAGATACTACTGTCGAATCAGAGGACTATAAGACGTGACTATTCAAAATGCTCTTTAACATATTTGTATGTTTATGAAAATTCTCATTAACGTGTGTGTTTTTCCTATGTTAACTATTAATTGTATATTTTTTACATTTGTAGGCTGCTGTGGTGCCACCTCAACTTCGCTTACAAGAAAACCGTGCATCTGCAAAATCCCTCTCTGCATCAGCAGATTTTCTAAACGATAATGATACAACATGGACTTCTGCGAACGAAAAAACATGGACTTATGGGCATTACGATATTCTATCTACAAGGCTGTGAAATCACACAAACTTGGTTAAACTTGGTTTTGTTGTCCACAAGCTTGGTAAAGGGTTTTGGGATCCTGTACTGATGGTGGGAATATTCCGCTGCAATCGTTCCTCACACACATTTTTCTGTAACAGAAAATGAGAGAGAGATAATATTTCTGCGATTTTCTCCATATGAGAGGCAGCTATGTACAAGAGCTTTGTATTTTGATGAGTATCTTGTGGTATTTAAATGTTTGTTAAAAATTACGGTGGCTTTGTAAATAAATCTGAATATTTTATAAGATTTATGTGATTCCACGTGAATATACATTCCTGTGAGCTTTAGGAAGGAGTAAATTATTATAAGAAATGGACATACTTCTATAGAAAGTATATATTATGCCACGTTTTTCTGACTTTTCAAATTTTACTGCACTAATTATGTGTTTATCGGATCTAAAAGTCACTTCGTGGCTTTTATTGGTGTCATATTGATCATTCTGGTGGATGAAGAGGAACTTTTGCCATAAAAAATAAAAGTTCTGAAAGAGAAATATATCTATATTTCGGTGTTTCTTGGCGGAAAAGGGTGGCTAAAAGACAACGAAAGTATAACATTTAAGAAATGTGTTCACTTAAATTCAGTTTTAGGAGCAATGATACATTTTTTCGGTATAAAAGCTTTCTCTAACCGAAATTTATTTAAATGACCAAACCTATCTAACATATAAAATTTTATTTTTATGGAATGACTTTTATTGTTTTATCTTTACATTTTAATTGCGTTCTAAATTAGCTTTAGTAAATATTGTTTAATGTTTCTTATTTCACTATATACTTCAATAAACACATAAAAAAAGATGCCTGAAATATCTTTAAAATTTGAAAAACATAATATAACGAGGAAAGAAAATTGGAAAGGGTGAGGGGCTATGACAGTCACTTGTAGATGTTTAGTCTTGCGACACTAGTTTTTATTATTGCATCTAATGTATTCTACATCTATTAAATGGAGATTTCATATGTACATTTTACATAAATTGCTATGTTTTACATCATCCCGTTATACATTTCACATAAAACATTACCATATTTGTTGGCTACTGAACATAACCTTACCCTGTTACTTTTCATGTCTACATTCTTACAACCCACTGCTTCAGTATTACTGTCAATTACATTTTAAAACTACACTATTACTTTCAATCATTATTCATATTACCGCACCTTTTATTTAATTTATTCTACATACATTATGTATAAATCACATAAGTGTATATTATACCTTTTCTATAAACATGCATTTTACTTTTTCTATAGATATGGCTGTGCTTATATTAAATAAAAATAAATTGAAGTTAATTTATACTTTATATACAGAAATCTTTTCTCCCCAGTTACAATAATGTACCTTCTTTAAACATATGTGAAATGCACACTTGTACGGAATCGTTTTTCTAAAAAACATAATAATATTTTTCTTCCGTAACGTGCCATAACTATTCATCTTACCCTATTTAGAACAAATCTGTGATGATTACCTTCACGAACACATTTATAATTTTATCTTTATATGCATTACTGTTGTTGTTAAAAATATTATCGTAAATTTCTTCACCTAACCTAAATTTGCATAACTAATTAGGCTTAATCTTTTTGTTATGATACATTTTTTTTTAAAGTAAAATTTGATATGTATAATAAGGATACAAAATTAGATAAAAACATCAAAAATACTTAACGTTTAAAGTCGGTTCCTTGATGTATTAATAGATTATCGTAAAAGGGAATTTTTGTCAAAATAATACAAAAAAAAAAACACTTTTTTTCTGAAGTACTATTAGCACAGTCCACTATTCATGGGGTATGGAGAAAAGTAATATAGATCTTGATTAAAATTTAGATATAAAAACTTTACTTTAAATTACAGTGCTTTTAAAAGATTGTTTTACTATTTTATTAAAAGATTTTATTAAAATTTAATCGAAATTCCTCAAATAATTATGTCTGTCTGTCAAAATTCTGAAATGTGTGTTGTTTTTATTTATGATGGTGGCATGTGCAAGAATGATTTTCTATAGATACTCTTAAAAAACGCGTCATTTATATATTGAAGTCATAATTAACAAAATACAAGATTTTATTAATAATAACTTTATAAATATTTAATATTTAAGTGATTTGATTTTTATACTATAGATTCTGCAAATTTATAAGGTTTTCTTTTTTCTTAAACAGAATGACATTAAATTGTAATAGTCACAGATTCTTAGTTTTTCTTTAAAATTTGTTCAGTTACAAATGGAATTTTACAAAAGAATGCATATTTTCTGTTTTGATTGCAGTACTATTAGTTCAAAAATGCAAGTTGTTAAATATATGAATTACACATGTGACTATATTTCCACATTACAACAAATGAAAACGAGATTCTTTATAAGCAACTAAAATTAATTTTCAATTGATGCAACGTGAATCCTTATTATTGTTATTTATTTCATATTATTGGTATTAACATAAACGAAATTATATATTAGTTTCATCAAAAGCTATATATAATAGATAATCTAGAACGTTAATTGGTAACCGTTGTTTTATCCAATATTTTTTTCCAAAATAAAATGGTCAAAGCTTTTTTATTTATTTATTTTTTACATTTTTTAATTAGCAGCTTTTATTGGTAGTACCATCATCTGATTGTTTTTATGATTCAGCTGTTGGAAATTTTCAACTAAAATTTTCATTTGTATATTTTCATATCCATCACCACTACATTTAAGACATTTTTATGCTAAATGAAATGACTAAAACAACAAACTTCACTTCCACTATTTTTGTTACGCATTAGTTAAACATTTACATTTTGACATTAAATCTTATAAATCAATTAATACCGGGTGTAAGTTTGTTCACTCATCAAAAATTCATAAACATTTTAACAAGTTGTCGTATCGGATTGCGGATTACACAGTAAGACTTATCAGAGTCAGGTTTTTTGTGGCAAAAGCAAAAAAAATAAAATAAAATAAAATAAACTTGCTCAAATTTTTACTGATAGGTGGCACAGTCCGGGATCATACCTATCATATAAGAAAAATTTTATTGGATCAATACCCGCATTCCCAATCAATAATCTTCTAAGTAAAATTCATTACAAGCAGTTGTAACTTATGTAACTCATAGCTACCAACTTCTACGATTTTTGTTGTCACCGGTATATGTTAATAACAATCGTCGCCTTATTTAATAATAACTTTCTGCGATTAAATACTGTGAATATTACTTTTAAAAATTACTGATGACAATGGTGGCTCATTTCATCAGGGCTGAGATTTCGTGGCCAACCTTGTATTATATATATAAAATATATTGTATTCGCAAGAGAAAAATAAATATTGTTATATAATCTGAATATTTTTATGCATTTTAATAAGGTGAACCTTTATAGACCTACCTACCGGTAAAATTTTTAACTATTTCTTCTTTTGTCATAATACATTTGACTCTTTGGCACGTCTTATGCTGCAAACTGCGCTCCGATATGACCATTTGTTAATTTTTTTTATAAAATTTTTGCATTGTGAACGGATTTATGCGACACACGGTATATAAATAAAATCAATGGTTTACTTATTATAGATGTTCAGTGATAATGTTAAACAATACATGTCTAAAAACATTACTTTTTATATTGCATTTCTATGTATAAATTTCTAAACTTAGAATTGTTATCTTAAAACCATCCATACCTTTTATGCTGAAAAATGGTGCTTAACATTAGACATGAAAAGGTTCCTAAAACTTACTTACTGAAATGTATTGAAAAAGTTTTATTGTGCCTCAACTAACATTTCTGTTTCTGTTGACTGTTTTGTAAAGTACAAAACAGGTTTTATACATAAATTATCATTTTCTGTCATATTTTATCATGTTTTTTTAAAATTTTATATGTGTTTGTGCCAATAAAATAATAGTTATCTGTTTTTGTAGTTACTTTTGCTTTGATTTATATTTGATCTCACACCTATGATACAGAAAAGTTATTGGAAACTTAAGCCGATAAAGTAGGGTAAATAATTCAGTAAAATATGAAATCTACTCTTTTCATCCATGAAATCGTGTTTGATTTCAGAATTGATTTCAAGGTTTGTTTTCAGGTGGGGTCCTTACATCTCAAATGGTCTACCGGTCCCTGTTCGATCCTCTTCAATTTCGATGAAGTTGTTATGGGATATACTTAGAAGTTTGACATAGCAATCTGCTAAGTTACACATTCCTAAGTAGTATGCAATGGGAACAGATGTCATAAATTCCCGGGCCGCCATCTTGTATTTTTTCTTGGCGTGAAAACCCCCTTTCCGCCAAGTAGTAAATGTCTCCAAGCACCGGTTTATACGCATGTTAGGCTTAACGAAAATAAAATGTAAATAATAAACAAAACTCGTTAAAGTGGCAGTCACTAAATGTCGTATGAGCGCTACGCGCTCATTAACCGAAAAAAAAATCACTGGATTCAGCAGTTCTCGCGGTATAGCAATCTCAAAATTCAGCAGTTCTCACTATGTAGCATTCTCAAAATGTACAAAACTCGTAAGGTAACATAATATACATAAAATTATCAACATAACTTAACAGACATCTGCTTTCTTGAAAGCTCAAGCACGAAATATGCTAGCATCACCGTCATTTTCCAAAATAGGCTAATGAATACGCACTGTTAACAAACCTCCTTTATTCGTCAAAATTTCCTCATATTTCTTAATTACTTCAGCAAGACCGTTTAAATAGACTACAGAACACATATTCAACCAAATACATCCAATAAATTTAACATAAAAATAATCGACAGAAACATGTAACACGATATCACAAGCAAAAACGCCCTTCTCGCGTACTCAACTCGCAATACAATCTCGAATGAAAAACGGGGTTGCCAGAACACGTCACGCCGAAACACCCACGTCACACGGGGTTACACATATCGATAATAATCGCCAACATAAAATCGCCAAGAAATCTCAAAACATCCGATTGCGGCCATCTGGGAATATATGGCATCTAAGCCACGCAATGTTGCAATTAAAAAAAAATAATAATAAATCTTTTCTTAAAAAATATCAATATTCAAACCACAAGTGACGATTTTGCATCGGGCCGGGTGACTACTAGATTTCATACCAACCGGACCCAAAGTTATTGATTCAATGTTTTTATTTTTTTACTTTGTTCTTTTCTTCAATAGAAGAAAGTATTGTAATCGAAATTTTTTCGATTTTCGGTTTTTGACGGATTTACACGTTTTAGGGGTCAGAGGTCAGAGGTCCCAAAAAACATGTTTATAGAAAATGTCTGTCTATCCGTGTGTCCGTGTGTCTGTCGCCATTGTATCGTCAAAAAGTATATGAAGTTATGTACCGAATTGAACCAATTTTCTTTTTTAAGTTTTTGGCTATGGCAAGCAGGTCCTTCCTTAATTTGGAAAAAATCCGCCAGAAGGGGGCGCTGTAATAGCGATTTTTGTGTCATTTTGAATATTGTACCATCGAAAAGTGTATGAAGTTATGCATAAAATTAAACCAAATTTTTTATGTATGTTTTTGGCCATGGTAAGAAGGTCCTCCCTGAATTTGGAAAAATTCCGCCGGTAGGGAGCGCTGTAATAGCAATTTTTGTGCCATTTTCAATATTGTACCATCGAAAAGTGAATGAAATTATGCATAGAATTAAACCAAATTTTTTTATGTATGTTTTTGGCCATGACAAGAAGGTCCTCCCTGAATTTGGAAATATTCCGCAGAAATAGGGCACTATAATAGCGATTTTTGTGTAATTTTCTTGATTTTTGTAGTTCTATTGTACAACGGCGGCTGATGAAGCGACGGGAACTTCCCATTCTGTTAAGCTGACTATTCCAGAAAAGCTGATATACAACAGAATAACGGAAAACCATTTATTTTAATAAATATCATAATCGGCTGACGTTTTTACTCCGATTAATTGACTAAAGCAGAAATTTAAGATGAAAGTCAAAGTTGATATAGTATTGAAAATGAAATATTGTCATTTGTATCAACATTTTGAAATATTGTCATTTGTATCAACATTTTGAAATATTAAAATGTATGAGATAGAAGAAAGTTTTGGGATTGGCACATCCAACTAGTTTATATTTTGCTGCAGGTTGGATTTGGTTTAGAATCTTGCACCGAATGGCGTAACCAGGTTTATTAAACTGGACACGACTCGGATTCGTGTAAAACCTTCATACCTAACCCGATGGAGAATTGTCACAAACGTCACACTTTTCACAAATTAGTCACTCTGTGAATTCACAAACTGGTCGCAGTGTGAGGTCACAAAAGAGCGTAAAAACGGCCATAAAGACCATCCACGTCACATTGACGGTCACAAAGTCACAATGTTATACGGGTATAATTTCAGACGATCCAGGTTTATGTAAAATGTGGGTACACTGTTTTGTGGTCTTAAAACAAACTTGCTAGAAAGAACAAATACACCAAGCATATGAGTTTCAATTGAGTCTTCATGCAATTTTGTTTTGCGATCATAAAAATATTTAGTTCACAATAAACATATACCAAAGTATAAAGTACACAAACTATGTACACAAAAATCTATCTATTTTGAATATTACACAAAAATTTGTGTATTTTTAATATTACACAACATAAAATCTCGGTCAAGTTCGTTAATGGGCAAAATCGGACCAAGGAGCGGAAATAGGGAGGAGTTTTGTGAAAAATGAAAAAAACCCATAACTTCTTAATTATAATACATATTGACTCAGTTTGAAGTAATTATTACTTCTAAAAAATGGGCCAAAAATTTATGTATGACAGATTTTTTATAAAACTTAAAATGGGCTCAAGGGACGAAAAAATAGGGTTTTCGGGAGAAAAAAAAATCATAACTTCGTCAGTTCTCAAGATATCAAATCCAATTAAATTTATTATAAATTGTCTTAATATTATCTACAACTTTTACACTGACAAGTTTTTGACAGGACCAATTCTTACCGGAAAAAAAATTAAAACGTAAAAAAAAGCCGGAGCGGTTGAAAAAGAAAAAATCCATAACTTCTTCAATTCACAAGATATCAAATCCGCATGAATTTATTATATATCTTCTTAATATTATATACAACTTTTATATTCAGAAGTTTTTGATAGGACCAATTCTTACAGCAAAAACAAATTAAAAATACATTGAGGTTGAATTAAAAAATTGTCGTATTAAGGGTGTACTCAAATCCAAACTGCTTATTTTCTGACTCATTTTTAAATCCATTTTTGCTTTCAAACGCATCCAATTGATAGATTCTCTTATTCAGAAACTATATAATATGCCTTAATGGTCGATTTTTTGATAGATGCAGAATATATTTTTAAAAATGATGTCAAAGTGGGCAGTTTGAACCGAATTTCTCGAAGCGATTGTATTGGAAACGAAAAATATGGTCCTACTGAGAAAATAATTGTTTATAAATCAAGTTCTAATTAAATGAACGAAAAATAAAAACATACGTTGCTTATAAATGTCTTTAAAAATCACGTCAGCAAGTTTAATGTTTTTTCTTTTAAAAATGAATTTGACAATGTGTCGGAAAATTTCGAGTTGTTGAGCATGGAAAAATATTTTTTTAATACTCGTCTTAACATGATTCTGATAAAACCAGCTCTTGTATAAAAATGAAATTAAAAACTCCTCAAAAGCGGCCAGATAAAATTATTAAAGTGGGTTTATCTCTAATCATCATTTAATTTTTGTTGGTGAAATTAGTACTTAACTTCGAAATCTACCTGCGCCTGTAGGCCGAACTGGAAGGGATTTTTTTTTTTCTTGTTTTGAAGACGAATACGCAGGCATGAAAATGAAATTTCTGTATAAAAAGACATAAAACTAAAAAAAAGAGTGTGTTTTGAAGGACACACAACTGAAGTAAAACTTACCATGACATTTTTTGAAATTTTGAGCGTGTGCGTAAAAGCATGCGTGTTATACAAAACTTGTAAATAATTGTACACTACGAGACAAAACAGGGAAAAAAGGCCTTACTTTAGCAATTTGAATTTCTCTTTCAATTTTTACCGTTTTTATTTTTCACCAGGCAACTTTTTTGTGTTTGAGTTCTTGCCATAATCTTTAGACAGAACATTACGTCGTCGTCCACAGTGAAAACAGATATTTTAAAAGTCTATAATTTCAAAGCAATTATAAATATGGTGTGTAATAAGAAATCGACGATTTATGAAAAACGTTTATTCCTGATCAAAAAAGGAAAAGTAGATTTACGCCAAAAAGTAATCAAGAGGTTAACCCGTGGCGCGTTTTTTTTAAAAGGTTTTTAATTAATATTTCAGCTAATAACCGATAATATTCTTTCCGAAAATCATTATCAACAATCCTTGGATGATTCCGTGTCGATAGGTACCTTGAGCGCCCCTAAAATCCCTCGCTGAGCCCCAGCAAAATAAAGTTTGTGTGTAACAGGAAAACGTGATTTTCTCCAAAACTATCTGACCTGTATGTGAAACTGTAGAGAGGATCTCTATAATTTTCCTACAAGTTTTAAATAAACTCCTACAACCCCTCATATTCTCATAATTTTAGTCTCAGTAGATTTGGAAATAGAGGTGGGGGGGGGGCATATTTTTACAGTACATTTTTAAAGCTATCTCTGAAAATATAATACCTAAAATCAAAAGAGATTATTTTTGACTTCGGTCATACGAGATCTTTCGAGCGATATCCCATATGACATAAAAAAAAAAATCAAGTAACTTAATTATCCCCTAAATTTTTTATAAAATTATTTGTGAGTGACTAATAATCTTATAAATATGTGGGTCTATAGCTTTTATAACTCTATCAGGTTTGAAATTTCCACGTTCCATAGTTTTCAAGAAAAACGGCTATGACAGACAGATAAAAAGACGCACGAGTGATCTTATAATAGTTCTGTTTTACATTCTAAGTACGGAATCCTAAAAAGGACATTTCCGTTAAAACAATGATAAAAAGGATTTAAACTTAGTGAGTTTTTCGTCAGATAATTTTTAGTAAAATTTAAAAATTTTAAGATTTTAGACAGGAAGTACAGCTGAGGATGATTTCGTTTTATGTCTAAACCAGAAGGTGGCCTTATAAAGAGGTTTTCTTTCTTTGACAATCGATCTAATATAAGTTCTCGACATAAATGAGACTTAGATAAAACTTCCGGCAACGTAATTTGCGCAAACACAGTGCAGCGACGAGATAAAGAGCTAAAAGATCTGTAAAAACACACACTACAGACACAGAAAATGAAACACATAAGACTAGAATATATATGAAGACATGAGTTTCAAAACTCGCCTTATCCAAAAAATCAAATTTTGTGAAATCGCGAAAAACCTCTGACTGCGTCTTTTGTTTTTCATTCTAACCTCTTCAGACCCGAAATTAATATAATACAGTCATTCAGGGTAACTTTGAGCCGCATTTTCTCTATTTTCATATGCCACACTCTTATTTTAAGAATATTGTTGCAACTAGGTGCATAAAAGAGAAGAAATGATCCTAAATTATTGTATGACTATAAAAAATTAAGGAATAATAATGATAAAAGCTATAAAAAAAATGAATTTTTAACCTGGTTCAAAGTTACCCAGCCATTTAGGGTAACTTTGCACTATTTGATAAATATTATCTAAAATAATTCATTATAAAAAAAAAAGTATTATAGTTAGGACAACTTTGAACCCCAAAATATGTTGTCAGATATGTAAAGACACCGAATTTACATTTCTTAACATCACATAAGATTTGCATAATTTATGATATTACAACAAATATCAGGCATTAGAAAAGTGCAAGAAGAGAACCATGAATATTTAGAAATAAAAAAAAAAACCTGTTTATTGTTCATATAAAACATAAAAATGCAGTGGAAAACAATTTTCAATGTTTTAACTCAATAATATACCCATAGTTACAGTGATACATACTTGTACTAGTATTATTCAAACATGAATAAAAAATGTCGAAAGTATGAAATGTCAAATTTGGGTAGCTCCGATCCCAAAGAACGCCTTTAAATGAATTTTATGTATTTCACACATATTTGTGAAAATATTTACATGTTATATCTAATGCTCACTTTCGCCATTTATATAAAATATACGTGCAAATATGGGAAATTTTTGACAGTAGCACTTATAATTAGTAAATTATAAACATCAGTGTAACTTTGAGCCGTCTCAAAGTTACTCCGAAAATGTGGTAAAATGTTAGTGCCTTCTTATTTTACATTTTATTAACTATTAATAAATAAATAATCACAAAATATTATCACATTTACAATATTTAGATAATAATATGTCTGATAAATTAGTATATTGTTACTTACTATGAAAATTTAACTGCATTACAACAACTTCAAAACAGCATTCAAAATTAACTTGAAAACAGTACTTAAAAACAGTTAGATGATGCATTTAATTGCGTATAATGTTGCTGATTTATTTTCTAAAATAAAGAGTAGAAATCCCAGTTTAGAACTTTGCCAACAGAGCACCAGTTCTGGAGCTTATTTAGTCTTTTGGAGTGAAAAATATTGAAAATTAGGAGATGATGCAAACTTACCCGGAATGACTGTACTCCAAAGACTTATTCATTGCTTTTGACAAACAAAATGGCACCATAGATGACAAAAAGAGTCATTTTTCTGAAATTGATACTTTAGGAAGCTGGTAATTTGGGTTTACAAACATGACTTTAAAATTACTAGCTCCTCAAAATATCAGTTTAACTATCAATAACCTAAATTCACACAATAAAAAAATTAAGGTCTATAAATAACTGAATAATCTACAAAACCTCAATTATTTTAATAGCAAAGTTGTTAAGTTAAATAATAATGAAAATTACCTACTTTTTACCTGATTGCCAAGAAGGGTTATGTGTTTCATGCGTATCTGGGTATGTGGATTTCTTTATATCCTCGAAACATCCCAACGGCTAGATGGATTTTAACGATTGAGGTCCCTATCGATTCGTCTTAACCGTCCGATGGTTATAGGCTAAGTTTTGTTTTTATAAATTCAAAATGGCGGCAGTAAAATACAAAATGGCGGTAGAGGCGAAACAAATTTACGCACCCTATTGAGCGGCATATCATTAGATAGGTCTTTCAAAATGAAGACGATGTCTCATTGACTATTTTACAGTCAGAAGCTCCGTTTAAATATTACACAACCTGGAAGTTGTGTAGGTAGGATCTCTAGCTGTACTGCATCTCTAACCTTCATAGACATCTATAGGCCTCATCAAAACTGTGTTTATAGATAGGAACTAAAAATTAAACACAACTTAAAAGTCATCAATACAAGTAAATAAAAAAATAGGTAAGTAATATAAAAAATAGTTTCACATTGAGGAGAAATAATTAGTGAGTTCGCTTTTTACGCAGTCGAGTTTTTTGATTTTTTAAATTTAAATTTTATTTGTTGGATGCATTGTCTTGAAAGCATTCTGCAAACTCAGATGAAAATAACATTTATTTCTTGAGGAAATTAGCATTGGTGCTGCCATTTTTTGGTTTCGTTTTAAAGCAAAAAGGTTCAGCTATGCAGAAGTGAAGTGAATAAGTAAAAAAATCAATCAGTTTAGTTTTTATAAGGAAAAGAACAAAGGCACCCTTTTGGGTACTCAGGACTGAAGAGGTTAAACCAAGATTTTACTATGGCAGAAATGCACGATAAAACTACTCTTTTTGCAGATTGTAGTGGGGTTTTTTTTATGCAGGTTCACCAATCGATTAAATTTATAGAGAAAACTCGATTTTTTAAGTTTTGGATAAGGCGAGTTTTAAAATTTACGTCCTCATATATACTAACTAGTCGGATGTGGCAATCCCAAAACTTTCTTCTATCTGATGCATGTTAATACTTCAAAATTTGCCATCACATTGCAAAAATTAAATGACAATCTATGACCATCATGAATCTAAAGGATCTATTTACGTTAAAGAGTAACATAATATGAAGTTAGAATAAATTTTGTACATTAGTTATTCAGATAGAGCTATCGTCAAAATCGTAACAAATAGAGCCTAGCAGCGCCACCTGTTGGTCTATTTACACCAAAACGTAATCAGCATTAAATTATATCAGTGTATAACTGAATCTGAAGTGTGATGAAAATATGTGCATTAGTTCTTGAGATAGAGCAATTGCGGAAATCATGAATAATGCATCATAGTAGCGCCACCTATTGGGCGATTTACGCCAAAAAGTAATCAGCACCAATTTATATTAGGGACTAATTGAATCTGAAGTTTTATGAAAATTCGTGCATTAGTTCTTGACATAGAGCTATTGCAGTAATCGTGAAAAATGCAGCATAGCAGCGCCACCTGTTGGGCGATTTACACCATAACCTAATCAGTGTGGAATTATATCAAGTACTAACTGAATCTGAAGTTTTGTGAAAATCCGTGCATTAGTTCGTGAGATAAAGCTGTTGCGGAAATCAGGAAAAATGCAGCATTAGCAGCGCCACTTGTTGAGCGATTTACACCTAAAATTAATCAGCACTAAGTTATATCAGGGACTAACAGAAGCTAAAGTTTTATTGAATTCCGTGCATTAGTTCTTGAGATAGAGCTCCCAGAGAATTTGTGTCACATACAGACAGACTCACGGACAGACATTCTGCAAAAACATGTTTTTCGGGATCTCTGATCACTAAACATGTAAATCCGTCGAAAACTAGAATTCGAAAATTTTCATGAATCCAATACTTTCTTCTTGTAAAGATAGAAGACACACAATCGGTGATAATCTCAAGATGAGCACTGATAAAATGAACTATTTTCGCACAATTTTTTTAAAAATAATCCTGATAAATAAGAACCACGTGATCACAGATAGGTATAATGATAGCAGGTGCTTTAATAAAAATGGTTATCTGGTGGCTTATTAAAGCACCTGCTTTCATTATATCTGTGATCTCATGGTTTTTGCTTATAAATTTTATTTTTTTAATAAATGCGAAAATAGTTTATTTTATAATTATTGATCTTGGGAACGTGGATAATTCGTGTACACGAAATTAGTAGGTATCGTTATTAAAAGGTTTTAATAAGCCTTTAAGTGTACTGTGATAGCTTTTAGCACATATATTTTAAATTTAGTTATAATAACTGATTTCTGTTACATAATTATAAGACCTGGAATTGGCAAATAAAAAAAAATTGCACTATTAATGATTGGTTACAAGGAATACTTTCAAAAGAATAAAAATTTAATATTGTTTGCCCTAGTAGAACTCGGCGGGTACGTGTACGTAAGACATTAGAAAGAAAGAAAACTATAATGAAAATTGCATTATTAAAATAGTCATGGGTTTTCCTTATGTTATGCTGTGAGGTTGCATATTTTATCATGGAGATGATTAAGTATTAATACTGAGAGGATCATTAAGCACTCAAAAATAGTTAAACATCATAAATGAGCGTGCACACCATATCATATTCGAAGTTTTTACACACTTAGAAAACCTTTATTTCAAAACAATAGCGCTTTTTTTGCTATGGGACGTCTACGAAAAATAAATTTCGGATTTCTACGTCAAACTTATCATATGATGTGAGTCAGAATACTTATCAATAACATATTTTTTTAATTTTAGATATATTTTTATAAGGAAGTCTTTAAATTTCATCGCTAATATGACCTAGTGACAGTTCATATTTACATAAAATAGAAAATGTATAGGCGGAAATAGGGAAAAGGTTCTATAGTTTAAACCTGGAACTTTGTTTGAGTTAAAACTCCTCATTTACAGAGTATGGCATAATGAAATACAGTAAAACCTCCCTAAAGCGACCACGTTCCGTTCCAATAAAAATTGATCGCTCCGAGAGGGGGTCTCTTAATGGAGGTAATGTTTAAATCTAGATTTTAATTGTTGAATAAAGGTAACAACTTATGTTACTAAAATTTATTTTTCACATTAGGAAAAAATATAAAAATTCAAGTATCAAAACAAAAGGTAATTACATAAGTTAATTACTGCAGAGTTTAAAAACGTTTGCTTTGATTTTGCGGTTTTATGTTTTATAACTTTTATTTCCCAGACTTTTCGAAGTTCACTAAATAAATGCAATTTTTTTTTTGGACGGGAACAAATAATGACGATTTCATTAATTTATCTATTTATTTGAGAGTTTCCTGACAGAATAGGGCATTGGAGTTTCTTAACCGTCATCCTTAATTTGTCGTCTGAGTTAATTCATTGCCTAAAAAGGCACAAAGGGGTTTAAACACTTAAAAGTTACCGGAATAAATAAAAATTCTAAACTTAGTTTAGAAGTTTGATGAATAATGCGCACTCCGAAATTATTTTTTTAATAAAACCTTCTTTCAGCGACCAGGAAAAAACGGAATTTGTTTAAATTTCTTCAAAGAAATGGGTCGCTAATGGAGGGAGTTCAACTGGGGTTGTCTCTGAATAGAGGTAAAATTAGTATTAAGCCTATGGGAATAAATTTCGTTCCATGAAAAAATGATTGTTCAGGGAGGTGGTCGCTTAATAGAGGTAGTCGCACAGGGACGTTTCAATGTAGTTGCAAATTACATAAATGAACTACAGAGTCTGTTAGCACATTTTTTCGACGAGTTTGTTTTGGTGTAAAAAAATCGTCTGTATAGAGAAATTATTTTTCACATCTAATATGTTTTTGAAAGTATAAATTCTCGTCTGCAACTGCAATTTTTGGTTACACGCAAAATGGCCCTTTTAAAGAACCAGATGGATGGAAGGCTAAATTTATGCACTTTTCGAAGATAATTATTCAAATTCAGTTATTAAAAACGCAGTTAAAGGAATGGTTTTCTATATCTAAACCCACAATAGGTAATATCTTATACTATAATGCGAGCAAAAATTGTGTGTGTGTATGTAAATTTTATCTTGAAAACGGCTCTAACGATTTTGACGAAATTTTGTATTTTACCATTTTCGGGCACGATAAGACCATTGGACTAGGTCACGTGTTCGAGAAAATTCGATTAGTGGGTCATAATGGGTCATAATGGGTCAAGGTCAAGCTAATTATATCTAAAAAACGGTTCAATCGATTTTGACTAAATTTTATATCCACCCGTTTTTCGTCACGAGAAAACTATTGGGCTAGGTCACATGTTCGAGAAATTTCAATTAGTGGGTCATTTTTGGGTCCCTATGGGTCAAGCCAAATTTATCTAAAAAACGGCTCTAACGATTTTGAGTAAATTTTGTATTCTGTCGTTTTGGATTACGAGAAGACCAATGGAATAGGTCACATATTAGAGAAAATTCGATTAGTGGGTCATTTTGGGGTCACTGTGGGTCAAGCAAAGTTTTAGAAAACGGCTCTAACGATTTTGACGATATTTTGTATTTTACCATTTTCGCGAATGATAATACCGTTAGGCTAGGTCACGTGTTCGTGAAAATTCGATTAGTGGGTCATTTTGGGTCATAATGGGTCAAGGTCAAACTAATTATATGTAAAAAACGGCTCAATCGATTTTGACTAAATTTTATATCCAACCGTTTTTCGGCACGAGAAAACTATTGGGCTAGATCACATGTTCGAGAAATTTTGATTAGTGGGTCATTTTTTGGGTCACTATGGGTCAAGCCAATTTTACCTAAAAAACGGCTCTAACGATTTTGACTAAATTTTGTATTTGTCGTTTTCGATTACGATAAGACCAATGGGATAAGTCACATATTAGACAAAATTCAATTAGTGGGTCATTTTGGGGTCACTGTGGGTCAAGCAAAGTTTATCTAGAAAACGGCTTTAACGATTTTGACGAAACCTTGTATTCTATTGTTTTCGGGCACGAGAATATTATTAAGCTTGATCGCATGTTCAAGAAAATTCGATTAGTGGGTCATTTTGGGTCACTGTTGGTCAAGCAAAGTTTATCTAGAAAACGGCTGTAACAATTTTGACGAAATCTTCTATTCTATCGTTTGAGGGCATAAGAATACTATAGGTCTTGATCGCATGTTCAAGAAAATTCGATTAGTGGGCCATTTTTGGTCACAATGGGTCAGGGTGAAGCTAATTGAATCCAAAAAAGGCCTAAAACATTTCGACAAAATTTTGTAATATACCGTTTCTAGGCATGAGATGACCATTGGACTAAGTCACATGTACGAGAAAAATCGATTAGTGGGTCATTTTGGGTCAAATGGGTCAAGGTCAAGCTAATTGTATCTAAAAAACGGCTCAATCAATTTTGACTAAATTTTATATCCAACCTTTTTTCGGCACGAGAAAACTATTGGGCTAGGTTACATGTTAGAGAAGTTTCAATTAGTGGGTCATTTTTGGGTCCCTATGGGTCAAGCCAAATTTATCTAAAAAACGGCTCTAACGATGTTGACTAAATTTTGTATTCTGTCGTTTTGGATTACGAGAAGTCCAATGGGATAAGTCACATATTAGAGAAAATTCGATTAGTGTGTCAAGCAAAGTTTATCTAGAAAACGGCTCTAACGATTTTGACGAAATTTTGTATTTTATCGTTTTGGGGCGCGGGAATACCATTCGGCTTGGTCGCATGTTCAAGAAAATTTGATTAGTGTGTCAGTTTGGGTCACAATGGATCAGGGTCCAGCTTATTGAATCTAAAAAAAGGCCCAAAACATTTTGACAAAATTCTGTAATATGCCGTTTCTATGCATGAGAATGCCATTGGGCTAAGTCACAAGTTCGAGAAAAATCGATTAGTGGGTCATTTTTGGGTCACTGTGGGCCAAGCTATTTGTATCTAAAAAAACGACTCAAATGATTTTGTCAAAATTTTGTATTATACAGTTTCTGAACATGAGATGACCATTGAGCTAAGTCATATGTTCAGGAAAATTCGTTTAGTGGGTCATTTTTGGGTCACTGTGGGTCAAGCTAATTATATCTTTAAAAAAGGCTAAAACGATTTTGACAAAATTTTGTATTATACTGTTTCCGGGCACGAGAAGATCATTGAGTTAGGTCACATGTTCGAAAAAATTCGATTAACGGGTCATTTTTGGGTCACTGTGGGTAAAGTTAATTTTATCTAGAAAACAGCTTTAATGATTTTGATTAAATTTGGCCTCCAACGTTTTCGGGTTCGAGAAGACCATTGGTTTAGGTCGCATGCTCAAGAAAATTCGATTAACCAGTCAATTTGGGTCACTATGGGTCAAGGTTTAGCTAATTTTATCTAGAAAAGGGCTCGAACGATTTTGACAAAATTTCTTATTATACCGTTTCCTAGCACGAGAAGACTATTGGAATAGGTCAGATGTTTGATAAACTTAGATTAGTAGGTCATTTTTGGGTTACCGTAGGTCAAGCTAATTTTACCTATAAAATGACTTTAGCGATTTTGACTAAATTTTGTATTCTACCGTTTTCAGGTTCGAGAAGAGCATTGGTTAGGTCGTGTGTTCGAAAAATTTCGGTTAGTGGGTCCCTATGGCTTAGGATCATGCCAATTTTATTTAATCGTCAATAATTATACAGTGAGAATGAAATATAGAATTGAACACAAGGCTAATTTTGACCGAGATTAGCTCGGTCATGCCCGCTAGTTTTCAATAAGACATGGAACAAACATGAATGCTTGGCTTCAAAGGGAAAAATTGTTCCAAATATGTACTGAAGAACAAAAAGGAATTCTTCGAATATTGCAAAGGAAAGATCTTTTATGGTAAAAGAAAATCCTCCAAGTCAAAGGACTGTTGCTAAATATTAATATGCTCAGTACTCTATTAACAAAATCATTAACACTGATTTGAATTTTAAAAGCCCAAAAAACACAATGTTCACCGTCTTTCTTCAGTGACATATCGCTAAACGTAGAACAGGAGGCATAATTCTTTATGGGAACCATTTAACCAAGAAAGTTGGAAAAATGTTTTTACAATAGGTGAAGCTTCGGTCTAATTAAATGATCGTAATAAAAGAAATCGATTTATTATCAACAAAGAAGAGAAAAAAAACTTAAAACATGATTCAATGCATCTAAAAAAAGTTTTAGCAAAGGATTTATGACTGTTGCTGGCTTTGAATACAATGGCAAAGTAAAAAAACCCCAAATACTATCAGAAACATATTTTACTCCCAGTCTTCAAATCTGAAATACCATCTCTTTACCCCCAGCACCATCAATCTGTTGAACTTCATCAAGATAAAGCAAGCAGCCATACATCACAATCTACTCTTAATTTCCTGGAAATATGGGACGAGAAACGGTCATGAGGGGATATATCCTTCACTGATATACCTGCTAAATTTCCTAATAATCTGCTTTTGAACTTTTGGAATTTTAAAAATCCCATTTTCCACATGTCAACCTACAACCCTTCATAGACATTGGAAAGCTGTTCAAGAGGAATGGGCCAAAATACCACTTCTAAAACTACAAAAGGCATTATTGCCATGGAAATTATGGTGTAGAAAGGTAGTTCAAAATAAGGGTTACCAAATTGAACATTTAAAACACAAATATTTATGTAAAATAGTTCTGTAAGTACCATTCAAAATCCAATTTTCTTCTTTGTGGCTCTTCTTTTTACCCGACTGCCAAGAAGGGTTATGTGTTTGACGCGTATCTGGGCATGTGGATTTCTTTATACCCTCGAAACATCCCAACGGCTAGATTGATTTTAATGAATGAGGATTCTATCGATTCGTCTTAACCGTCCGATGGTTATAGGCTTGGTTTTGTTTTTATAAATTTAAAATGGCGGCCGTAAAATACAAAATGGTGGTAGAGACGAAAAAAATTTTGTACGCACCATATTGAGTGGTATATCATTGGATAGGTCTTTCAAAATAAAGACGATATTTCATTGACTATTTTACAGTCAGAAGCTCCGTTTAAATATTGCACAACCTGGAAGTTGTGTAGGTAGGATCTCTAGCTTGACTGCAACTCTAACCTTCATAGACATCTATAGGCCTCATCAAAACAGTGTTTATAGATAGGAACCAACAATTAAACACAACTTAAAAGTCATCAATCCAGTAAATAAAAAAAATAGGTAAGTAATATAAAAAATAGTTTCACATTTATGAGAAATAATTAATTAGTTCGCTTTTTACGCAGTCTGTTTTTTTTATTTTTTTAAATTTAACTTTTACTTGTTTTTCTTTCACTTCAACCTGTCTACAAAGACATATATAAGCAAGATGCGTGTATCCATATTCTGCATATGAAATTGCTAAACAGGCATACACGTGTGCTAAAATTGACAGCAGTAATATAAAAGAATCAACCAGGAAAAAACGTAACAAATTGGTAATGATCGTTGAAATTCAAAAATTATAGTGGAGGTCAGAAACTCAAGAGAGTGTGTGTGTGTGTGTGGGGGGGGGGGGAGTAAAAATTTTACATGCATAATTTGTGTAAAAACACGTTTCCTGAATTTATTTTATTTTCATTTTTTCTAAGTTGCTTTTATCATCGTATAAAATTTCATACTTTTTGATAGTAGCTCTATAATTACAAAATTTTGAACAGGTCTGTTTTAGCATATTAAGCTCCGATTAGACGTATCATTCTACTATTTACAACAGTCGGCCTCTTTGTATTGGCCACGTGGTGTTTTTATCTTTCATGGCTTTAGAAGGAAACTAATGGACATCCTGCTGGAGGAAAAGTTTTCTTCAAGTTCGATCTAATATTCTTATCTCCTGACCCATTGTTGAATGTCCCCATCCTTTTGTGAATAAACCTCTGAATAGTGCAGAATAAAAAGTTACCTGGGAAAGTGTCGAACGATGGCAAAACAAGCATTTGAGCGCCTTAGACCACTGCAAGGAAAAGCAAGGTAGATTCTGCAGATTCACCCAGAAATATGTAACTGGTCACTTTCTTTCATGTGGTCAGTCTTCTGAAGCTCGGTGATAGGTCAGGGGTCAGCGGTGGCAATCCCTGACATATTTATCACCGCCTTTTTTTTGTTGATGGCCACAGAACCTTTGGAAAAGAAAGACCAGAGACTTTTTGAAATTTTTGTTTTAACGGACTTTAAAGGTGCTTTTATATCGCGTTATTAACAATCTGCAACAAAAAGCTCTAAATTATTTCCCTAGTCTTTCTTTTCCAAAGCTTCTGCGGTCGTCAACAAAAGAAAGGGGAGCTTTGACAAAAGAAAGAGGCGGTGATATAAGCATGTCAGGTATCTCCTCCGCTGACCTCTGACCACTAGACGAGCTTCAGAAAACTGACCACATGAAAGGCTCCGCTGAGGCTGAACGCAATCTGATCTGTCCTTTAGGTTTCTTCCAACTTTCGTCCAATTCCTAAAAGGTTATCTCGACTTCATTTTATTTCTACTTCCACAAGGAAGTAAACTTCCTAAATCCGACATAAGAGGTTTCAATTCAAAAATACATAAAGCGTTTCATATTATTCTAATAAGAAAAATGTATACAATGCCTAGAAATCTGCACGGCCCAGCGTGTACGACCGATTTTCTTCCATTAGTCTCGGGCCGGGCCCGGGCTTGATTTTTTTAATCAGACTCGCGTCAGACTAATTACTCATTCTTTATTTATAGTGATATTGTATTTAAGGGAAGGTTTAGAAATATACTTTGTTTACATAAATTATACAGAAATATTTTTAGAAGCATACATTTTTTTTGTCTTTATAGAGCTTTAAAATTATGATTTATTTAACTGTCCGTTTCTTTTCTTTTAAGCTACATTCATATTTTTAATGAATTTTCGTTTGAATATATTTGTCTAAGTATGTTGTTATTCCATATTCCATGGTTTGTGGAACGAAAAGCTGAAAAATGCTGTACTTTTTAAATAAACCCGTAGGGTTTTTAACAAATTCCGTCGACCGCAGAGGTCTAGAATCAGTTAGCATTTATTCCCTGTAGTTATTTTATATTTGACTCACGAGATGGCAGCACTAACATGACCAAGAATTTAGTTTTCGCATTCGCTATGTTTCAAAGGAAATTTCTATAAAAACACAAAAATTTGAATAATTTTCGCATGAGAAGTATAACAAAGTCAATTACTGAGAAATTCAAATGGCCCGGAAGGGGAGGGAACATTCCTCCCTAGATAAAATGTTCCCTCCGAAGATTTAGAATTTTATGATTATTTTATTGTCTATGTGCAAATCCCACTTACTCCGGAACTCCATAATGCTCCACCATTCCCTCCAACTTTTTTTTCTGTGTACTCTTCTTAACCCTTTCCGGCGCGAAATAATTCTATTTGTAATATGATGAAATGGACTGTGGACTGACACCAGAATTTACAAACGAATTTATTAAAAAATAAAAACTTGTCCATTTCCTGTACTTTACAAAAGGAAAATTTAAATTAAATATTCTTGGTGCCAGTACTTTTAAAAATAGGTGTCCGTTTTTGTGGACACCGCCTGCTAAAGGGTTAAGGAATGTCTCTTTTTTCCCTTACTTGTCAAAATATTTATAAAATATATACTTAGTTTTATGTGGAGAAGTGTTAAATCTTACTCACAGTTTGTCAGCTTTTAACCCATTAAATATTAAATTAAACCTGTATTTTAGAAATGTTTCGAGAACTATGAAGAAAATAAACATCCTTTAAGAAGAGTACACAGACAAAATAAATTAATGGTATTGATTTTGTGAAGAGATATTTTAAATACGAGATCGACGAAAATGCGAGCGAGAAATCTGTAAGCAAAGTCTCCCATAGGATTAACAATAGCTTGAGCATTTCTTTTCGTGACTACTATAGGCTCTTAACCCCTTGTGCATTAATCACGAGAGTGACTCGTGTAAACTTTGTCTTGTGAATCAATCACGAGTATGACTCGTGTAAAGTAAACTTTGCCTTGTAAAAAAAAGTAGAAATTAAAATTTAGAAAGAAAATTGCGAAATGTATTAATTATAAAAGAATTTCCGAGGTGTTCCCAACAGCAGTGTATGTTATAAAATGTTTTTTATTGTTTCGATTTCCACTGGATGTTTTAAAATATCTATTCTTGTAAAGAAAAGAAAAGTTTGATGCAATAAAACCGTTCATCTAAAAAAACGGAGGAATTAAAGCATTCATTCAAAAAAAAAAAAAAGTATAATAATACTGAGCAATAAAAGGGGATAACTTTTTTTAATTACCGTATATATTTGTGTATGAGTCGACACCCCCAATTCTTAAGCAAAATTTTGAAAAAAAATTGAATTTTCGTGTATAAGTCAAACCACATTTCTGGTAGTATGTTGAAAAATGATTTGTAATCGAGGATTAAGAAAAATGAATAAATTATCATTAAATTAGTAAACTTTTTTACGTTTCTAATTAGACATTTTTTTATTCAACTTCTTAAAACTGCATAATTATGAAAAACCGAAGAAGCTTAAACTATTTTAAAACCTATTCACATCAATTCAATGATAATTAAAAAGAAAAAAATCTTTCAAAAATCTATTCAAGCCCTGTTTACAAGGGTAAACAACTTCTTAGACTGCTAAAGTGTGATACTTTTTTGTATTGTAAGAATTTTAGGAGAGGTATCTAGAAGTATTCTCAAGTTGATCTCTTTTTAAAAAAAGGATTAAAATGTTGAAACAAATGCCCCTGTATATTGAAGGGAATTCTGTCCAGAGAGAAAATGGGTACAGAATAATTATAGGGACATTATTGTTGAGCTTTTTTTCTGTCAATCACAGGGAAATGACCATTGTCCGCTTTTATCTCTCGTGTGATTACTTAAAAGACTTGCCCATTCGCCGATTATCTGCAATTTTTTTTTTTTTTTTTTTTTTTTACTACCTTGTGTATAAGTCGACTCCCCCCCCCCCCCCCCACAATTTTAACTCCCAAATTTTGTCTAAAATACTTCGACTTATACACGAGTATATACGGTAATTATTTTTGGCTGGAAAAATTCACTAATAATTAATGTAACTCTATCTCACTCATCTATAAACTTCTCACTGAAAGAATTTGGCTTAACTAATTGGCTTAACTAATTTGTTACAAAAATTTAACATTAAATGTAGAACTAATTGAATGAAATAATATCTGCAGCTTCTCGGGCTTAAACAATGTAGGAAATAAATTTTGTTTTTTTAATTTGTTCTTCAAATTATGTTTTTGTTTAATATGTCAAGTTTTTTAATAACTACTGCACTCAGACTAACGCATTTCAAAATTAATACAGAGTATCATCATCAGGCTTTGATGTATGCGGTATTGCATTACAATGTGGGATGCAGTTTACCAGTGTGTAATTCAAAATGTTTCACCACTGTAGTAATGCAGGTTGCGGTAGTTTGGACAAAAACTTCTAATCTGAACATAAAAAATCTATAATCAAAACATAAAAAATTAACTTCACTTAAATTTAGATACCCTATTTCCCACTCAGGAACGCTATGAATGTAAATGTAAATTGTGTTGAATCCTTACTGCCAATATTTAACTGTGATACAGTAAAAAATAAAAAATAAAAGTTTTACTTAAATTTTTAAACCTTATTCTCTCCCAAGGGGTGATGTAAACACATCAGAAAATTATTATTTAAGTTTAACTTGGGGTATAAATAGTTCTCATCTCGGAAAAAAAATACATTTTAAAATTTAAGTTATGTAATTCCCCACTAAGTTCGCTACCTGCATAAAAATAGCTATCCGTTGGAAAATTTTTACTAAAATATAAACTTGACCAAAGAAAAAACTTATTCTGAAAATATCCTTTTTATTTCCACTATGACATCATATTCACCTTTTTAATTTTTGAAAAAAAAAAAAAAAAATCTAGCTCAATTTAATATTTCACGTGAAAATCTTTCAACTAAAAAGAATAAATTATTATTAGACGGCTTTCGAAATTTTTGCAACAATGAAGTAAAAATGTTACATTTTCTATGAAAAATGTCCGTTTATTTTCAATGAAAAAAGCGAAAAATGGAATTAAGAAAAATGTTTGAATAATATATATATATAAAAAATTGGCCCATGTTTCTCTCTGGGTTATAATTCACTCATATGCAAAGGCATTTTACCATTCGTTTTGACCCTGACGTCAGGCAAACGTTTTTACACTTTAAATTTATAATATCATTAGAATTAGTAAAGAATAAAAAAATGAGTGGCATCAGGGACAAAAAGGTGGGACGAAAAAATGAAAAAGTTATGATCTACATAGGCTTTTCCATGTTAAATTAACATTGAGAAGTGACACTGGAAATAAATAAGTATTGCGCTGCCGCGCAATACTTAAATAAGGTAAAACTAAAATACTAAAATTCTACTTAGTATTGAAGGCATGAGACAGTATCTTTTAATATTTAATAATTTAACCCTTTAGCCTTTATCTACTCACGGTACTTATAAGTATCGTAATTTCGCGAGTATCCGCCGCACCTCAAATAACTCGATTTCCTACCAGAATTTATTTTCAATAGAATGTAACTTGATTCTGCTTAGACTTATTTGACTTCTTTCTTACAATAAAATTTCCGGTTTGAAAAAGACTTAACTAAGCCGCGGCGGATACGCAGGAAATTACGATACCATTAAAATAACTTGTTATAAAATTCATTTAACGCATCGATTAGTTGTAATACAGTTTAGAATGAGTTATAGATTCATTACTTTATCTTGTTCCAAAAGCATTATGGGTTACACAAAACAAAAATATTTTTAAAAGGATGATTTCGTTTGCCTTTGCATCTTTTCAGCTTTCTTGGCGTTGGGGTGGGGGGGTGGGGGGTCAATTCGGAAATATTTGTATATTTCTATTGTAAGAACATGATATTTGTATATTTCCTAATTCTACAAAATACTAAGAAAAATATTAAAAATAAAACATTTGAGTAGGGTTGTAAATATTGCACAAAATCCCTATAAATTCAAATTTAATTAATCCTCCTAAATCCTTCAAGCCTTCTAAAGTCCTTCTAAAATATATTAAATGATTATGTAACTCTTCTAATGTAGTTTAAACAATTCACGAAAAATGCTTTAGAAGATAAAATTTTCATGAATTCATAATTTAGTACAAAAAGGGTTAAAAGGTGAAAATAATTTCTAATATTTAATAATTAAATATTAATATTCTTTTCTAGGAGAGTTCAGTATCAGTTTAGTATTAGATATTTAGTATTTAGTTATCTATTATTATTCAAACATATGCTACTAAGAAGGAATTAAATGAATAACTAAATTACAACAAAAACTTTCACTTCAATTTTCTCGAATTCTAAATTTTTGTTACATAACATCTTCTTCCACTCAGGACTTCTTATCAAGTTCATTTCCATAACTGAATATTATTAAAAAATGATGTGAAAGTGAGCAGCAACATATATACATATGCATATAACACAATGGATAGCTTTTGCTTAGATGCTGTTATCTATTATTATCTCACCGAATTATTTGCAAAAGATAGAAGGGATCCGCAATAAATATTCAGCATAATAAATTTATAAATAATAAAATAAGATACAGAAATGAGGGAATTGTCGAAAATTTATGTAAGTCTACAAATTCGTGTTAAAGAATCCTATAGTATAAAAACATGTATAATGATCACTTGTAAACAGATTAAGTAAAATAATGCTATAAAAAAAATGACAAAATATCTTTATTAAGATTGACGCTCGTTTCGTCGCACCTACGGCGACATTTTCAAAATCATTCAGATAGAAAATATTTTCACATAATTTAAAAAACAATAAACATAGTAAACAATGTCACGAGACATGATGCATAATGAAAAACATTGCAAACATAAAATTAAATTAAAATTAAATTAGTTATTTGTGAGCGTGGATTAATTTTCATATAATTTAACAAAACAATAACATGGTAAATAATGTCACGAGACAACATGCATAATGGAAAACATTGCAAAACATAAAATAAAAATAAAATTATCTTAGCTATTTGCAAGCGTGGATTAATTTTTACTATTGTTACTAAAATTACATAGCATCTCTTTCCAAATTTTAGGTAAATCTAGGGGCACTGAACCCTTACAAATATTCTTGTTGCGTAAAAATATCTCTATTGTTTCTCGGATTATGGCTGGTAAATAAAATCTTGATGTATAAATTAACTTGCTATTTTTAAAATCGATCCGTAAAGGTTCTTCTCTGCATATTTGTATATCCTGTTATTGTTCATCCTGTAAACATCATGTCTCGTGACATTGTTTACAATGTTTATTGTTTTTTAAATTATGTAAAAAAAAAAAAAAAAAAATCTGAATGATTTTGAAAATGTCGCTGTTGGTGCGACGAAACATTTTACTGATTCCTATAGTGTTAGGTATTTCAATTAAGGAAGGAGATCACCTTAAAACTTTTTAAAAAGTCAAAAAAAAATATTGTCTATTATTAAAGAACAACATGTTACCAAACTTTAAAATATATATAAGACGATACTCCAATTACAACCGGTTTTATGATAAAATATGTGAAGTGATACCTATCCAAATGAAGGTAAATTTGATCTATAAAGTTAGTTTTCTCAAAACAGATATTTTTGACATCGCGCGCATCCTATTTCCAAAACTAAGTAACATAGAAACTTAATATTTTGTATTATATTGTATTTTATATATTTTTATAACCTCTACCTATTTTTAAATAAGTACCTGTAATATATTTATTTTATTTTTTTAATTTTTTATTGAAATTTTATCATAAATTTTGTATTTTATGGTTTAATTGCCTGAAATTTTTTTCGTCTGCAAACTTGATTATTATTTTAGTTTGAAGTTAAAGAACAATATTTCAATAATATACAGGGTGATTCATAAATATCGAAACAATAGGGTATCTTCTTAAATATTGCCCCTAGGCACATACTTCCAATTGCAAAGTTTCGTAAAAAAAAAGTGTAAAATTTGATGAGATAAGTTTCAACTCCATGGGGGGTCTATATGAGAAAATACAAAAATTAAATTTTTATACAGCCCCCATAAAGTAAAATTCCCAGTTAGGAAATTTTTCCTTATCCATTCCTGAATTAAACACAAAAAAAATTCATCTCGATATCTTTAAAATTCGCAGAGATATCAAAATCCAAAATTCGTGACTTACACCATTTATCCATGCCTCTGAGCGACGAGTTTTTGTCTCATTTTGAATGCAAGATAGGGATCAACCACAAATTGTACATTATTAAAAGTCGATATAAAACAGTACGTCTCCTTTGGACATAAAATAGGCAGCGTATAGATTTTACGTTAAAGCTTTTTTCAAAGTATGCTGGTGGTCTGCACTAGAGGTCTGCACGGGTCGAAATATCTAGGTCCGGTCCCGAACCGACCCATAGGATAAAAAGTTTGGCCCTGCCTGGAAAAAAGTTCAAATCGTAGCCTGGCCCGACCTGACTGAGTTTCTACATAGTTTTTTACATCGATATGGTTAAAAGTTGTTTCGTATGGAGGAGTTCTGACCAAAAATACATATTATATCTTTTCTTTTTTCATGTTTATAATTATTATTTTTAAAGACGCGCCAAAAGCTGTGATTATTTGTTTTATTAATGAATCTCTATTTATATGTAAATGATTCACTTCTCCTGTAATAACGTTAATCCATATTCCATCTGTTGGAGACAATGAGAAATGCTATAAAGTAAAATCTTTTAAGATGGAATCACATAGGAAAGAAAAAAAAAACGTTATAGACAAGTTCCCTTCTTAGGAGTTTCTAAATTTAGTCTATTTTTTCTCAGGTGTTATTATATTCATTTTTCATGGATCAACAGATTTTTCCGTTTAAGAAAGGATTCCGTCAGAGGCAGATTTTTTTCACTAGTTTTACTGTATTTTAATTTTTTTGCCTTAAAATCTACTATCCTTTAAAAATATGAATTTTAAAATTTTATTGTAAAATAATGGCCATTTAAAAACATATGCATTTGTTGTAAAAGTTTTTGGACTGAGTCAAATTTTAGTTATTTTTGCACGGATTAGGTTAGTCAGAAATAATGATTTTAATACGGGCTGTCTCGAGACCGGGACTGAAAATTTCGCCCGGGGGAGACCTAGGAATAAAGAAGCCAGTCCCGGTTCGGTATAACCAGTGACCTAGAGGTTCTGCTCTCATGCTGGGTTCGAACCCAATCGCGCCCTTCGGCCCAATCGTTCGGAGTTTTCAGTGGTTTTCTTCGAACCTTGGATGGCCCCACCAGTGGCCGAGAGGTTTTGCTCTCGAAGCTGGTAGACGGGAGGTGCTGGGTTCGATCCCAATCGCGCCCGTCGGCCTAATCGTTCGGAGTTTTCGTGGTTTTCTTCGAACCTTGGTTCTCCAAGCGTTAATACGGGTTAGGTTCCCTTAGAAAGACCTCCACGGAAGGCACTCCCCCCTTAGGGCCTATATCCCACGTGCTGATAATTGGCCGACATAAATACAACCAACCAATCGAACCTCGGATATCCTTGCGTAAATACGGGTTAGGTTCCCTTAGAAAGACCTCCACGGAAAACACCCCCCGCCTTCGGGCCCACATCCCTCGTATAGATAATTGGCCGCCATAAATCACACCAACACCCGGTTCGGTATGAAAAAATACGTTAGGCCCGGCCTGGCCGAGTCTTCAGTAAAAAGCCGCCAATCCTGAGTCTGGCCCGGCCCCAATATATAGACTTTTTTATCGGCCTCGCGGGGCGATAAAAAGCCTGAATTTGTAAGGGCTAAAATTATGAAAAACTCTTAATCGGCATGTTAGAAAAAGCATTGTTTCAAATTATACATTTAACATTTATTTATGGACATTTAAGTAGAACAAGAAGGTGGTGGAAACAGCAAAAGTTAAACTGAATCGGAAGTTTAAGCTACCGAAAGAAGTTACTTTTTCACATGCAATTTTTTAAAATGCATTTAAACATTTTATTAGGAGACAATCAATTTTTAAAACTTTAAATGCGTTTTTCTACATGATGTTTTTTAAATCGTAAATTAAAAAGGTGCAAACTTGGAACATGTCTTTTTTGATTATTTTACATTAATTTTGTTTCGGCTAATTGAAAAAAATTTTACTTTTCAAAATATGATTTTTTAAAAATAAGTTACATAATTTTGTAAACAAATATTTTTAATATTTTTAAAATTAAAATTAAAAAAATTCCTGAAAAAAAACTAAAATTATACTTTCCTCTTTAATTAAATGTAAAAATTTTGAAATCCGATGAATAATGTTTCGAGTTATAAAGATTTTTAATTAAATCCGCTTAAAAAAATACTAAACATTTAAAATTAAAAAAAAAACCTTTATGCGAAATATTAGGATGTGATTTTGTTTGCAAATTGTATGGTTAACCAACACATAAACAGAAAAAAAAATCAAAATTCTAGCTCAACAAATATATTTTTTACATGTTTCCTATAACTATTAAACTAACATTGTTTCTTCGATTGCACGCATTTCAATTTGTGTCCAATCCCTTAAAACCTGATGAATTATTTAAACGGCCATAACTCTGCGAGTTTTTCAGATATGAAGATGCAATTTTTTGTGCTTAGTTCAGGAATGGATAAGGAAAGTTTTCTTGATTGGAATTTTTACACTACGGGGGCCGTATAAAAATTTAATTTTCGTATTTTTTCAAATGGACCCCCTATGGAGTTGAAACTTATGTCATTAAATTTTGCACCTTTTTTTTAAGAAACTTTGCAATTGGAAGTATGGGTCTAGGGGCAATATTTAAGGAAATAGCCTATTGTTTCGATATTTATGAATCACCCTGTATATATGTAATATTAAGTGAATATATCGGATATATTTTCAATAATCTTGCGCGCAACACATGCATGTCAAATCATCTTTTTGAAAATCCTTAATTAGTATGTCTTAACTAAACTAAATTCTAATTATTTTTTATTAAAAGTCTTTAAAGGAATACGTAAACAAAGGTTTCTACAATTTACTTTACCAATATTGTTTAATTTTTACAAATATTTACAGCTCCAAAAATTTTTTAATGCAGTAAAACCTGTGTAAGTTGACCACTTGCGGTGCCGCATTTCAATGGTCAACTTAGAGGAGTGGTCAACTTATAAATGGTGATGATAAATTTACATTTTTTTTACGTAATATTCATACCATATCATTTTTTTCCCACAAAAACTTTATTTATTGACAGGCTTTAAAATAATATTGTATTACCATGCATATTTCTAACACCTTATAAAAGAAAAGATTAACTACAAGAATGAATTAATAGTTTTGTATCAATTTTAAAATCAATTAGTATTACTACTATTTTTTTTAAACAGTCAATCAATATACAGCCAATTAGTGATTCTTCAAACTGTACTAGTTATTACACATAATTTATAAAAAACATAAAAAAAAATATTTCTGCTTACCAAGTAGCACCTGGGGTTATTGAAAGAAGGGAAGGAATGATAAGAGAAAGGGAAATAGAAGAAAGAAATCTAGAATCAAAGAATGGAGGGGGAAGGTTGAAAAGCCAAATCCACAAGAGCAACAATATAAGAATATATAAGCCTTGAATTATTTACCTACACCTATCACTGCTAAAAACATTTCCCAGGCTAAGAACTATTTCACCCTTTTAGAAATTCTAGTTGAAAAGAAAAAAAAAAACAGAAAATTTCGTGGAGAGTTACTTTTTTTTATTCGTGATTTGTTAGCTTTTTGGATGGTCAAGTTATAAAGGGTTTTGATGGGCAATTTATAATAGTTGTAGTCAAATTTGTATAATTTCAGTGGTCAAGATACTAGATAGACAGGTGGTCAAGTTACAAAGGGTTGTATAGGATAAATTTGGTTCCTGACAACAGTGGTCAACATAGACAGGTGGTCAACTTACAAGGGTGGTCAACTTTACAGATTTTACTGTATTGTGTTAAAATCAAGCAATATCGAGCTGCTGAAGGTGATCCCCCCCCCCCTAAGTATTATTTTAATTTAAAAAAAATGTTGATAAAAATAGGCTATTTAATAGAAAAGTTGTTATAACGTTCCTGATTAAAGGAAGTGAGCAGGACTATTTTCTTCAAAGAAAACTGGATGTTTGTCGGAAAAAAATCAAAACAGTCTGTATAACACTATTTGCAATACCAATGAGTATTCCTATGGAAAGGTAAGAGAAAAAGACCATGCATTAGATACGTGGTTTAACGTTACAGATTACAATATATTTCAAAGGAAAGTGTACATTTGTTAGAAAAAATTCATAATAGTTAATGTAACTAGAGCTACAGTGCGTCCCAAAAGTTTGTAGACAACCATTTTTTTTAGATTTAAGAGCTAACTAAACGAGTAAAAAAGACGAACTAAATTATGAATATATATAATGATGAAATAAAATAACAAAATACTCAAGTAACTTTTAGCAGTCATAGATTTAATATAAAAAATTAAAAACAATAAAATGCTGTCCCAAAAATATATAGACAACCGGTGTTAAAAGCTGATTTAAGTACTGATGTCCAAAATTTGCATATTCCAAGGTCATGTACTTATGAAGCAATAGTTTCCTGATATACAATCTTATCTGTCTTTCCGTTTCTGACTGATTGCAAAGATGTCTGGCAATGTGCAGTTTTCAAAAAGGAAATTTTGGAAATCTATCGCGGGTGAAAAGTTGTGGACATTTCAAGAAAAACTGGATGCAGCAGGGTTGGTATTTACCGAATTATGTCAAAAGGGGACAATCTGAAGCAAAATCCCGTTCCAGACGACCAAAGAAAACAACTAAATGATAAGACAGAGAAAATCTGACATTAATTTCAACCCAGAACCTGTGTGTACGGTTAGTTTCTATAGAAGTAAACGTTTCAGTACCAATATCCACGGTCCATCGATGGCTGCTAACAAGGAAATTTCTTGATTTTCGCAAAATGCGTCATTCACCAAAGTTTACAAAACGAAATAAAGACACTGGTGTTCAGTGGACCCGAAATCACAGGATCTTGTCAGATGAATGGTTGAGTGTTCTTGTCAGTGATGAAAAGAATTTCAATTTAGATGGCCCCGATGGTTGGACATATTAATAACACGATATTTGCAAGGATTCACGAACTTTGTTTAGTAGACAACAAGGAGAGGGTTCACTCATTATGTGGGCAGCATTTTCTTATAATGGAACAACCCATATTGCTTTTTTGAAAGGTAGTCAATGTTTCGAAGCCCGAAGATTATCAGAGAATGCTTGAAGTACAGTTACTTCCATTTGGAAAGCTGCTAGAGGGGCAAATGGATGTGCCAGCATAACCATTGCTCCATTCTCGTGTCCAACTCTACAATGCAGTGGTTTAGACAAAACCAAGTAACTGTTATGGACTGACCAGTCCTTAATCTTGTCATGAACCCAATAGAGAATCTCTGGGGAAGATTAGCTAGAGACGTATATGCTAAAAGGCGTCAATTTGCAACGGTTCAAGCTATAAAGCTGCAATTTGAACGAAGTTCATTTTCTTTAAAGTCAGAACTTCTTCAAACTCTTGTTTTGAGTATGCCCAATCGAGTTTTTGAAGTTATTAAAACAAACGGCTTAAACATTTGAACATTAAAGGAAAAAAGACCAGTTGTCTATAAACTTTTGGGACAGTTAAATTTAAGTTTTAATTTTTCTCACAAAGTCTATGGTTGTGTAATATTATTTGTGTATAGTATTATTATTGTCTTGCTATTATTTATATATAAATCGTTTTGAAATTGTTACTATTCTTTTTGAATTGGAAATTTAAAAAAAAAACCGTTGTCTATAAACTTTTGGGACGCACTGTATACAGGGTGTCCACTCTCAACGGTGTCCAATGGCCAATTCCTAAGCCGTTAGTCATAGACATATAGTTCCAAATGCAAAAATGTTTTAAATGAGGTATTTTAAAAGCGATTTGGGTCAACAAATCATTTCTTAAAAAATTACGAAATTTAAATTTTTATACGGTTCTACGGTCCTATAACTTATATTTAGTAAAATTTTCCTGTTACACTGACAAGTAAGACAAAAAAAGTCCCGTTATTCTACGATTAAAATTGACCGAGTAATAGTTGTTTAAAGTTGGAGCATATTTTTGCTGGAAATTTGGGTCATTCACAAATTTAGTAGAAATATAATTTTGTCAGATATATTGAAAAAAAGGTTGAGGAAAAAAATAGAATTTTTCTTAAATAAAATCAATGCAAAAACCCTTGACGGGTTAAAAGTTTCTGACGCAGCACTTTATCTTATGCTCTAAGAATTTTAAATATGGAACTTAAAAATACTGATATCAAATTTAAAGTGACGTTATGTTATTTCTTAAAAAATATATTTGTATTTATTTCATCATTTTATTTTTGTTTTATTTATAATCGCATGTGCAAAAGTTATGTTCAACATGAAAATCTGCATAAAATTTTATTCGCTGTTGCTTTATCATTTACATCTCTCATAAATTCAAAATATGAGTTTTAAAAGATATGATATAAAATTTAAGTGACGCCTTGATGTGACTTTAAAAGGTTTGTTTTAAAATTCAATTTAAATTATTTTTGACTTGGTTAAAATATTTTTTTACATCTACACAATACTTTTAATTTTCCAATTCACTGTTAAATATATCACTTTCATTGAATCTATACTATGCATTGAAATATATTTATTTCAATAAATTGATTTATCTTTTGTGTCACGCTATTCAAAATTGTGAGAAAGATTTATGTAAATGGTTTATTTGCGTCAAACTATCCTTTTTCATACATTTCATGTAGTTTGGACACAATGACGCAAAGAAACCATTTACATAAATCTTACTCACAATTTTGAATAGCGTGACACAAAAGATAAATCAATTTATTGAAATAAATATATTTCAATGCATATTATAGATTCAATGAAAGTGATATATTTAACAGTGAATTGGAAAATTAAAAGTATTGTGTAGATGTAAAAAAATATTTTAACCAAGTCAAAAATAATTTAAATTGAATTTTAAAACAAACCTTTTAAAGTCACATCAAGGCGTCACTTAAATTTTATATCATATCTTTTAAAACTCATATTTTGAATTTATGAGAGATGTAAATGATAAAGCAACAGCGAATAAAATTTTATGCAGCTTTTCATGTTGAACATAACTTTTGCACATGCGATTATAAATAAAACAAAAATAAAATGATGAAATAAATACAAATATATTTTTTAAGAAATAGCATAACGTCACTCAAAATTTGATATCAGTATTTTTAAGTTCCATATTTAAAATTCTTAGAGCATAAGATAAAGTGCTGCGTCAGAAACTTTTAACCCGTCAAGGGTTTTTGCATTGATATTATTACTTTTTTGAGGTTAGTGATAAAATGATTAAAAAAAAGATACTTATGGAATTTAATGCAGATTTAATTTTTACTATTTTATTACAATTTTCCTTATAGCAGTTTGTATATAAAAACAAGTGGGTAAGTATAATCGCAGATCGCACAGAGGGTTTCATTTGATATTCCTTTAAAAACACTTTATCCTTAAATTAATAAATCCAAAATGTTAATTTATAATTATTAAATCCTTACATAGATGGTGCACCAATAGTTCCAATTTTCATGGGGCAGGGAACGCATTCTTTTAAACAAACCACCTTAAAATTGAAGTCATCAAAAACCAAGTTGAATAAGCCAGACCCCGTTGTGTTGTTTGACAAACAGCAGTCTCATGTCTCCCCCCTTCCCTCGTTTTTCAAAATTTTTCAGACCAGTACCTAAGAATGGAACCGAAATAATTTTTTCTCTTCAGAAATTACGATAAAAAAATAGTATGCAGTACTCATAAATTTACTTTAATGCTATATAGGGTGATTATTAAGTTAATTATAACGTTTGGAATCTGTTGCATTGATGTCCGAAAGGTAGTTTCTGAGTTATGGAAGCTGGACCCATAAGGCGCCATAGAGGGGCGAAGCCCACTAGTGTCTATCATAATTATATCTGCCATGTGGACTAATTGCGATATTTAATCAAAATAGTCCCCTCCCCCTCCTCATCCCCGGAAATATAACAAATACAAAATGTGTCTTTATAAACCTATCGTCAAATAGGTTTTTATTTCTTTTTCCCTAAAAAAAACAACATGATTTTTATATCCGTAACGTAAATAGCGGACGAAGCCCGCTAGTTCCTATCATAATATATATTTTTAATAATTTTATATAGTCTATAATAAAAATCAGACTTAAAATAGTCTAGTTCCATGAGTACTTGTAGTGTCAGTTACATGCTACGATTTTTGGATACCAGTATTTTAGAACGGGAAAATGTGACTTATTTTATCGGAGATATCTCATTAATTGAATAAGGTGAAGCAAACTTTTTGAAAAAAAGGTGGCCAACAAGCATGGCAGTTATCAGCTATGTGACTTTGTGCTAAAGTCCATTAATTTGATCTGCTTTAAAAAGATTACGTAAGATTGAATTATAGTAGAACCTGGATTAACCGAGCTTCGATTAATCGAGGTTTCTGTTAACCGAGCCGATAACAAAGTCTGATTTCTTTCCCTTTTGAATGAGCCTTAAAAATAACCACACTCTTTAGCTCACTGTCCGTGCTATACAGGCCCTTCTGCCCCCAAAAGCACTCAACTCCAAAGAAACATTGGACCCTGAGAAGTCAATAGCGAACAATGCTTTGTTTCCAGTGGCTGTGTGAACTTTCGTAAATTTTTCAATTTGCATTTTAAAATTTACTACTGGTAGTTGATTTTCTTTTTAAATTTGTTAAGCTGTGAAACAGAACTTTACATATATTTATTTTTATTATTTAAAAAACGTTCTATATATTTTTTTTAAAGAGATGTTAAACTCGCAAGCACGGCGAGTTTTTACACACAGTTTCTATTAACCGAGATTTCCGATTCCGATTTACTAACAGTCCCAATTAGCTCGGATAATCGAGGCTGCTCTGTATAATTAAAAAAATCAATGGCGATCTTATTGTAAACGGGTTTCCCTTTTACTGAGGGATTTCAAGACCGAATCAGCTGATGTTAGTTGCTGTTTCCGTGCTTGATTAAATAAGATTAGTTAAACATTTGAAAATTACCAAATATAAAAGGAACTAAGTCAACAGAGTCTTTCCTTTATGGTATTTTTTAACAACGCTATAAGAAAATGATTTTAAATAAGAGATTTTAAATGTAACGTTTTAAATCTCACATAATTTTCACCAAACTTTCCTTTCTCTTTGTAACATTCAACTGAAAATATTTTTATTATTAGAAAGATAATATTATTATTTGCGCTACCTTAAAATTGGCAACTATAGTTAAAAATATCATCTCGAAATTTGAAATAAATCTCTCATATAAATATATTTTTTAATTTAAACTGTTTTGCAATATTATTATTTGGCCACTTTGGCCAATATGACGTAATTTCCTCCATTTACGACTTTTAACACATATCAATGAATTTATTATTTAAAAATTTTCATTTTCTTTTAATATTCACGTGTAAATATAATTTTTATGACGTAATTTTCAATGTTTTCCTGCTTTTAATGCGTAATCATTTAATTCTAATTTGAAAATAGTTGATTATTTTATAATTTTCTTTCATTTTAAGTAAGCATGTGTAAAAACAATTTTTATGACGTAATGTTTAATATTTTCCTGCTTTTAACACGTTATCATTTAATTCTAATTTAAAAGGATTTTTTTCTGTTTATAATAGTCACGTGTGAATAAATTTTTAATTTAAAAAGGATATATTATTCTTTGCGCTGTTTTAACAATTGGCAACAATTTAAAATAACCTTTTCTAAAATATGTAAAAAATATCTCTGTAAATTCTGAAAATTTTAATTTAAAATTGAAATAAACCGTCAAAAATTAGGCAAGTTAAAAATAATAAATGCACTCTGCAAACTTCGAGTTTCTATTGAATGATTAAATTGAATGAAAATGATTAAATTCCCATGTATATTTTTTTTTCCTATGAGACTTTTTTAATGAGACAATTTTATCCAGATTTAACATTAAATATCTCTTAAAATAATTCTTCGATTTAAAAACTGTCTACTTCAACGTTTTTATCAAACATTTCTCTATAATACTACCCATTTTAATATTTTTGTATGCAGTAATTTTCTTAATATTTGCGAAATAGACCTCTAGTCACAAGAGATTCTTTCAAAGCGGTGAAAAGCGTTAGTTTTTTCTTTTTTTTTCGAATAAGAGACAAAATGTAGTACGCAATTGCGTCAAAAGATGGCGACACCAGAATTCTGATATGCTTATTATGTAAAACTTCATTGTTATTTATAAATAAAACATTTCAACTAAATTATTTATTATAAAATAATTATTACATCACAATAGTTTTTATGCAAGGAAAATAATAATTATAATAATAATAATATTATGGATCTCAGTGATTATATATTGATTCACCGTCATAATAATAAAAAATGATATTATAAAAAGAAGAGCTGAAATGAATTATTTTTTTACGTTTCTGATCGTGTGATTTATATTCAAATAATAATTATTAATGTATATTTTTTGTAAAGTGATTGAAATTAAATATATTTATAAAATTTATGGTAATATTTTTATTGTTGAAAAATTGCCAAGAAATAATCATCATCAAATTGGCGTCATTATAATTGTAATTTTATTTAACTTAATAGCAATTAAAAAATTACAAAGGAATGGAGAATAATGGTCAACTAACAGACTTTAAAAGAAAAAAAACAAAAACAAAAAACTTCACATGTGAAAACACGTACCAGGAGTATCGAACTGCCTATGTTAAGATCAGTAGACGATGGCCCTCAACCACTCAGCCAGTGGGAAGACAAAATTTTTCTCCCCAAAAGTGGTTAAAAAGAAAGCATGTGTATGAATACAGTGTCATGCATTTTCGGTGAAATTTCCATAGAATGGCGAAGAAATATAGTCCGATTTTTCATGCGCATTATAAAACGAACAAGAGTCTTGCTGGAAACAAGTAAATTGTTATTTGGTTCATCTGAAACATATTTATTTGATTTTTAAAAAATCGCCCGTGTCATTTTCGAGAGAAAAAAAATCGAATTATTTAACGAACGAGAGTTTTCCCAGAAAAAAGAAAAGTGTTATTCACCTCGCCTTAATTACATTTATATTATGTATCAATTTAAAAATAATCGTTAGAACCGTTTTCGAGATTTTCAAATTAGGAACTTCCTCGATATCATACCAACGTTTTCACTTTAAAAATGACTATTTAGATCTCAAAATATACTGCACGTAGAAATGTAAAAATTTCAGTATACGATTAGACTGCAGATATAAGACTGTTCTAGAAAATTCAGAACAATAAGACCTATATCTGCTGAGTTATTAAAAGGTGGCTTTTCGCGTTTTCTTTGATGTCGAGTTAGCTGTATATATGAGTTCCGCCATCTACGAATTCTATGATACGATACGATACGATTTTAACGATACGATACGATACGATTTTAGGCTTAAGGCTGCGTCACTCGGAATACTAACGTCTTCCATGATGATCAACAGACTCAATTCTTTACAAAATGATATATATTTTTTCAAATGTTATCAGATTACACTAGCCTGCAAAAGTTGGGTTACGACATGTTTCTTAGCATTTGATAATTTATTCTTATATATTCTGTACCGCTGAATCCGAAATTGAACTTTATTTTTTTACCATCAAGTAAAGATTTTTTGCAAATCGTAAATTTTAAAGTTAAAAAAAGAAAAAAATAGCAAAAATTTGAGGCTAAGCCTAAAATCGTATCGTATCGTATCGTTAAAATCGTATCGTATCGTATCATAGAATTCGTAGATGGCGGAACTCATATATACAGCTAACTCGACATCAAAGAAAACGCGAAAAGCCGCCTTTTATGTCAGCCGATATATGTGTTATTGTTCTGAATTTTCTAGAACAGTCTTATATCTGCAGTCTAATCGTATACTGAAATTTTTACATTTCTACGTGCAGTATATTTTGAGATCTAAATAGCCATTTTTAAAGTGAAAACGTTGGTATGATATCGAGGAAGTTCCTAATTTGAAAATCTCGAAAACGGTTCTAACGATTATTTTTAAATTGATACCTAATATAAATGTGATTAAGGCGAGGTGTATACACTTTTCTTTTTTCTGGGAAAACTCTCGTTCGTTAAATAATTCTATTTTTTTTTCTCTCGAAAATGACACGGGCGATTTTTTAAAAATAAAATAAATATGTTTCAGATGAACCAAATAACAATTTACTTGTTTCCAGCAAGACTCTTGTTCGTTTTATAATGCGCATGAAAAATCGGACTATATTTCTTCGCCATTCTATGGAAATTTCACCGAAAATGCATGACACTGTATTCATACACATGCTTTCTTTTTAACCACTTTTGGGGAGAAAATTTTTGTCTTCCCACTGGCTGAGTGGCTAAGGGCCATCGTTTACTGATCTTACGATAGGCAGTTCGATACTCCTGGTACGTGTTTTCAGATGTGAATGATTTTTTTTTTTTTTTCTCAAGTCTGCTAGTTGACCATTATTCTCCATTCCTTTGTAATTTTTTAATTGCTATTAAGTTAAATAAAATTACAATTATAATGACGCTAATTTGATGATGATTATTTCTTGGCAATTTTTCAACAATAAAAATATTACCATAAATTTTATAAATATATTTAATTTCAATCACTTTACAAAAAATATACATTGATAATTATTATTTGAATATAAATCACACGATCAGAAACGTAAAAAAATAATTCATTTCAGGTCTTCTTTTCATAATATCATTTTTTATTATTATGACGGTCAATCAATATATAATCACTGACATCCATAATATTATTATTATTATAATTATTATTTTCCTTGCATAAAAGCTATTGTGATGTAATAATTCTTTTATAATAAAAATAATTTAGTTGAAATGTTTTATTTATAAATATCAATGAAGTTTGATAACCCCGAGACAATTGTTTTTATATAAACATATCAGAATTCTGGTGTCGCCATCTTTTGATGCAATTGCGTAGTATTATAGAGAAATGTTTGATAAAAACGTTGAAGTAGACAGCTTTTAAATCGAAGAATTATTTTAAGAGATACTTAATGTTAAATCTGGATAAAAATGACTCATTAAAAAAGTCTCATAGAAAAAAAAATATACATGGGAATTTAATAATTTTCATTCAATTTAATCATTCAATAGAAACTCGAATTTTGCAGAGTGCATTTATTATTTTTAACTTGCCTAATTTTTTGACGGTTTATTTCAATTTTAAATTAAAATTTTCAGAATTTCCAGAGATATTTTTTACATATTTTAGAAAAGGTTATTTTAAATTTTTGCCAATTGTTAAAACAGCGCAAAGAATAATATATCCTTTAAATTAAAAATTTATTCACACGTGACTATTATAAACAGAAAAAAATCCTTTTAAATTAGAATTAAATGATAACGTGTTAAAAGCAGGGAAATATTAAACATTACGTCATAAAAATTGTTTTTACACATGCTTACTTAAAATGAAAGAAAATTATAAAATAATCAATTATTTTCAAATTAGAATTAAATGATTACGCATTAAAAGAAGGAAAACATTGAAAATTACGTCATAAAAATTATATTTACACGTGAATATTAAAAGAAAAGAAAATTTTTAAATAATAAATTCATTGATATGTGTTAAAAGTCGTGAATGAAGGAAATTACGTCATATTGGCCAAAGTGGCCAAAACAGTTTGCAAAACATATTGCAAAACAGTTTAAATTAAAAAATATATTTATATGAGAGATTTATTTCAAATTTCGAGATGATATTTTTAACTATAACAATTTTAAGGTAGCGCAAATAATAATATTATCTTTCTAATAATAAAAATATTTTCAGTTGAATGTTACAAAGAGAAAGGAAAGTTTGGTGAAAATTATGTCAGATTTAAAACGTTACATTTAAAATCTCTTATTTAAAATCATTTTCTTATAGCGTTGTTAAAAAATACCATAAAACAAAGACTCTGTTGACTTAGTTCCTTTTATATTTGGTAATTTTCAAATGTTAACTAATCTTATTTAATCAAGCACGGAAACAGCAACTAACATCATCTGATTCGGTTTTGAAATCCCTCAGTAAAAGGGATACCCGTTTACAGTAAGATCGCCATTGATTTTTTAATTATACAGAGCAGCCTCGATTATCCGAGCTAATTGGGACTGTTAGTAAATCGGAATCGGAAATCTCGGTTAATAGAAACTGTGTGTAAAAACTCGCCGTGCTTGCGAATTTAACATCTCTTTTAAAAAAATATATAGAACGTTTTTTAAATAATAAAAATAAATATATGTAAAGTTCTGTTTCACAGCTTAACAAATTTAAAAAGAAAATCAACTACCAGTAGTAAATTTTAAAATGCAAATTGAAAAATTTACGAAAGTTCACACAGCCACTGGAAACAAAGCATTGTTCGCTATTGACTTCTCAGGGTCCAATGTTTCTTTGGAGCTGAGTGCTTTTGGGGGAAGAAGGTCCTGTATAGCACAGACAGCGAGCTAAAGAGTGTGGTTATTTTTAAGGCTCATTCAAAAGGAAAAAAAATCAGACTTTGTTATCGGCTCGGTTAACAGAAACCTCGATTAATCGAAGCTCGGTTAATCCAGGTTCTACTATAATTCAATCTTCCGTAATCTTTTTAAAGCAGATCAAATTAATGGACTTTAGCACAAAGTCACATAGCTGATAACTGCCATGCTTGTTGGCCACCTTTTTTTCAAAAAGTTTGCTTCACCTTATTCAGTTAATGAGATATCTCCGATAAAATATGTCACATTTTCCCGTTCTAAAATACTGGTATCCAAAAATCGTAGCATGTAACTGACACTACAAGTACTCATGGAACTAGACTATTTTAAGTCTTATCTTTATTATAGGCTATATAAAATTATTAAAAATATATATTATGATAGGAACTAGCGGGCTTCGTCCGCTATTTACGTTACGGATATAAAAATCATGTTTTTTTTAGGGAAAAAGAAATAAAAACATATTTGACGATAGGTTTATAAAGACACATTCTGTATTTGTTGTATTTCCGGGTATAAGGAGGGTCGGGAGACTATTTTGATTAAATATCGCAATTAGTCTACATGGCAGATATAATTATGATAGACACTAGCGGGCTTCGCCCCTCTATGGCGCCTTATGGGTCCAGCTTCCATAACTCAGAAACTACATTTCGGACATCAATGCAACAGATTCCAAACGTTATAATTAACTTAATAATCACCCTATATAGCATTAAAGTAAATTTATGAGTACTGCATACTATTTTTTTATCGTAATTTCTGAAGAGAAAAAATTATTTCGGTTCCATTCTTAGGTTCTGGTCTGAAAATTTTTGAAAAAGGGGGGAAGGAGTGGACATGAGACTGCTGTTTGTCAAACAAACCAACGGGGTCTGGCTTATTCAACTTGGTTTTTGATGACTTCAATTGGAAGGTGGTTTGTTTAAAATAGTGCGTTCCCTGCCCCATGAAAACTGGAACTATTGGTGCCCCATCTATGTAAGGATTTAATAATTATAAATTAACATTTTGGATTTATTAATTTAAGGATAAAGTGTTTTTAAAGGAATATCAAATGAAACCCTCTGTGCGATCTGCGATTATACTTACCCAGTTGTTTTTATATACAAACTGCTATAAGGAAAATTGTAATAAAATAGTAAAAATTAAATCTGTATTAAAATCCATAAGTATCCCTTTTTTAATCATTTTATCACTAACCTCAAAAAAGTAATGATATCAATGCAAAAACCCTTGACGGGTTAAAAGTTTCTGACGCAGCACTTTATCTTATGCTCTAAGAATTTTAAATATGGAACTTAAAAATACTGATATCAAATTTTGAGTGACGTTATGCTATTTCTTAAAAGATATATTTGTATTTATTTCATCATTTTATTTTTGTTTTATTTATAATCGCATGTGCAAAAGTTATGTTCAACATGAAAAGCTGCATAAAATTTTATTCGCTGTTGCTTTATCATTTACTTCTCTCATAAATTCAAAATATGAGCTTTAAAAGATATGATATAAAATTTAAGTGACGCCTTGATGTGACTTTAAAAGGTTTGTTTTAAAATTCAATTTAAATTATTTTTGACTTGGTTAAAATATTTTTTTACATCTACGCAATACTTTTAATTTTCCAATTCACTGTTAAATATATCACTTTCATTGAATCTATACTATGCATTGAAATGTATTTATTTCAATAAATTGATTTATCTTTTGTGTCACGCTATTCAAAATTGTGAGGAAGATTTATGTAAATGGTTTCTTTGCGTCATTGTGTCCAAACTACATGAAATGTATGAAAAAGGATAGTTTGACGCAAATAAATGATTAAAATGATTAAAAAAGGATACTTATGGAATTTAATTCAGATTTAATTTTTACTATTTTATTACAATTTTCCTTATAGCAGTTTGTATATAGAAACAAGTGGGTAAGTATAATCGCAGATCGCACAGAGTGTTTCATTTGATATTCCTTTAAAAACAATTTATCTTTAAATTAATAAATCCAAAATGTTAATTTATAATTATTAAATCCTTACATAGATGGTGCAACAACAGTTCCAATTTTCATGGGGCAGGGAACGCATTCTTTTAAACAAACCACCTTCCAAATGAAGTCATCAAAAACCAAGTTGAATAAGCCAGACCCCGTTGTGTTGTTTGACAAACAGCAGTCTCATGTCCCCTCCTTCCCCCGTTTTTCAAAATTTCTCAGACCAGTACCTAAGAATGGAACCGAAATAATTTTTTCTCTTCGGAAATTACGATAAAAAAATAGTATGCAGTACTCATAAATTTACTTTAATGCTATATAGGGTGATTATTAAGTTAATTATAACGTTTGGAATCTGTTGCATTGATGTCCGAAAGGTAGTTTCTGAGTTATGGAAGCTGGACCCATAAGGCGCCATAGAGGGGCGAAGCCCACTAGTGTCTATCATAATTATATCTGCCATGTGGACTAATTGCGATATTTAATCAAAATAGACCCCCCCCCCCTCCTCATCCCCGGAAATATAACAAATACAAAATGTGTCTTTATAAACCTATCGTCAAATAGGTTTTTATTTCTTTTTCCCAAAAAAAATACAACATGATTTTTATATCCGTAACGTAAATAGCGGACGAAGTCCGCTAGTTCCTATCATAATATATATTTTTAATAATTTTATATAGTCTATAATAAAAATCAGACTTAAAATAGTCTAGTTCCATGAGTACTTGTAGTGTCAGTTACATGCTACGATTTTTGGATACCAGTATTTTAGAACGGGAAAATGTGACTTATTTTATCGGAGATATCTCATTAATTGAATAAGGTGAAGCAAACTTTTTGAAAAAAATGTGGCCAACAAGCATGGCAGTTATCAGCTATGTGACTTTGTGCTAAAGTCCATTAATTTGATCTGCTTTAAAAAGATTACGGAAGATTGAATTATAGTAGAACCTGGATTAACCGAGCTTCGATTAATCGAGGTTTCTGTTAACCGAGCCGATGACAAAGTCTGATTTTTTTTCCCTTTTGAATGAGCCTTAAAAATAACCACACTCTTTAGCTCACTGTCCGTGCTATACAGGCCCTTCTGCCCCCAAAAGCACTCAACTCCAAAGAAACATTGGACCCTGAGAAGTCAATAGCGAACAATGCTTTGTTTCCAGTGGCTGTGTGAACTTTCGTAAATTTTTCAATTTGCATTTTAAAATTTACTACTGGTAGTTGATTTTCTTTTTAAATTTGTTAAGCTGTGAAACAGAACTTTACATATATTTATTTTTATTATTTAAAAAACGTTCTATATATTTTTTTAAAAGAGATGTTAAATTCGCAAGCACGGCGAGTTTTTACACACAGTTTCTATTAACCGGGATTTCCGATTCCGATTTACTAACAGTCCCAATTAGCTCGGATAATCGAGGCTGCTCTGTATAATTAAAAAAATCAATGGCGATCTTACTGTAAACGGGTTTCCCTTTTACTGAGGGATTTCAAGACCGAATCAGCTGATGTTAGTTGCTGTTTCCGTGCTTGATTAAATAAGATTAGTTAAACATTTGAAAATTACCAAATATAAAAGGAACTAAGTCAACAGAGTCTTTGCTTTATGGTATTTTTTAACAACGCTATAAGAAAATGATTTTAAATAAGAGATTTTAAATGTAACGTTTTAAATCTCACATAATTTTCACCAAACTTTCCTTTCTCTTTGTAACATTCAACTGAAAATATTTTTATTATTAGAAAGATAATATTATTATTTGTGCTACCTTAAAATTGGCAACTATAGTTAAAAATATCATCTCGAAATTTGAAATAAATCTCTCATATAAATATATTTTTTAATTTAAACTGTTTTGCAATATTATTATTTGGCCACTTTGGCCAATATGACGTAATTTCCTCCATTTACGACTTTTAACACATATCAATGAATTTATTATTTAAAAATTTTCTTTTTCTTTTAATATTCACGTGTAAATATAATTTTTATGACGTAATTTTCAATGTTTTCCTGCTTTTAATGCGTAATCATTTAATTCTAATTTGAAAATAATTGATTATTTTATAATTTTCTTTCATTTTAAGTAAGCTTGTGTAAAAACAATTTTTATGACGTAATGTTTAATATTTTCCTGCTTTTAACACGTTATCATTTAATTCTAATTTAAAAGGATTTTTTTCTGTTTATAATAGTCACATGTGAATAAATTTTTAATTTAAAAATGATATATTATTCTTTGCGCTGTTTTAACAATTGGCAACAATTTAAAATAACCTTTTCTAAAATATGTAAAAAATATCTCTGGAAATTCTGAAAATTTTAATTTAAAATTGAAATAAACCGTCAAAAAATTAGGCAAGTTAAAAATAATAAATGCACTCTGCAAACTTCGGGTTTCTATTGAATGATTAAATTGAATGAAAATGATTAAATTCCCATGTATAATTTTTTTTCCTATGAGACTTTTTTAATGAGACAATTTTATCCAGATTTAACATTATATATCTCTTAAAATAATTCTTCGATTTAAAAACTGTCTACTTCAACGTTTTTATCAAACATTTCTCTATAATACTACCCATTTTAATATTTTTGTATGCAGTAATTTTCTTAATATTTGCGAAATAGACCTCTAGTCACAAGAGATTCTTTCAAAGCGGTGAAAAGCGTTAGTTTTTTCTTTTTTTTCGAATAAGAGACAAAATGTAGTACGCAATTGCGTCTAAAGATGGCGACACCAGAATTCTGATATCCTTATTATGTAAAACTTCATTGTTATTTATAAATAAAACATTTCAACTAAATTATTTATTATAAAATAATTATTACATCACAATAGTTTTTATGCAAGGGAAATAATAATTATAATAATAATAATATTATGGATCTCAGTGATTATATATTGATTCACCGTCATAATAATAAAAAATGATATTATAAAAAGAAGAGCTGAAATGAATTATTTTTTTACGTTTCTGATCGTGTGATTTATATTCAAATAATAATTATTAATGAATATTTTTTGTAAAGTGATTGAAATTAAATATATTTATAAAATTTATGGTATTATTTTTATTGTTGAAAAATTGCCAAGAAATAATCATCATCAAATTGGCGTCATTATAATTGTAATTTTATTTAACTTAATAGCAATTAAAAAATTACAAAGGAATGGAGAATAATGGTCAACTAGCAGACTTTAAAAGAAAAAAACAAAAACAAAAAACTTCACATGTGAAAACACGTACCAGGAGTATCGAACTGCCTATGTTAAGATCAGTAGACGATGGCCCTCAACCACTCAGCCAGTGGGAAGACAAAATTTTTCTCCCCAAAAGTGGTTAAAAAGAAAGCATGTGTATGAATACAGTGTCATGCATTTTCGGTGAAATTTCCATAGAATGGCGAAGAAATATAGTCCGATTTTTCATGCGCATTATAAAACGAACAAGAGTCTTGCTGGAAACAAGTAAATTGTTATTTGGTTCATCTGAAACATATTTATTTGATTTTTAAAAAATCGCCCGTGTCATTTTCGAGAGAGAAAAAATCGAATTATTTAACGAACGAGAGTTTTCCCAGAAAAAAGAAAAGTGTTATTCACCTCGCCTTAATTACATTTATATTATGTATCAATTTAAAAATAATCGTTAGAACCGTTTTCGAGATTTTCAAATTAGGAACTTCCTCGATATCATACCAACGTTTTCACTTTAAAAATGACTATTTAGATCTCAAAATATACTGCACGTAGAAATGTAAAAATTTCAGTATACGATTAGACTGCAGATATAAGACTGTTCTAGAAAATTCAGAACAATAAGACCTATATCTGCTGAGTTATTAAAAGGCGGCTTTTCGCGTTTTCTTTGATGTCGAGTTAGCTGTATATATGAGTTCCGCCATCTACGAATTCTATGATACGATACGATACGATACGATTTTAGGCTTAAGGCTGCGTCTCTCGGAATACTACCGTCTTCCATGATGATCAACAGCCTCAATTCTTTACAAAATGATATATATTTTTTCAAATGTTATCAGATTACACTAGCCTGCAAAAGTTGGGTTACGACATGTTTCTTAGCATTTGATAATTTATTCTTATATATTCTGTACCGCTGAAAGTAAAGATTTTTTGCAAATCGTAAATTTTAAAGTTAAAAAAAGGAAAAAATAGCAAAAATTTGATATTATAGATGTGATTGTTGGGTTTTTAACTTTTGATAATTGATTTTTATGTATTTTTTTACCACTGAATCCGAAAATGACCTTCATTTACGTCAGGATTTTTCGCAAATTGTAAATTTCAAAGTTTAAAAGTTAAAAGTTAAAATTGTACCTCCTCCCCCACCTCATCGAACGCCTCAGCTGTTTAGCTGTAAGAATCCCAGTATAAGCCAAAAAAAATGAATAAATTAATGAATTAAATATAATTAAGTCAAATAAAAATGTTTTATATGTGTTGTATAGCATCAGATTTTCGCTATATTTTAACTTACACATTTACGATTTGCAAAAAAATTCTAACGTGATGGTTAAAAATGAAGGTCATTTTCAGATTCAGTGCTAAAAAGTACACAAAAATCAATTATCAAAAGTTTAAAAACATAGCCATCTCTTCTATTTTATAGTATTCGATTTTTGTTATTTTTTAACTTTGACAATTTATGATTTTCGAAAACTCCTGACATGATTGGTTAAAAATTAAGGTAATTTTCGGATTCTGTGCTAAAAATTACATAAAAGTTAAAAAACAACCATCGCAGTCTTGTGTTACCTAATCTAAAACTTTTTCTTAAACTTCTTGGCGGTAATCTATCCGAAATTTTTTGTGTTATCCTGTAAAATAAGTACAAATGGAAACCACCGAATATCGCAATAATATTAGATTATCATCGGATTAACGTCAGTATGCAAAATTTAAACTCGATCAGATATTTAAAAATAAGTTAATGTTCGAGTACAAATTTTGAACTGGAAAAACATGCATGCAATCTTTGAAGTTAAATTAAAACTTATGAAAATAACATAACTTTTGTTAAAGAAATCATGAAAAGAAACAGTCTCAGATCCTTACAAAATAAAATATACGTTAAAATACAATTATTTTAGCCAATGTGAAACTTAATAAAAGTTAACTCAATCGTAATTCTTGTACAGTTTTTTTTTTTTTTTTTTTGAAGCGCAGATACACATGAAATAAGTTCTTCGCATACTTTAAGCACTTGGTATATTACTGCTCAAAACATTGCTGAACTCATTTGTATTCATATGCAGAAAAGTGGTATAAGTCATGCATTTTTAAAGTTTCATACCTCGGTCAATTTTAGTGTTATATGCTTATATGAACGGGACTTTTTTTTAAAATCTTACTTGTCTGTGTAACAGGAAAATTTTACTAAATATAACTTATAGGACCGGGAGACCGTATAGAAATTTTAATTTCCTAATTTTTTTAAGAAATGTTTTTATTGACCCAAATCGATTTAAAATATTTCTTTACATCATTTAAAACATTTTTGTAATTGGAACTATATGTCTATGACTAACGGTTTAGGAATTAGTCATTGGACACCGTTGAGAGTGGACACCCTGTATGTGAACATCCCGCACACCCACTGAAAGTTAGAAGAAGTAGGCTATTTATTAAACAGGTATACAACGTTACTGTTTAACCCTTTCACGGGCAAACTACTTCTATTAGTAAAATGCTGAAATGATTGAATGACAGTAGAATTTACAAACAAATTTATTTGAAATATGTAAAAGCTTTTCAATTTTTCATTCCAAATTTTTGGAGCTAATGTGGTATTATAGATATTTAATTTAAGTGGTCCAAAAATGAACCATCGCCCCTGAAGGTGTTAAAACAAGCGAACAAGACTATTTTTTAAGAAAGTGGACGTTTTAGAGAACATTTCGTTTGAGTTGGTATAATTCTATCTGCGTTAGCTGTAAAATCCCACTAAATATTTAAAAAAATGGACTATTCATTAAAAAAGTGGAGCAGGGTGGTGAGTGGTCAGGGAAAAACACAGTCAAAAAAGAGGAAAATACCAGCATTTTCTTATAGAAAATACTTGAAAGGGGTTTCTCACTTGCAAAATAAAAGGTTTAAAGAAGACGAATTTCTTTTTAACAAAATTCTTGTATTTAACACCTTTTCGGACTGTGATCAACAGCCTCAATTCTTTACAAAATGATATATATTTTTTCAAATGTTATCAGATTACACTAGCCTGCAAAAGTTGGGTTACGACATGTTTCTTAGCTTTTGATAATTTATTCTTATATATTCTGTACTGCTGAATCCGAAATTGGACTTTATTTTTTTACCATCAAGTAAAGATTTTTTGCAAATCGTAAATTTTAAAGTTAAAAAAAGAAAAAAATAGCAAAAATTTGATATTATAGATGTGATTGTTGAGTTTTTAACTTTTGATAATTGATTTTTATGTATTTTTTTACCACTGAATCCGAAAATGACCTTCATTTACGTCAGGATTTTTCGCAAATTGTAAATTTCAAAGTTTAAAAGTTAAAAGTTAAAATTGGACCTCCTCCCCCACCTCATCGAACACCTCAGCTGTTTACCTGTAAGAATCCCAGTATAAGCCAAAAAAATGAATAAATTAATGAATTAAATATAATTAAGTCAAATAAAAAAGTTTTATATGTGTTGTATAGCATCAGATTTTCGCTATATTTTAACTTACACATTTACGATTTGCAAAAAAATTCTAACGTGATGGTTAAAAATGAAGGTCATTTTCAGATTCAGTGCTAAAAAGTACACAAAAATCAATTATCAAAAGTTTAAAAACACAGCCATCTCTTCTATTTTATAGTATTCGATTTTTGTTATTTTTTAACTTTGACAATTTATGATTTTCGAAAACTCCTGGCATGTTTGGTTAAAAATTAAGGTAATTTTCGGATTCTGTGCTAAAAAATACATAAAAGTTAAAAAACAACCATCGCAGTCTTGTGTTACCTAATCTAAAACTTTTTCTTAAACTTCTTGGCGGTAATCTATCCGAAATTTTTTGTGTTATCCTGTAAAATAAGTACAAATGGAAACCACCGAATATCCCAATAATATTAGATTATCATCGGATTAACGTCAGTATGCAAAATTTAATCTCGATCAGATATTTAAAAATAAGTTAATGTTCGAGTACAAATTTTGAACTGGAAAAACATACATGCAATCTTTGAAGTTAAATTAAAACTTATGAAAATAACATAACTTTTTTAAAAGAAATCATGAAAAGAAACAGTCTCAGATCCTTACAAAATAAAATATACGTTAAAATACAATTATTTTAGCCAATGTGAAACTTAATAAAAGTTAACTCAATCGTAATTCTTGTACAGTTTTTTTTTTTTTTTTTTTTTTTTGAAGCGCAGATACACATGAAATAAGTTCTTCGCATACTTTAAGCACTTGGTATATTACTGCTCAAAACATTGCTGAACTCATTTGTATTCATATGCAGAAAAGTGGTATAAGTCATGCATTTTTAAAGTTTCATACCTCGGTCAATTTTAGTGTTATATGCTTATATGAACGGGACTTTTTTTAAAAATCTTACTTGTCTGTATAACAGGAAAATTTTACTAAATATAACTTATAGGACCGGGAGACCGTATAGAAATTTTAATTTCCTAATTTTTTTAAGAAATGTTTTTATTGACCCAAATCGCTTTTAAAATATTTCTTTACATCATTTAAAACATTTTTGTAATTGGAACTATATGTCTATGACTAACGGTTTAAAATTAGTCATTGGACACCGTTGAGAGTGGACACCCTGTATATGAACATCCCGCACACCCACTGAAAGTTAGAAGAAGTAGGCTATTTATTAAACAGATATACAACGTTACTGTTTAACTCTTTCACGGGCAAACTACTTCTATTAGTAAAATGCTGAAATGATTGAATGACAGTAGAATTTACAAACAAATTTATTTGAAATATGTAAAAGCTTTTCAATTTTTCATTCCAAATTTTTGGAGCTAATGTGGTATTATAGATATTTAATTTAAGTGGTCCAAAAATGAACCATCGACCCTGAAGGTGTTAAAACAAGCGAACAAGACTATTTTTTAAGAAAGTGGACGTTTTTGAGAACATTTCGTTTGAGTTGGTATAATTCTATCTGCGTTAGCTGTAAAATCCCACTAAATATTTAAAAAAATGGACTATTCATTAAAAAAGTGGAACAGGGTGGTGAGTGGTCAGGGAAAAACACAGTCAAAAAAGAGGAAAATACCAGCATTTTCTTATAGAAAATACTTGAAAGGGGTTTCTCACTTGCAAAATAAAGGGTTTAAAGAAAGCGAATTTCTTTTTAACAAAATTCTGGCATTTAACACCTTTTCGGACTGTGTTTTTCCCTGACCACTCGCCACTCTGTGGAGTAACGTTGCTGGAGTCTTGCGAGTGAGTGTAACAATTTTTATATCTATTATATATATAAAATCCAAATGGAAATTTCGTTCCGAACGCCTAGATTTTGCGTTCTACCGCATGGATTTTTACGGAACTATACCGTTAGATACGTATCGTTTCAGGGAAGGTTTTAAGCTATACGTCATTCTACCTAGATTAGTTATAGAATTATGACGGAAAGTTCTGTTATTTTGGACGATAAGGTTTACCATTTTATTTCTTGGCGAAATTTATCGTTGATAAAAAAAATTGAAACGGCTATTACACCTTGAAAAATAAAGAAAAAACTGTTACTAATTTTAATTAAAAGAAAAAAAAAAGAAGAAAAAAGAGAAAATGAAAAACAGTTTTGACGACTGGTAATATAAAAAGAAAATATTTAATTTAAACAAGAAAGAGAATATTCGTAATGCGTAAAAATTTATTCAAAAAAAAAGATTGCAGTTTTAAACAACATTTGGCGATTTATCTATTGCGTCAGGTTAAGAAAAAATGCGCCAGAAAATTTGATAGGACAATATTAGACTGACAATTTTGTTTTTGTTTTGGATTCTTTTTTATTTACTTTTTATTTTTATCAAACGCATCCATCATTAGACTTAAAATAATGGTACTTGTGAGTTAGATGTTGTATGTTTATTTACGATATTGATTTTATCGCCAAATAATATGATTTTTAGACAAAAAGGCATAAACGTAGCATTGGTTTGAGCGACGTTTACAATATTGGTGATTTTTCAAGCGGGCGGTATCCTTTTTGGAGTAATCTAATTCTACTACACGCACATACACACACACACATATATATGTATATATATAATACAAATGGAATTTTATATATATATATATATATATATATATATATATACATATAATACAAATGGAATTTTATGTATATATATATATATATATACATATAATACAAATGGAATTATATATATATATATATATATATATATATATATATATACATATAATACAAATGGAAATTTCGCTACGGTTGCTTATAACTCGAGTTCTGCTGAACTTGCACTGTTAAATACGTAATTTTTTTGGAAGGTTTTAGTATATAACATATCATTACGTTGTCTACGTTGCTTAGGTATTGAATTCTGGTTTAAAGTTCTTTAATGAGATGAACCAGATTATGAAAAAATAATCTTTTGAAAAGATTCTGCCGAATGTTTTTCGATAGAACTTGCACTTTTAATCAGATAATTTTACAGGGAGGGTTTAAGTATCTAACATATCCTTCTACCTTGCTCAGCTATACAGCTATGGGGAGAATTGTGTAATCTGGTGACCCCAATTATCAAAAATTTACCTTTTTAAAAAGTTCTAATATACTGTTTTTTCTAGGTTTGCATTGTTAGTTTGGTAATTTTTCATAGACAATTTTAGCATATAATATATTGTTCTACATTGCTTAGTTATATATCAATGGGGGAAATTTTGGTAATTTTCCAATATCCTTGGCGATCCTTGGCAATCCCTTGGCGAGATGCAGAAAATGGGCTTGACGGAAGAAGTAAAGTTTCAATGAGTATTTTTTGTTCAATAATTATAGAATTTATTTACTATAAAGAAGCCATTTATCTCTTTTTATTTGAAAACAGAATTAAATTGAATATTAATAACAATAGTAATAATATATTTCATTGAAAAGTTTATTATATGAATACATAGGTAAAAAAGCATAAAAGTTCATCATATTTATTTTTATAGCTGTTCATGTCATTTGTCCAAAAATCTCACTTTTTGAAGTCCGAATTGCGCCATGCTTAAAACAAAAAAACGACAAGGCCCCTATACTGGAAAAGTATAGAAAATTATGTAATCAGATGAACTCGTTTATGACAGATCTCAAATGACAGCATTGTTATTTGGCTAACCATCGTCGATTTGGGGAGAAATATTCGTTAAATGGGTTTAATCAAACAATTCCTGACTGATATTTGACATCAAACTTGATTGTTCACTATTATAGGCGTCAGAGTGGTCTCTGTTTTGACTAACACAATTTCCTTACAAAATTTTTCGTTTTAGATTTCACTTACAAATTTCGTAGAAACCAGCTACGCGAGAATGTTTTTTACGATCTTTTAAGTTAGCCGGGCACAAATCTAGCCAATATCATTTTTTTTTTTCAGAGCAGTAGCGTATTTTATTTTTCACAAGTGTAAATTAGAAACAATACATTGATGATGAAGTAGAATATTTTTGTTTATAGCATTATTTGTTATTTTTATCCTTTTGAATTTTTTATGAAATGGGTGAAAAGCAATTATTTTAAATGTATGTAATATGTATATTTAACATGTGTGTATTTTAAATTAAAAGAGTGAAAGCTTTATATTTTAAATGAATGGCAATGGGAACAATACTTTGTTGTTTATCAAATGTGGCCGGCTAACATAAAAGTACCATTTTCCTTGAGATTTTTGAGGCAACCTATCACAGAAATAATTTTAAAAAATGATTGGTAACCAAAAGAAAGACATAAAAGTACCATTTTCCTTGAGATTTTTGAGGCAACCTATCACAGAAATAATTTTAAAAAATGATTGGTAACCAAAAGAAAGACCGCTTCTATGACTGTTAATAAAGCTGACTGTTAATCAGAAATAGTGCTAATCCGCTTCTATGACTGTTAATCAGAAATAGCGCTAATATTGAATATCATAATAATATTTCGCAGATCAAACTAAAATACCGTGACAGTGATAAACATATATACATCTAACTCTAACGATTGATTAAAAAAAACAATGAGGAAAATTGGAAAGTAGATTTAGTTTGTAAAGTATGCATTAATTAAGGAAATAAATTACATAATCGAGTCTACAGACAATTGAAATATTTGGTACAAATAAATTACATAATCCAGTCTACAAACAAATGACATATGTTATCGGTCGTGGTTTGATGATAATTAACTTAATAAAATAAGTTAAATTGATTCTTTGTTTTTAAAGCGGACATATACCATAATCGAGTTTTAAAGAGAATTGGAGTAATTTGGGACAATTTTTTGGACACATTTTGCAACATTTGCATTACACCAACACTATACCAAAATGTTTGCTATTGTGTCATTTATTTCAAACCTGAACATGCAAAGATTTTTTGGTACTTTTTCAATATCGGTACCTTGGCAAAATAGGAAAAATAGCCTTGGCAGAAAAGGAAATTTGGCAGTATATTTTCTGACAACCTATTCACTGCTTCATTTCATTTCATATACACAAGCAATTTTTTTTTTTTTTTTTTTTTTTTTTTTAACGCAATAACGCCAATTATCTAATTTTATATCGAAACCCATTTAATACGTATGAAAAAACATTAATAATATACATACATTTAAAATAAATATATTAAAGCAAAATAGTCCATCAAGTTTGTTTTCATAACTGATTATACCATTTGGCAACAAATCTCACTTTCTGATACCCTAATTGCGCCAAACATTGTAACTTGCTATTTATTGAACGTGAATCACTTTTGGCTTCAATTATTATTTAGTCGTAACCCTGCATTTTTCATTTACTATTTTTCCAGTCGAAAATATTTTTTGTTATTAAGTAAAATTAAGTTATAATTTCATTTTTTGCTGATTCAAAAATGGAAATGTTTACAGCATTGCTAAGAGACACAATTTCATTGTGTAGTTTAAATTGCTATTTAAAATAAAATATTTTATTGTATAATATTTATTTGTGTTTTTATTTTCAGTATATATTTGTATTCATTTAATAAAATAGTTGTCGAAACTCTGTAATTTTGAAATGATATATTTTTTAAATGGTAACTTTCGCGCCAACAATGTTATTTTTTTTTTCAATTGCTTCGTTTGGGGCCAACAATTGCGCTCTGCGACAATGTTGTTGAAATACCAGAAAAGTACTAAACATTTAGATTGCACATTGTAGCATGGATGCTATAACATACAACATGGGACAATACACAATAAAAAACTGGTTTATAGCTTCAGGTTGGCACTGAGACATTAAAATACATTTTCTTTAAATAATATAAAAATATAGATGAGGAAAATTCTGTGATCGGAACTCTCACCATATTGACTCTTTTTAACGAAGAATGCTCTGATACCAAATGAAATATTGTATATTGTCCTATCATTCTTTACCAAATCCTACTGTGAGGGATAATCTAAAAGAGTTAAACCGTGACAGCTGAAATTTTGTCTGCACATTAGAAAATATAATAGCACAATGGTGTTCATATCGATTGAGTACCGCGGAAGGACATTCAGTTAAAGGTCTTATTTCTTTAAATCACAAGACCAAACACATCATTTCGTAACTGTAAATAAACTTTTGTTTATTGTTAAATTTTGGCTATGTTTTTAATACAACATGAGTCCATTGTTTTAATTTAATGTAAGTTTCATTTCAGATGACAAACTTCTTTAGTATGTTAAATATGCGTAGTTTCGATAGGTTTTTTTTAGATATAACTGCGCGGTCTATACGCTATTTCTTCACTAAAATTACACAACGCAGTTTGGGGCAGTTTTGGAGATGTGTTTCCTCCCGCCTCAATTTAATATAATTATGGTTAGACTAATTATCAGAAGTAGCCAGGACCATTAATCATTTATTACGATCACAAATGTTTGTTTATAAATTATAATGTTTTTAAATACCCACTATAATAACTCAGTTACAGTAATTTAAGAGTAGTTAACCTACAATTACTAGGATAATTAATGCACATTACCCATCTTCCTTTTCCCCCATCTTCAAGATTGGGGTTCACCCTGTCCCCAATCCCATGTATGTTTGGGTAGTTAAGTTGGTACTGGTACATGGACCTAGGTCTGCCCAACATACATATTTTCTTAACTTGCGTGGTGCCGTTCCTTTTCGGAGCACCTGGAGTTATTGTTAATATTACCCGTTATATGGAGTTAATATTATTTTATTATAGTGGTATTTTTATTCAAAAAAATAAAAACGCGTTACTCATGATTGCTAACATTAAAATAAATTCTAAAAATTAGTCTTGGTACCAATGAATTGTATGAATTATTTCTGACTTGTTTTTCCCAAAAAGTGTATGGCTCAACGAATTTATATTTTGATAAAAAAAAAAGTGTTGTAATGAAACAATATTTTATAATTGAAGTGTAGCTTATACTGTGTGTATAGGGAATTTCAGATTATTATTAGTAGAAAAAGTTGCATTTATTCAGTAAAAATTTTGCAATTACTTTGTGAGAATTTAAAAAAATGTTGAAACAATTATTGAAATGAAAAGAGAAAAATCTTTTTCACAAATAAATTGTAATTATTGAAGTGTGATAAAGAAAAATCATGCAGTATCGAAAAATAATTCATGGTTGTGTTTAAAATCAGTAAGTAGTGCTGAATTTTTTGAAAAATTATTGGAGTGTTTACTTATGGTACTGAGAAAATTTTATTGATTTTTAGTAGAAAGAATTTATTTATTTATGTGTTATTGTGTATTATTTGTGCATTTTGGGGGAAAAATCACGAAAATTATTGTGTATTATTGTATTTATATGTATAGGGTTATATAAAATTTACTTTATGACAAATAGAAATTATCGCAAAAGTAAAGATAATTCTAATTCATGAGTTAGCACGCGTAAACAATTAAGAGAAGCAGTTAAAGAATTAGAATTAGAAAATATGTCTCACGAAAAAGAGGAAAACTCATAATCTCAGGTGTTAAGTTTAATCAACCCTTTTGATATAAAGAAAATTCCTAATGAATCCTATTTAAAAGAATTTGATCAGTTCCTGGATAGGACAAAAATAAATGAGGACTTTAGACTACAAATTCTAAAATCAAAATTTGTGGGAGTTGCACATGAAAAATTGGTGCAAAATGACAATTTAAATTGTGAGCAAGATTATGCTAAATTTAAACAGAAAATTTTGGATGTTTTCTCAAAAAGAGAATCCTTTACAGAACATCAGACAAAATTTAATCAAATAAAGCAAAAACCTAATCAATCTGTAAAAGATTTTATAAAGGACTTTAACATTTTGGCCTATAAATATTTACAAACGACAGTATATGATAATAATAAAGGTGCGAAGGAATTTTTTGAATTGATTAAAATAAATAAATTTCTGGACGGAATTTCTCCGAATATTTCTTTAGAATTAAGGAAATTGGATATCAAAGAATTCTCTAAATTATGCGAAAAAGCATTGCACCTGGAAAATGCTTTCAATTCTTCAAAAATTGAACAAGTTAATAATGTGACGGAAAATGTAGAAATTAAAGATAAGGTTTATGAGAATTTATTAGAGCAAAATAAAGAACAATTAAATTATTTCGCAAAATTGACGGAACAATTGAATTTGTTAAATGTAAAGAAAAGTAGTGAAAATAAAGACGAAAGAGTTCAGGAAAACTATTGCGCGATCTGTAAAACTAGTAAACACGATTTACAGAATTGTTATTTTAACGGTAAAACTAATACAAAGAAACCTAATTTTCTTAGAAAACGGAATTCTGAAAATTTTAATCCTAGAAGTGATTATAACAGATTTAATGCAGGTTTCGGGTATCTATCTCCAAGTGTACAGGGATATCCCAATTTTAATCCCAATTTTAAACCCAATTTTACACCCAATTTTATACCAAGTTATGATAATAGTCAACGGTATGATAATAATCATGGTTACTTACAACATAATTAGAGGTATGGGAACTTGGATAAATCTAATAGACAGAATTATTATGATAATTTTCAAGGGAATCGGAATTTTTCAGGGTATAATTCTGATTATTGTACGGATGATAATTTTTATCCAAGGGGTTCGAATAATGGAAAGTTTGCACAGCAAAGGCAGAATTATAGGAACTCTAGTGTTAGACGTAAGGACTCGCAGAGGGATAATTTTGATAGAAAGGAGGATTCGCGTGGTAGAGCTAAGAGGAGTCGCGCCAACGGTAAGCAATTTAAGGGAAACACTTACACGATAGCTAGTGTGAATTTAAAGAGAGACGACAGGTTACCTATCATTTGATTTAGATGTGTTTGGGGTCAAAGTCGCTACTCTCTGTGATTGCGGTACAGCGGTCTCGCTCCTGTCTCCAGGTATGCTTGAAAAGCTTAAGCAGACTAATGCTACGATTAAATATTTGGGAAACAGAATTACAATGCAAACTTTCGACAACTCTATCATACCCTTCAAACAATGTGTCAAAATAACTTTTAAAATTAAAAACGATTTTGTTACAGGTACTTTTTATGTGACTACACAGAATTTTCACGGGGAGTATCAAATGTTATTGGGTTTCGACTTCCTGAAAACGAATAAAATGATCCTTGATTTTGATAAAAAAATATTAAAATTTAAGAATACTAAAATTTCTCTGGAATCGCAAGATTCAAATAAGATAGTTCAGAAGGTGAATAATCTGCAGAGTTCTGGGGTTAATGTAATTGATCAGAGTAAAACAGAAAATAAACAAAGTGAGATATTTGCCGTCAAAGACGGGGATACGCATCTCCACCCAGGCGAAACACGAATCATTCCTTTAAGATGTCCGGATGCAATTCAGCCTAAACAGTTAATTCTGCTTGACCGAAAGAGGAGCTTGTAGTTCTAGTTTCGGAGTGTTCGGTTCGTGAAGGGGCAGACAATAACAGGATTAACCTGATTATGACAAACAACTCGATAAAAAAAACGTATATTGAAACGGAACTCACAAGCGGCAGTCATAATTCAGGATTTTACCAGTAAAATTAATTTAGCACAGAACGATATAGTGGAGGGTAAGATATACCCCATAAACAGTTTAAATCTAAGTGAAGTTCGTGCTTTGAGACAGGCGGAGTTAGAAATAGGAGATTTTAACTTGGAGCACCTGACGGAAGATTTTAAAAAGAAAATGGAACATTTATTACTGAGTCATTTATTACAGCGTACGCATTTTCCAAATCCTATAAATCGTTAGGTCAGACTTCGTTAGTGACTCCAAAAGTGAATTTAAGTCACGATTTTCCTATACAGCATAAACCATACAAAACACCTCAAGCGGTTAAAGAGTATGCAAAGGGGTAAATACGCAAACTACTGGAAGCCAAGATAATACAAAAATCGGACTCCGATTATGCGCTTCCAGTATTATTCGTGAAGAAGAAGAGTACGGAGAAAGACGCAGTTCGTTATCGTTTAGCGGTAGACTACAGAACCGTTAACGAAATATTAGAAGGTTTTCCGTATCCTGTGCCAGACGTGAAGGATATTCTACAGTCTATCAGTGGGGAAAAATGCTACTCAGTCCTGGATCTCCACACAGCGTTTTTCATAATAAATTTACGGCCTGAGGACTGTCACAAATTAGCGTTTGTGACCGAGTTTGGCAAGTATTCCCCTTGCCGCCTTAATTTCGGGTTAAAAATTAGCCCGACCAAATTTGCAGAACTAATGGATAAGTTGTTAGGACACTTCCCTAAGGATAAGATGGGGTATTTTATCGATGATGTAATTCTGGAAACAGACTCTCCTCAAGAAATGCTTCAGTTATTACAAGAGGTTTTACAAACTATAATAGACCATAACCTGACAGTCGAACCGTCGAAAGTTCAAACTTGCAAGCAGGAAATAGAGTTCTTGGGTTTTAAAGTGAACAAGGACGGATACACACCTTCTGAGAAGAACGTTTGAAAGGTCCAACGTTTGGCGCGCCCAAAGAACAAAAGGGGTGTCAAGTCGTTACTTCGACTTGCTAACTATTTCCGCTCGCTCATACAAAATTATGCAGAGATTGTTAACCCTCTGGTAGAACTTACAAAAGAAAAGGTTAAGTTCAAATGGACGGAAGAAACAGAAAGTGCCTTTTTCAATATACAGGAAGCTATTATCAGCAACCCAACTCTGAAACCTCCAAAATTCGACAAAGAATTTTTCCTCATTACAGATGACTCTAAGGTAGCAATTTCAGGTGTTTTGGCCCAAGAGGAGAACGGATTCCTCGTTCCCATTGAATTTTATGGGCATAAACTTAAAGAAACCGAAATGGTATGTCCTAGCATGAAGTTTGAATTATTGGCGATTCATGATTCAGTCACGCATTTCAAACACATATTATTAGGCAGAAAATTCACCATTTTGACAGACAGTAAGTCTTTAACATATCCCTTAAAGGTTGAAAATCAGGCTGATATTGTTACAAGATGGATCCTGAACCTGAGTGATTTTGACTATTCAATAGATTACATCGAAGGAAAAATTAACCCTTCGGACTTTTTATCAAGGAAATTAGTACAAAATATTACAACTGATAATGAACTACAAAATAATTTATTTAAAGTCAATAGCCAATTAAGTGGAGATAATATAAGAGCGAAGCAATACGCAGAACAAAAATTAATGACCATCTTAAAAAAAAAATTGAAACTAATAAAAATAATAGATTAATGAGGAAATATGATTTGAATGAAAATAAAACACTAGTATTAAAACAAAATGCTAAAAACCCAGAGCTCATCGTAGTGCCGGAGGAACTAAAAATGATAGTCATGGCAGAGGCACATGGCCCTCATTTCGTTTTCAGGAAGACATATGAAACCATCAAGACACGGTTATTCTGGTATGGCATGTATCAGGATGTTAAGAAATACTGTGCAATTTGTGTCAGATGTAACTGCAGCAAGCAACATCAAACAATCAAAGTCCCTTTAGAAAAAATGGAAAGGAATCTACAAATTGGGGCGACTCTGCATATTGACATAGTGGGAAAATTACCTTTAACATTCAGGAAAAACTGCTTTATCCTAACTATAGTCGATGCGGGATCCCGATTCCTAGAAGAAGTGCCCCTCAGAAATGTGGAATCCCAAACTATCTTGAATGTGTTAAACAAATACTTCGGAGCATATGGTTTATGTTCTACAATTATCGCAGACAATGCCCAGTACTTCCGGAGTGCGGTTTTAAAGAGTACATGAAGGCTCTAAACATAGATCTTCGCTTCACTTCAGTATACAAGCCGACCGGAAATGGCAATCCAGAGATCAATCACAAACTGCTTAAAGCATCATTAGTCGCAATGTCGAATTCCACTCTTAAATGGGACAAGAGGTTAGATTACTTCAAATTGAACTTCAACACCACCGTGCACAGAGCTCTCGGTTATTCGCCATCCGAATTATTCTTTGGTCGGGAAATCAAAAACCAATTTACGATCCTCAATACCCCGGATTTAACGTGCACCCTGACGTTTGTCAAAAGCAGGATCGAACACATGAAGGAAGTTCACCGACAAGCGATTGCGAATCAACAAAAAATAATGACAGAATACATTAATGAAAACGATCTCCAGGAGGTTAAGACTCTAGATGTGGGCCAGGAAGTATATATGAAGGTAATAGGCAAACCCAGGGCCCTACATCCTCGTTTTGAAGGAACTTTCGAGGTAGTGGAAAGTGTCAGACACAACAATTATGTTTTACGTCTTAAGGGCAAATCAAATGGCACAACTATAGGACGACACATTAAATTTTTGTTCTCACCGAAAACAACGGCAAAGAATGCCCGAAAATTCAGAGATGCATCAAGTGAGTCAGACACAGAGCAAGAGGCTGAAGAATAAATAGGGTATTGAATTTTAAGAGTAGTTTGTACATAGGTATTTGGGAATTTTATCTAAGGGATTGTCGCACTTTCAAAAATAAAAAATAGCAAAATTATAAAACCCAATCTTATTAGATAACATTTTCTCTAAAATTTGTATATATATATTTTTTCTTTTTAGTGTATTTTGTGTTCATTTGTTTCATTTTAGTGTAGTGTATTTTCAGTGTATTTGGGTCTAAGTTCAATTATATCAGGGTAATTAATGATATAAATTGGATTTTATGTCGTTAAAGACATGTTTTACTATATATCTCTGAGATTAGTTGATATATCGTGGGTCTGTAGTGTAGAAAAACGATAGGATTTCGTTTACATGGGATGTGTCAGGTAGTGACGTGTTTTGGTGGACGCTCAAGGGTTAAATTTTGAAAATGGATATTTCAAACAAAATATCGGTAATCCTTTTACTATTTTCAAAGTACTTAAGCATAAATAGTTTTAAATATAGGATTTTACATGCTCCGAAGCAAAAAGCAGCTTTTGCAGGAGTTGAAAAAAAAAGTGTAAAAATTCAAATAAAATCAACTTTTGCAAGTAAAATTCGGTTCTAAAGAATAGTATTAGTTAAAAAGGCGTTAGTTATACAGTAGCAGTGTTCTTGAACACCCCCCCCCCTATAGGTAATTTTAGACTGGGAATATTACTTTTAGGTTGCTCTAGGGAGCAAGTCAGCATAAGTTTTAAAATTTTTCAAAAAAAAATTTAAAATACAAGCATAACTTTGGGATAAAGTTTTGTTAGTGAGGTGTTAGTGTGTAGTGGCATTCGGGTAGTTTTAGTGTAGGTACGAGTGTGTTTTCATTCACATGGTGGTATGTACCGATATTTTCTGCGGCCGCGTAAGGGTTAAAAAGCGGTACTCTCAATATTTTCCTGTTGTAGGTAATTTTTTTTAGGTGTTATAAACTACGGAATGTCAGTTGGAGATTTAAATGGTTATTTTTACTAGATGATTGTTACTGGTAAATATATAAAAAAAAAATTAAAAAATATAAACAAAAAAATTGTAAAATACGAAAATTCGTAAGTCGGTAGGTTTGTAGTAACGTTACAAAATAAATAAACTATTTTGTAGGTGTCAGAATATGACAAATAAATAAATTTGTTTAAAAAAAAACAAATTCGGCCTACGGTATGTTTACGCATGAAAAATATTACTGTAGAATTTTATAGGTATTAAATAAAATACAAAATGATTCACGAAAAATAAATTAGATTTTTCTCAAAATAATGACGTATTTTGGTTAAAATTAAAATGTTTTTGATCAGGGTAGAAATGTTCTTTTTAGAATAAAATTGAGGGAATTGCATAGATAAATTATATAAAAAATAATATATAAATATAAAATAAATCAAAGTGTAAATGAATATTTATATGAAAAGGTATAAATACCAGCTTTGAATTTAGTTACAAGTAAATAAATAAATATGTAAGCATTCAACAATATAAAATATTGCTGGTAGAGTATAATTGCATGGTGTCCAAACGGGGTTTTTAAAAGGTATATAATTTATTGTGGAAAAAGTTTTGTAGGTTTGGGAGAAATATTATTCTTCAGGAAGACGTTAAAGTTTCCGTGGAGAATTCCCTTCATCCCCGCATCCAGGATGCAGCGTGTTTTCAAGTTGTCAACACGGCAGATTGGGAGGAAAAGTGGGCAGAGAGAATGATGGATTGACTCACACGCCCATTTTGCAGGGAAGAGTTTGTTGAGCAGTCACGTTTGACGTTCTCAAAGCCGGCTGTTTTCGAGGATAGTTTTTTCAGTTTTGGTTTTAAGTGACAGTAAATAGGGGAATTTAGCTATAGTATTAGGGCGTTTACGCTGGGATTTTTTTTGAGGATTTTTTTTTTCTCAAGGCCTGTTTAAAGGTAGGAGTCTTATTTTAGACTAGTAGCAGTTTTACGGTGGTTTGGACACATTGCAAAAATGCGTTAAAGTATGGTAAATAAAATTTATAATGACAAGTTATAAATAAATAATAACTAATATATTGTATATAAATGCAATAAGAAATATAATGGTTGTAGATTACAATCAGCGGCTTCATCTGTTCTGAAATTCACAGTATGATACTGTAATAAGGTGTTAGCATGCAAGCTTATAAAAAATAAATAAATAAATAATTTTGACAGCATGCGTGATAAAAAGAAAATGCAGGCATATAAATATAGCAAAATAAAATTTATGTTTTCATGCATCGACAGGCAGGTATTGTACATGCAAAGTGTATTTTTATGGGTAAAACAAAAATTGAAGTTTATTTATAAAATAAATTCGTAATGATAGGAATTTTAAGCCAGCGGTAACAAATATTGGTTGCGTAAGCCATGGTTTTCAATAAAATTGCTATTTTCAAGTCTTTAGGTAGCGGTACAGGCGAACCAAAATTTGGGTAGTTTTTTTCAACAGAACTATTTTTAAATTAACTCACGGGAATTTTGGTTAAGAGTACCTAAAAAGATAGTTTTCAGGTATATTCTACTTTTGATAACAATTGTATATAATATTTGTGTCAATAAGTATGCTTATATGTGTATTAAAATTTTAAAATTGGTTTCGGTGCCAGTGCACAAAGTGGAATGTTGTTATCAAACGACTCTTGTGTCAAAATTTAAAGGGACATGTTGCTAAACAAACAGGGTGTATACGCGTTCGTCCAGACAGTGGGCGGAGTGTCCTTGCAGACAGGATTGTTGTTTCATGCATTTATAAGTAGGATAATGAGTCAACAGGCGTACTTACAGGGTCCAGTGAAGAGGCATTGGTTCCCAGGGTGTCGTTTTGGGCGACATGGTTCTACATTGGGGGTACAAGGCCTCCCCTTATTCAAATTCTTCGACATATGTCATTATCTGAAAGAAAAACCAGCGAAATATTATTATTTTGGATTTGGTAGAAGTTACGTATTTTAAAGTACAATGACTTTTCTTTGGTACGGCGCATATATTAGCGTTAATGAGGTTAAAATAAATGAGTTTATTGAATAAAAGAAAATTAAATAAAAATTGTCGAGTTTATATAATGTTTGTAGCGTTTAGCCAATTATTTAACGAAAAGTTAATTTATTGTACGCTTGCTATTAAAATATTAGAATGAAGGTTTTCGTTTTAAATAAAGTTTGGAATTCTGATAACGAATTCAGCAACTTTTTTTTCGAGAGTATCTTTTTATTTGATCAAATTATATGCAGAATAAATAAAGACATTTTGTAAATTGCAAATTTAAAAAAAAAAATAAAACAATATTTGTGTTTTAATGAATGTATTATTCTTGCTAATCAAAATTTAATTAAAAATTAGTTAAATAAATTAATTTCGTAGGAAAATTCTAAATAAATTAATTTTAAATAAAACTCAATTAAACAATGGTATAATTAAATAATTTAATTATAAATTATCGTTAGCACTTGTAAAATTCAAAAGTTTAAAAATAATATTTAAACAAAATTTCGGTTAGGTTATTAAAATATAATTTAACAATTGGTTTAAGAAAAAATTATTATGCATTAAAATAAATAAATAAATGTGTATACCAGTCACCAAATTTTTTTTTTCCAGAATTGGCAATTTTTAGTCGCTAATAAAAAACTAAAAATAAAAAAATTTTCGGGATTAATAGCACTTTTAAATACAGTAAAGTAATTTTAATATTAAAAGAAAGGTGTAGAGTAGTAATAATATTTACCTGGTAAATTTGGTAATCCAATGCGGTTGATTCTGTACGTTCGTGTGGTGCTACACTCGCGGGGCGAGAAGGCGCCTTTTCCGGAAACACGGATGTGCAGTCAGTCGGATGCATTGGAGTATCTCTGTTTACCTATAAATAAAAAAAAAACGAAGGTATGTAAATATAAAGAAATTAAATACTTGAAAGAAATAAAAGTAAAAAGATAGTGTTTAGACGTAATTGTAATTTTAAAATAATAAAAAAAAATTTTCTCTGGTTTACTAAAGTGTAAAATTTAAATTGGGTTATTTTTGGTGCTAACTGTTTTAAAAATTCGAGTTATAAATTGTTAAAAGGGGGTTTATTATTGTAAAGAGTATTGGTAGTTACGGAAGCAAATGCTTCAGTTTATAATTGGTCAGGTTAGGACAGCAGGTAGAGAATTGCGTTTCCGTCTTAGACAGTGTAACGTTATGCCCCGTGTTCACGAGTGTATTTACAAGGATAAATACAAGGTATTGAGTGATATTTACTGTTCGGATATTAGATAAGGGTAATTGAATCTCTAATTTTCCGGCTCTGCAGTGTTTTGAATATCACAGGGTAGCGTAATTACTCATTTAAATCAGCGATGGGATTTCCGTTAAAGGAAAATGCTTGATATTGAGTTTATTTGTATCAACTGTTGCAGAATTAGTTAAGTACGTTAAATGGAAGGCTAATTGTCTGTACAACAGTATCGACAGTACACATTACAGTAGAATGTGTGGTTTTAATTTGGGAAAACAGGATTCCGCTGTAGGGAGGTTTTTCTCGATTAAGGATAAATTGGTGGTATTTTGGGGGGGGAAAGTATTTTATGTTAGAGACCAGGAAAATACGTCTATTATTTCGGGTATATAGATCATGAGCATAGCGAAAAAAATTGTGCTAGCCAGACTATATATTTAAATAAAATAATATGGGCATTTCACGGATATTGGGAAGCACAGATTTTAGGTTTTCGGATAGGTACGGTAGCTGTTCTTTTTAGAAGCGGGAAAGGTCTCCGTAGAACAGGTTTCTAGCGTCTCGTTGTCAACGCAGATTGGAATCAGGGGATAATCTTTTCCATTTTTTTAGATTGAAGTTTCTTTTACTTACTTTTAATATTTATAATGGGCGTATTAAAATAATTTTTACAGCATTAGAAAGTTCATAAGTAGTACTTCATTCTAGTATAAAATTGCACATGAATATAGTCATTTTTACAGTATAAAACATGGTTTTACATACCTGAGTAAATTGGCGTGTAATCCAGTGTGTCCAGCGTCCCTCGCTCGTTAGTAGGGGGGGGGGTGAAATCGATTAGTAGGTTGTAGATAAGCGGACCTGGTCCAGCCAGTCAGTTGATAGGGGGTCAGCCAGGGTGACATTTAGCGGTTGCTAAGTAACACATGATCGTTTCCTTTCAGATATGCAGAAAAAAAACTGCATCCCGATTTCTTTGGAGATAGATAGATCGCAGATGACAGCTATTACGTGTTTTTCATGCGAATACTCTTCAGTGGAAAGAGATTGACAGTTATCTCTTTGAGTGATGTAATGAACGTTAGGTTACGTATTCTGTGGTTGATAAGAATAAATCTACCATTTGTTTTGAAGTATGTATTGAACAAATAAAATAAGAGTTAAATAATAAATCTTTCTTTTAGAAAAAAAAGAAAGAATTAAATAAATAAAATAGTAGACTTACAGTTAGACTTACAGATTTTGTAAGCAGTTAGTAAGCTAGTCATTTTAGGTTTTTAGTACTGCAATTCTTTAATCATAGGTAATACTTCATGAAAAGAATGTGACAGAGGTATTATGTAAAGGAATATTAGTATTCATAACTTCAAAAAATAAAATAATGCAAAAGAATGTATATTTTGCAGAGTGTTTAAATCCTGTGAAATAAGATGTATATTTCATGTTGATTTGTTAAATTGTACATGTATACAGTAGGGTATCATATTGAAATTATCGTTAGTATTATATAATGTGTATTTTTTTAATTTATAATCATATGTAAAAGCCATACTGTATGTTGTATTCGAAAAAAAAGTCAGAAACATGTTTTAATTTAGTTAAATAATTTTGGACTTATGAATTATTCTAAATTATTATTGCTATGTGTTTCATTGGTTATTAAAGCAGATAGGAAAATTTTTGGGAAACAAAAATTGTGTGCGATCCAGTGGCATGCATCACCAGTCTACAAGGTTACAGAACTGTATATCCACAAAACTACAGGATGGTACGTATAACGACCAGCGTGATGAACAGGCCATAATCGACTTTAGGTATATTACACAAGGACAATATGTGTGTTACCACACTACTGTGATTCACCAGTGTGACTTTTGTTTTGAACTTTCCTTCCACATTAAGGACAGTTACTATCTTGCAGCAGCGCAGACATACAGGCAGCATCTAGCTGCGGTTCAGTCTTACATGATCAACGAGTGGTCGCCAGCAACGGATCAGTCGAGAAGCGAAAGGACTTTCTTTCAACAAAGACCGTTGTCACTCAACCTGGAGTGGTTGGAGTTCCAAAAAAAAATTAATGAGTAATTTTTTTCGCCATAAAAACAAGGGGATGTGCTGGAAGTGTTAAAAAAATACTATTATTTATATATTTTGATTATTATTATTATTTTATAAAGTGTGTATGTATATATAGAGTGTGTTCTTACATGTATTTATTTTGATTATTATTATTGTTATTTGATATAAATATACTCATATATGTATCTACGTTCTAAAGCCTTAATAAGAGAACGACTGCACAGTTGGATCTTATCTTTAAAGGGGATCTTTTTAGATAGACACGAAGTCTCCAAGTTTAACAAAAGGTTGACATAAAATGCCAAGCTGTATTTACGACTGGATGTAAGATTATTTATTGGTCCTAATAAAGAAGTCGTAAAAGATGGACCACACGGGCGAGGAAAGAAGGCCCGGGGTTCCCAGATCCCACGATCGCTGACGCTCAGTGGGCGGAGTACTGTATACACCGAAAAAGTGTAATACCAAATCAGAGGTTTGCGAGAAGACGGAAGAAGAGGGGGTCGGCAAGACTGATCGACCATTTGACGAAGGGGGCAAAGGACCATCCTCCATATCGTTATTACGAGGTGATGTCGTAAGCGAAGAATGAAGTTATAGTCCGATTCGTTAGATGTCTCAATAGAGATGGTTTAAGAAAGATTAGTTCGATTTTCTCAACTATGAGGGTTTAATAGTGAGATTTGTCAGCTCTCCCAACTATGATGGTTTAAAGACTTGTGCTGTTTCTCAACAAGGTTGTTCCAATTCTCAACTATGATAGTTTAATAAAGATGAGTTCTATTCCGCAACAGGAATAGTTAAACCCAGATGTCCTAAGTGTTTCAACGATGCTTCTAACGATGATTACGAGTTATTCGGGTCGTGTTTTCCCGCTAAGGGACGGCCCTAAGATTGGCAGTTCTCGGACAATGCTATCATCGTCAATTTAATTAAATTAGTGAACTTTTCCGGGAGTGTGGAAAAACACTCACGCCCGTATTCACCAACGCGGGTTAACTCCCGAGTTAGTGTTAAATGCTGGGTTATCTCAAAATCGGTATTCACCAAGCTAAATTCGCGAGTTAACACTGGTTTTAACCCCATGTTTTTAATCCTCCGAAATCGGAGAGTTAACTCTCGGATTGCCTGTGAACGTGGATTAGCGCATGCCTACTAACGTATAAACAAACAAAATGGATGCCGATGCTGCTTAAAATTTTATCATCTCATGATCTCATCCTATCACAATGATTAAAACGGAAAAATAACTAATTTTAGGTGTGTCCAGGCATATTCTGTACCCTGTGGATTCACTATCTATATTGATTCAACTTATATTTCATGTTCGAATAATATCAAACGTTGATTTGTTTATCTTAATAAATATACGAATCGATGAAAGTCACCGAGAATAAAACCTTTTCTATTTTAGGTATTCGAATTTCATTCCATAACGCTTGGCGTTGCTGAAATACATTTCAGCTTTTAAAGGATTTTTTTGCGGCGGAAAGGGGGGTGGGGGTAATATTCTCAATAAATGTTTACATTATTTGAAAAATGCAATTTTGTCTTTTTTTTTACAGCTTGCTAATTTTTTTTCCTAATAAAAGCACATACATTTAAATTGTTTTCAAGTAAGTACCCTGTCAATTGTTTTAATCGTTATTTATTTATTTATTCCAGTAATGGAGGTTCTTTTTTTAGTCAGTTATTGCATTATGAATATTTTTATTTAACTTATGAGAGCTCTTTATAACACTGAAATATTGCCAAAAGTATCTGAGGCAATATACTTGAAATAAACAAAATCGTTTTCCAGGTGTGTTTTAAAAAAAAATCAGTATTGAAATAAGCAAATTCTAAATTATTCACTATGTTCGAGTAAATTTAGTTTAGTGAGTTAACTTTCTTGGCCATTATATTCTTAAGATATAAATATGTCTATAAATATAGAGTGGATAGATTTTAGATGTGCATTTAGTATATAATAAGATAACAAAAACTTACTTAACAAATGAAATTTGTTTAAAAGTACTTATTCTTATATTTTTTTAAATACTATAATAATTCAGAATTAATTATTTTTGCATAATTTTGCTGTCTGTTTGATGTAGATAAAAAAAAGTAGCATATTGTTTATATGGTTAGGAATCTCCCCAGTGCTCCATTCAAAAATTTGAGTAATAATCTCTTCAATGCCTACTAGATATAGTTATGAAGTAGGAAATAAACCATATCATCACTCTCATGATATCTTCTCAAACGCGATTACTGCATACAGTGATATTTTTTTTTAATTTTGTTTGTTTTTCATGGGAGTGAAGTGCTTATACATGCATATATAATGACCAGGGGTGGGGAATTTCTAGAAAATCTTACTAGCAAGAAAAATTAAATGTGCAGATGAAAATTGTTATGACAAAATTTACTCAACTGCAAAAATAGTTGATTACTCTTACTACAAGGCATTTTCATAATTTTTTTTTCTATAAAATAAAAAATATATATTTTAAAAGTTAATATAGAATTGAACTTAGTATCATGTTTATATCGCAGTAATTCGGAAAGTTGAAAAATATAGCTACTAGTAAAAAAAAAAAAAAAATTGGCCGTATCTCTATACTTTGCAGTTTTCAAAGACTACGTAAAAGTTCACTCGCCAGTGGCAAGTAAAAGGATGTATTTCCCCACCCCTGATAAATGCGACATTATTAAGTTCAAAGTATTTTTGAGATTCTTCAACAGTGATAGAATTGACATAAAAATGCCACTTGTCCCAAGGACCAGCAACAGGGGTCGATTCAGGCAAAATTTGGGGCCTATTTAGGGCCTCTTCACAAATTCAATTTAATAAAACAGGCCCCTTCACAAAAATCAATTTAACAAAATGGGCCCCTTCACAAAATTCCTTTTAATAAAGCAGGCCCCTTCACAAAATTCCTTTCCATAAAAACTTACTACTACTATTTATTATTTTGTTAGGTTTTAAAATGGGTGATTTGTAAATAAAACCAGTTCACCAGAAAAAAAAAAAAAAAAGAAAAAAAAACTTTAGCATAAGGGTTTAAATAAGTTTTTGTTAATAAATGCTTAGTTCGAATTTGAGTTACTCGATTTCAACTTTCGTTACAAAATGTTATTTTTTACAAAAATCTAATAAAATTAAAAAAAATAACTTTTCCTTTTCACAAAATGGACCCCAAGAAAAAAAACCTGCATCCACCCCTGAGCAAGCATAAGAATTTACTGGCCCGCAGTCATCATCACTGACCCGCTACATAAAAATCTGTTAAGTCCCTTTAATGATTTGAGTGCCCCCCCCCCCTCCCCCTCCTAGAATATAAACCAAACTTCCTTTGCAGTTATCCAAAATTTTCAGCGTAATAAAATGTAAAATTATAATTTGCTGAAAACTAAACAGTATATAAAGAAAAACTATAAATTATTTATTAATTAAATATTTTATTTCAGATTAATTATTTCAACTGACTACGGTTTATTGGAATTTTTTTATTATTATTATTTATTTAAATAAAATAAAATTATGTGATTTGGGCTTGGTTGCGGTTTTCTCAGGGATGGGAAAGTTTACGTTTACCTGTCAGAGGGAAGGAAAGTTACTGGTCCTGCAGATCACTAAATTTTTCAAATTAGTTGGTCCGATTGAATTTTTTGTGGTCTCAGACTAGCGGACCACCAAGGATTTCAAATGCTGTTCAAGCTTGCTGTATCCAGTTATTTTTATTTATTTGTTTGTTTGTTTTCAGGGCAGCGAATTGCTCATGCCACATTTCCAAATTTCATATGATTTTGTATATTTCAACTTCTTAATTATCACTTTCTAACTGTTACATAATATTTTGTATACACCCTTATTAAATTTCTCATACAAGTTATATAATTACATAATTTTTTAGCGGTTTTAAACATATGTTTGGAGACAAAAAGTCGAACCATAGATTTCAATGAGGGGGAGAGGGATAATTTAGATTTTTGGTTATTTATTTTTATTGAAATTACAAAATAATAAATAGAGCAAAACATGTTAATATGATTAAAGATTTTAAACTTTATATGCTCTGTGAGGCAAAAGAAAAGGGCCATTTGGACAAAAGAGGGATTTGGGGGGGGGGGGGTCACGACTCCTTTCTGATTGAAGAAAATTTCTAAGAATAGTGTATTTTTAAAATGATGCATACATTAATAGTTCTATAATTTTTTTCTCCCTCTGCTCAACATGAATTTTTTTAAATACTCCAAGAATCATTTTCATAAGAAAATGCATGAAATTTGCAACATTACTCTGTGAAACTGGACTGTGATTCAAAATGGCTATTTTCTGAGTCATGCACAAAGTCACTTTTAATCTCGGAACATTTGGAAGTGCTCTTCAGTATTGTCTGTGGTAAAAAGACCAGAGGGTATATACCATAGGTAAAGTACAAAGAGGTCTGCACGGGCCAGAATTTCCAGGACCGGGACCAAACAACACCTATCTCGGCACGGCCTGGGCCGATGTAAAAATTAAAAGTTTGGCCCGTACAAAAATCAGTGAAAACTGGCCCGGTCTGTGCAAAAATCAATTAAATCAGGCCCATTCCGGCCCGACTCGCAGATTTTTCTTAACATACAATTAAGATTCTTTAATGATACTGCATATATGTTTATGGGAATAATTTTGCAGTATATTTTTATTTCCAGGCCCGGGACCAAACAAAACCTATCTTGTCCCGGCCTGGGCCGATGTAAAAATTAAACATTTGGCCCGTACAAAAATCAGTGAAAACTGGCCCGGTCTGTGCAAAAATCAATTAAATCAGGCCCATTCCGCTCCGACTCGCAGATTTTTCTTAACATACAATTAAGATTCTTTAAAGATACTGCATATATATTTATGGGATAATTTTGCAGTATATTTTTTAATTACTATGTGTTTGCCTGACAGAAAATACACAATAGAAACATTAATGATTGCTTAGATTCTTAGACGTTTCAACATTCAAATAAGGATTCATTAAACATAAACAATTAATGTAGTTGAGAATAAAAGAAAAAAAGGAGGGATAAAACATCATAACTTTTGAAGCTGTATAATAAAAAGTAGAGTTCTGAAAATATTTCTCTGTCGTTTATTAAGGCTTTTTTCAAATCTAAACGAGATACTTTCTGACACATTTCTGAATTCAATTCATATTTTTTTGGAAACGCAGGGTCAAAACTAAGGGGGGGGGGGGGCAAAGGGGGTATGTGCCCCGGGCGCCAAATGAAGGATTATACCTTTGGAATGGATCATTTTCTTCTGATTCTCTTCATAATTTTTTTTTTTTTTTTTTAAGAGAATAAGGCCATTTTTTCCTCATTCTGACCAGAAAATCAGAGTTCAAACTTTTTACGACTGCTCTTTCATCTTCACCTAACACTTAATTTATAATGGCTGTTTCATAATAATGGAAGCCATCAACCCATCACAAGAAAATAACTCAGTGAAAGCTGAAAATCTGATAATCGGGACTCTAGTGTATATTTGCTTTTAAAAAGGATCTTTAGAATATTTTTGTTGGTGTTCAGAGGGGGCTCATGACTCCTGCGACCTCCCCCTTGGATCCGCCATTGTAGATTATGTATTACATATTTTAAAATAAGTCGGTTATTAGAAAATTAGTAAAATTCTCTTTGTAAACATACTTTGCGGAAGAGGAGGGGGGCGCCAAAATCCATGTTTGCCCCTTGTGCAAAAAAGGCTAGTTTCGGCCCTGCGGAAACGTATAAGATTAGCAGGTGTTCTTATTCAGAAACTATGTAATCGAATGGCGTTAACAATTTTTTGATAAAGGCAATATATCTTTGAAAAAATATTGGCAAAGTTAGCGCTTTGAATCAAATTTCCGGAAGCGACAGCACAAAGAAAGGGGAAAAACCTGCAGTCACGTGACAATAATCTCTTATATCTCGATAAGTAATTTATTTATCAAAAGGGTGATTCCATGCAGAGTGCCGCACACGTAACGCAGGCTTTAAATTGCATTTATATATTTATTAAATTTCAATGTTAATTATGATTTTAAGTGGTATGGTAAATAAGTTATTACCATATTTTTAAATTTAAATGTGTGGCAATAAAACTCGCATAAATATATCACTTAATTTCATTACTCAAAATGTGTTTTTTTTCAAAGTAGGAAAAAAGCACATTTTGAGTAATGAAATTAAATGATATACATCTGTGAGTTTTATTGCCACACATTTAAATTTAAAAATATGGTAATAACTTATTTACCATACCACTTAAAATCATAATTAACATTGAAATTTAATAAATAATTGAATAAATGCAATTTAAAGCCTGCGTTACGTGTGTGACACTCTCCACGGAATCGCCCAAAAATGTACCATGTTATTCGATTCCAAATCCCTTCAATAGTCATGCCAGTCAATTTTATGCCTTTACAGTTAAAAACGAGTAAGAAAGTTTCGCGTTGTTGAGCTGTCAATTTGAGAACCACTTTGAGGTATATTTCCAAAGATTCCTTTAACAGGAGTTCATTATCGCCATTAATATTTTTACAAAACATATTGCCTGCCCTACACATCCTGAGAACAATTAAGTCCAGTTCCGGTCCGGCTCGAATATGTAGAGAAAAATGCAAATCTGATCTCGTCGCGGCACGAGCTTGCTGAAAGAATTAAGCCAGGACTCAGACACCGTGTAACTGTCCAATGCCGATCTCTACATTCTGCATTGATGTTGTCAAAGTAGTATTGTGGCTCATGACGCACATTTAGACTTATTCCCATGAAAGTCATATTAATTGAAAATGGCTCATATTTTATCGGCATTGTTCATATTTATATATCCAGCCCAGCTCGACTATGTAGAGAAAATGCAAATCTGATCTCGGTGCAGCACGAGTCTGCTGAAAGAATTAAGCAAGGACTCAGACACCTTGTAACTGTCTGATGCCGATCTCTATACTCGACATGTTACATTTCTGTATTGATGTTGTCAAAGTAGTATTGACTCATGACGTGCATTTAGACTTATTCCCGTGAAAGTCATATTAATTGAAAATGGCTCATATTTTATTGGCCTTGTTAACATTTATATATCGGGCCGGCAGCCCCGCTTAATTTTTTTATCGACCAGGCAAGCTCGTTCAATTTTTTTTCTGGCCCAGCTCGTTTGAAAGCTTGCCTTGATTTTGCCAGGCTGGGTACAGGTCTCAGGCAAATCTCTGATGTAAAGGATATACATTATAGCTTTACTTGAGAAACAGAGGATGTACGGAGTTTCTTCAAAAAATAAAATACAGAATGTATATGCCATATACACTACACTACATGCCTCTTATTTAGAATGTATGTAACTGAATAGCCTTTTCTGTTTTTCGATAAAGGGAAAAGTCATTATAAGACAAAGCCTTATAACTCAAGCAGTAATCTATTTATTGAAAAATGAAAAATTGTATTCATTTTTAAATTGCTGGAATTGTCATGCCTACCAATTGAATGCCTATACACTGTAAAAATGAGCTAGAAAAGTTTCACATTGTTTAGCGAGAATTCTTTTTTTTTTTTTTTTTTTTTTTTTTTGAGAGCCGCTTTAAACATCAATCAAAAACACTGAACATTCCATTTAAGGTAAACTTTTAAATATAGGGATACCTTGGCTAACAAACATAATTCATTCATGCAGTGCTGCTGCGCTAGGTTAATTTGTATATATATATATAATAAAAAAATGTAAGATAAATCAGTGTTTCTTAGCCAAGTCAGAAAAACAGAGAAAATAATGATCATATTTAATTCCTTTTTCTTTTATTGTTTAATTATTTAAAGTGTTCTGAAGAAAATTTTTAATAGTACTACTTAGTTATCCTGTCGACCAAAAATCTATTGCTAAACTATAAGATTAAATGCCAATAATGGTTGGTCATAAATGTCACATTCACTTGACTTTAAGCAAGTTACACGTGTTTACATCATCAAGTGATTTTTATTTCGACGCTTTATTTGTATTTTTATTAATGTTATACTAATTTATTTGTTCTTTCGTTATTTAAAATAAAAATTATGTCAATTTGTGTAATTCGGCGTGTGGTTTAACGAAATTGGTCAACGGAATAACTAAGTAGTACCAATTTTATACTCATATTTTAAATCATCAAATGTAAAATTTTTTAGATAAGTGTTAAAAGCAAGAAAGGGTGAAGAGGTTCCCTGACAGTGACCATCATTATTTGAGCTTAAAATTTGGCAAATCATTGCCAATTTTTCATAAATCGAACAAAAGTTTGCTGTCCAAATTTGAATTTTCTGAAAAATTATCCTATATTTAGGAAGATATGGAGAATACAGACATTAAATATGCTAAACTAAGAATTTTTTGTTATAATTGCATACTAATACAACAACTTGTAAACATATCAACATAAAAAGCAATATACAGTAGAAGATCTTTATAACGCAAACCTAAAAATGCAAGGTTGTGCGTTATGTAGAATTTTGCGTTATATGGATCACATCATTAAATTCACCTTGTAAACATGGCCAAATATATCTAAAACATATCAAAATACATTAGAATATCATTATACTGCATTCCTTGTTACCAAGAATTATCCAAATTATAAATTTTTGCATAATATAGGTCAAACATTGTTAAATTTACTTTATAAACATAATCCACACAACCATCCCTTATATTAGACATTTTCAAAAATGTTTATTGTAATAATAATTTTTTTTTCAGTAAAAAGGTCTTAAATTAGAAGATAAAGTTGAACTAATGTATCTAATTTAGTCCTCTAGGGAGTAGCAATATTTTACAATGGGAAAATGCAGGTGCTTTTTAACTGCAAAAATCATTGTTTACATCTGAGGAGTTGTGCGTTATATGCAGAATTGCGTTATAAAGATCTTCTACTGTAGTAGGTTAACAATGAGGAAATATTAATCTTTTCTTGTTTTTTTGGGGGGGGGGGGAGAGAAGGGGCACTTAAAATAGTAAGGAACTATTTTTTAATTATTATTATGGAGAGACGTCCCCTTAAACACACTATTTAAGATAATGTTTAATTACAATGATACTTCAGATAACAAAATAATTCATTCTGGAATCATATTTATTACCCAAAATGTCCATTAATCGAACATTTTGTCAGACATTTCAACATTTGATTATAGACAGGAAATCCCATCCAATCAAAATGCTGCTTTATGTTAGTTTATGTATTTAAAAAAAAAATTGAAAGCTGGATCATGACTTAATCAAATTAAACTGGAAAACAACAATTATTTCCTGAGGTATCATACATTAACATAAAAAAAAAGAATGTTGTACACAAGATTTTGTAGGGCAAAATGCCCCTCCCCCCTCCATTTTTTTTCTTGAGGTTTAATTATTTTAAGGCTTTTGGGAAGAATAAATATTATAATTATTTTTTAAATCATCAGAGATGAGAAAAGTTTAATTGATGAAAATTTAAAATTCATGGAGGGACAGAACTGCACTCCCCTTTGCCAGCGACCATACTTGGTGAGCATAAAATTTGTCAATGCAATGTCAGTTTTTCATAACTCAAGTGAAAGGTTCCTATCGAATTAGAATTTTAACAAACCTTATTGTACCTTTTGAAAGATAAATATTAAAAAGCTTTAAAATGAAAAGTTCTGAAATAAAAATATATTTGCATAAAAATACTGCACAATCATTTTATATGATAAATCAATTGAAATTTATTCAAGTTGAAAGAAACATACAAAAATAATGTTATTGATTACCTCAGTAATTGGCATAGTACAAGTTTTGATACACCTTTAGAGCTAAGAGGGAGTAGTCAAGTATCTGTCATGGTCTAGGTCTGTTGTCATATCTAATGTGCAATATCTTGAGCAATGCGCACACCGTCAACACCATCCAATCGCAGTGTTGTCAACCACGCTCATTATCAGCAGTATTTGAAAGAATATTGCCTATGTGTACGATTCAAAACAACAAATACACAGCTAGCAATACCCATTCAACGAATAAAAATCTCCAGTTGAAAAACTGTCTCTGTAAAAGAAAATATTCAATATATTATAAAAGTTTATACATATACTGAAAATATCAACATCAAAATAATACGAATTTGAATATTTCCAACTGAGCGAAAAAATGCCCAGGCTGGGAATCGAACCCAGATCCTTGGCTTACAAGGCCAATGCTTTTCCGTTTAAGCTAACTGGGCCGACAACCAGCCAGCATATTTCGCTCAGAAAACCTTATTGGTAGAACATCTGGTCTGTCATGTAGACAGCTCAACAGAATAAACCGCAGGTAAAGGAACTCCATATAAACGATGGATACGTAGATGAACTATTATTTTAACACAATCAAACTGATTGGTAAAGTTATCATACGAATTTGAATATTTCCAACTGAGCGAAAAAATGCCCAGGCTGGGAATCGAATCAAGGATCTGGGTTCGATTCCCAGCCTGGGCATTTTTTCGCTCAGTTGGAAATATTCAAATTCGTATGATAACTTTACCAATCAGTTTGATTGTGTTAAAATAATAGTTCATCAAAATAATAACTTATCATTTTTCTCTAAAGTAAAATTTCATAAAAGACTATTTTTGATAACTCAAAAAATGTTAAAATATCAATGCATGAATCAAAAATGCTTTCCTTGTGAATCGTAAAAATAGTTTTAAAATCACACTTAAAAACTGCCAAAATGCAGTGGCCTCTTTATTTTTTTCGGTTACATTTGAAGGTGAATTGTATTATTGCTGTCACAAATCTTGAAAATAAAGAGGTTAATTGTAAACAGGTTCATACTTCGGGAAGGGGGGGGGGGGGTAATAAAAATTACACAACAGAACCTTGTATCAATTTACAAAATTATCGTTAGAAAATTAAATTGTTTTTGTTAATTATTCCTTTTTTTTGGGGGGGGGGGGGTATTGAAAAGGGACTAAATTGCTTCTTAATATTTATCAGAATAAAATCTTCTCTAAAATGCAGTAGAATATTTTCATACCTGAATAAAATATACATTTTACAAGAAATTCTTTGACTCAACTATCAATAAACAAATTGATTCAAAGTTATCAGTAACTATTTCTTTATTCCATAATTTTATAGGAATTTGATTCATCAATGTTAGGGATAACAATAATATTAAGATTTTTTTTTCTTTTAACGTGAATAATCCAAAGTTGTATTCAATAAAGTTTAATCACTTATTGAAAAAAAATATATATACAGAAGAATAACAGTAATACTTATAAATTTTTAAATGCTTATTGTTTACAGCCTGAAATTTTTAAAAAAATAGAGAATCCCAACCGAAATAATTCACACCGATGCTGCAATGTGTTTGAATTTTATGTTGGGTAACAAACTGCGTTTGAAAATAATAAGTACATAAAAAAGATCGGGAAAACATTTATAATAACTCTAAACTGAGGACATCGTAATCATTATACAACTTGCGATGAAATTATCAAAAAGCAAATAAAAATGTATAATTACTTACTTTAAACCATATATCTGTATATCGACGATCAACAAGCAAAATCAATAACACATAACTCTTGTTTATATTTCTGACGCTACGTACCCTCTTTTCGACCAATCAGAACACTTGTTACAAATTCGTTTGTTTAACACTCGGGTCGGCTAATCCGAGGTTGGTGAATATGAAATTTTTTAACCCAGAGTTAACGCCGGGTTAACTCTGATCCGGGAGTTCCGTGATCCGAGGTTTAAACCAGTTTTGGTGAATATGGGCGTCAATGAGCCACGGATATAAATGTGACCTAAAGCTATGAGTAAGCCTCTACTACAGAAGGTATGTGTTATTCAATGTTTTTGTATTCCCATTGTTTTAATAATCTATGTTGTGCTAGGGATGTACAATTTATGGTATCCAAGCAATTAATTAATATTTGTAATGATAATTTAAAAGGTAAACTTAATGCAAATACTAATTCAATTTCGTTCTTTGGAACGCTGGTGTCTTGTGACACATTTCTATTTTGTTTTTGTAAATATGTAAATTTACTGTAAATAAACATTTGTTTATTGTTAAATTTTGGCTATGTTTTTAATACAACATGAGACCATTGTTTTAATTTAATGTAAGTTTTATTTCAGATGACAAACTTCTTTAGTATGTTAAATATGCGTAGTTTCGATAGGTTTTGTTTAGGTATAACTGCGCGGTCTATACGCTATTTCTTCACTAAAATTACACAACGCAGTTTGGGGCAGTTTTGGAGATGTGTTTCCTCCCGCCTCAATTTAAGATAATTATGGTTAGACTAATTATCAGAAGTAGCCAGGACCATTAATCATTTATTACGATCACAAATGTTTGTTTATAAATTATAATGTTTTTAAATACCCAATATAATAATTCAGGTACAGTAATTTAGGAGTAGTTAACCTACAATTACTAGGGTAATTAATGCACATTACCCATCTTCTTTTTCCCCCACCTTCAAGATTGGTGTTCACCCTGTCCCCAATCCCATGTATGTTTGGGTAGTTAAGTTGGTCTGGTATATGGACCTAGATCTGCCCAACATGCATATTTTCTTAACTTGCGTGGTGCCGTTCCTTTTCGGAGCGCCTGGATTTATTGTTAAAATTACCCGTTATATGGAGTTAATATTATTTTATTATAGTGGTATTTTTAGTCAAAAAAATAAAAACGCGTTACTCATGATTGCTAACATTAAAATAAATTCTAAAAATTAGTCTTGGTAGCAATGAATTGTATGAATTATTTCTGACTTGTTTTTCCCAAAAAGTGTATGGCTCAACGAATTTATATTTTGATAAAAAAAAAGTGTTGTAATGAAACAATATTTTATAATTGAAGTGTAGCTAATACTGTGTGTATAGGGAATTTCAGATTATTATTAGTAGAAAAAGTTGCATTTATTCAGTAAAAATTTTGCAATTACTTTGTGAGAATTAAAAAAAAATGTTGAAACAATTATTGAAATGAAAAGAGAAAAATCTTTTTCACAAATAAATTGTAATTATTGAAGTATGATAAAGAAAAATCATATTTTATCGAGAAATAATTCATGGTTGTGTTTAAAATCAGTAAGTAGTGCTGAATTTTTTGAAAAATTATTGGAGTGTTTACTTATGGTACTGAGAAAAATTTATTGATTTTTAGAGGAAAGAATTTATTGATTTATGTGTTATTGTGTATTATTTGTGCATTTTGGGGGAAAAATCACGAAAATTATTGTGTATTATTGTATTTATGTGTATAGGATTTTAGAAAATTTACTTTGTGACAAATAGAAATTATCGCAAAAGTAAAGATAATTCTAATTCAGGAGTTAGCACGCGTAAACAATTAAGAGAAGCAGTTAAACAATTAGAATTAGAAAATATGTCTCACGAAAAAAGAGGAAAACTCATTATCTCAGGTGTTAAGTTTAATCAACCCTTTTGATATAAAGAAAATTCCTAATGTAAAATTCTATTTAAAAGAATTTGATCAGTTCCTGGATAGGACAAAAATAAAAGAGGACTTTAGACTACAAATTCTAAAATCAAAATTTGTAGGAGTTGCACATGAAAAATTGGTGCAAAATGACAATTTAAATTGTGAGCAAGATTATGCTAAATTTAAACAGAAAATTTTGGATGTTTTCTCAAAAAGAGAATCCTTTACAGAACATCAGACAAAATTTAATCAAATAAAGCAAAAACCTAATCAATCTGTAAAAGATTTTATAGAGGACTTTAACATTTTGGCCTATAAATATTTACAAACGACAGGATATGATAATAATAAAGGTGCGAAGGAATTTTTTGAATTGATTAAAATAAATAAATTTCTGGACGGAATTTCTCCGAATATTTCTTTAGAATTAAGGAAATTGGATATCAAAGAATTCTCTAAATTATGCGAAAAAGCATTGCACCTGGAAAATGCTTTCAATTCTTCAAAAATTGAACACGTTAATAATGTGACGGAAAATGTAGAAATTAAAGATAAGGTTTATGAGAATTTATTAGAGCAAAATAAAGAACAATTAAATTATATCGCAAAATTGATGGAACAATTGAATTCGTTAAATGTAAAGAAAAGTAGTGAAAATAAAGACGAAAGAGTTCTGGAAAATTATTGCGCGATCTGTAAAACTAGTAAACACGATTTACAGAATTGTTATTTTAACGGTAAAACTAATACAAAGAAACCTAATTTTCTTAGAAAACGGAATTCTGAAAATTTTAATCCTAGAAGTGATTATAACAGATTTAATGCAGGTTTCAGGTATCTATCTCCAAATGTACAGGGATATCCCAATTTTAATCCCAATTTTAAACCCAATTTTACACCCAATTTTATAACAAGTTATGATAATAGTCAAAGGTATGATAATAATCATGGTTACTTAAAAACATAATTACAGGTATGGGAACTTGGATAAATCTAATAGACAGAATTATTATGATAATTTTCAAGGGAATCGGAAATTTTCAGGGTATAATTCTGATTATTGTACGGATGATAATTTTTATCCCAGGGGTTCGAATAATGGAAATTTTGCACAGCAAAGGCAGAATTATAGGAACTCTAGTATTTGACGTAAGGTCTCGCAGAGGGATAATTTTGATAGAAAGGGGGATTCGCGTGGTAGAGCTAAGAGGGGTCGCGCCAACGGTAAGCAATTTCAGGGAAACACTTACACGATAGCTAGTGTGAATTTAAAAAGAGACGACAGGTTACCTATCATTTGATTTAGATGTTTGGGGTCAAAGTCGCTACTCTCTGTGATTGCAGTACAGTGGTCTCGCTCCTGTCTCCAGGTATGCTTGATAAGCTTAAGCAGACTAATGCTACGATTAAATATTTGGGAAACAGAATTACAATCCAGACTTTCGACAACTCTATCATACCCTTCCAACAATGTGTCAAAATAACTTTTAAAATTAAAAACGATTTTGTTACAGGTACTTTTTATGTGACTACACAGAAATTTCACGGGGAGTATCAAATGTTATTGGGTTTCGACTTCCTGAATACGAATAAAATAATCCTTGATTTTGATAAAGAAATATTAAAATTTAAGAATACTAAAATTTCTCTGGAATCGTAGGATTCAAATAAGATAGTTCAGAAGGTGAATAATCTACAGAGTTCTGGGGTTAATGTAATTGATCAGGGCAAAACAGAAAATAAACAAAGTGAGATATTTGCCGTCATAGACAGGGATACGCATCTCCACCCAGGCAAAACACGAATCATTCCTTGAAGATGTCCGGATGCAATTCAGCCTAAACAGTTAATTCTGCTGGAACCGAAAGAGGAGCTTGTAGATCTAGTTTCGGAGTGTTCGGTTTATGAAGTGGCAGACAATAACAGGATTAACCTGATTATGACAAACAACTCGAAAAAAAATGTATATTGAAACGAAACTCACAAGCGGCAGTCATAATTCAGGATTTTACCAGTAAAACCAATTTAGCACAGAACGACATAGAGGAGGGTAAGATGTACCCCATAAACAGTTTAAATCTAAGTGAAGTTCGTGCTTTGAGACAGGCGGAGTTAGAAATAGGAGATTTTAACTTGGAGCACCTGACGGAAGATTTTAAAAAGAAAATGGAACATTTATTACTGAGTCATGCGTACGCATTTTCCAAATCCTATAGATCGTTAGGTCAGACTTCGTTAGTGACTCCAAAAGTGAATTTAAGTCACGATTTTCCTATACAGCATAAATCATACAAAACACCTCAAGCGGTTAAAGAGTATGCAAAGGGGGAAATACGCAAACTACTGGAAGCCAAGATATTACTAAAGTCGGACTCCGATTATGCGTTTCTAGTATTATTCGTGAAGAAGAAGAGTACGGAGAAAGACGCAGTTCGTTATCGTTTAGCGGTAGACTACAGAACCGTCAACGAAATATTAGAAGGTTTTCCGTAGCCTGTGCCAGACGTGAAGGATATTCTACAGGCTATCAGTGGGAAAAAATGCTACTCAGTCCTGGATCTCCACTCCGCGTTTTTCCAAATAAATTTACGGCCTGAGGACTGTCACAAATTAGCGTTTGTGAACGAGTTTGGCAAGTATTCCCCTTGCCGCCTTAATTTCTATTTAAAAATTAGCCCGACCAAATTTGCAGAACTAATGGATAAGGTGTTGGGACACTTCCCTAAGGATAAGGTGGGGTATTTTATCGATGATGTAATTCTGGCAACAGGCTCTCCTCAAGAAATGCTTCAGTTATTACAAGAGGTTTTACAAACTTTAATAGACCATAACCTGACAGTCGAACCGTCGAAAGTTCAAATTTGCAAGCAGGAAATAGAGTTCTTAGGTTTTAAAATGAACAAGGACGGATACACACCTTCTGAGAAGAACGTTGGAAAGGTCCAACATTTGGCGCGCCCAAAGAACAAAAGGGGTGTCAAGTCGTTACTTGGACTTGCTAACTATTTCCGCTCGCTCATACAAAATTATGCAGAGATTGTTAACACTCTGGTAGAACTTACAAAAGAAAAGGTTAAGTTCAAATGGACGGAAGAAACAGAAAGAGCCTTTTTCAATATACAGGAAGCTATAATCAGCAACCCAACTCTGAAGCCTCCAAAATTCGACAAAGAATTTTTCCTCATTACAGATGGCTCTAAGGTAGCAATTTCAGGTGTTTTGGCCGAAGAGGAGAACGGATTCCTCGTTCCCATTGAATTTTATGGGCGTAAACTTAAACAAACCGAAATGGTATGTCCTAGCATGAAGTTTGAATTCTTGGCGATTCATGATTCAGTCATGCATTTCAAACACCTATTATTAGGCAGAAAATTCACCATTTTGACAGACAGTAAGTCTTTAACATATCCCTTAAAGGTTGAAAATCAGGCTGTTATTGTTACAAGATGGATCCTGAACCTGAGTGATTTAGAGTATTCAATAGATTACATCGAAGGAAAAATTAACCCTTCGGACTTTTTATCAAGGAATTTAGTACAAAACATTACAACTGATGATGAACTACAAATCAATTTATTTAAAGTCAATAGCCAATTAAGTGAAGATAATATAAGAGCGAAGCAATACGCAGAACAAAAATTAATGACCATCATAAAAAAATTTGAAACTAATAAAAATAATAGATTAACGAGGAAATATGATTTGAATGAAAATAAAACACTAGTATTAAAACAAAATGCTAAAAACCCAGAGCTCTTCGTAGTGCCGGAGGAACTAAAAATGATAGTCATGGCAGAGGCACATGGCCCTCATTTCGGTTTCAGGAAGACATATGAAACCATCAAGACACGGTTATTCTGGTATGGCATGTATCAGGATGTTAAGAACTACTGTGCAATTTGTGTCAGATGTAACTGCAGCAAGCAACATCAAACAATCAAGTTCCCTTTAGAAAAAATGGAAAGGAATCTACAAATTGGGGCGACTCTGCATATTGACATAGTGGGAAAATTACATTTAACATTCAGGAAACACTGCTTTATCCTAACTATAGTCGATGCGGGATCCCGATTCCTAGAAGCAGTGCCCCTCAGAAATGTGGAATCTCAAACTATCTTGAATGTGTTAAACAAATATTTCGGAGCATATGGTTTATGTTCTACAATTATCGCAGACAATGCCCAGTACTTCCGGAGTGCGGTTTTGAAAGAGTACATGAAGGCTCTAAACATAGATCTTCGCTTCACTTCAGCATACAAGCCGACTTCTGTTTCTTTTCTCATTCAGATAAATAACAGAAGCCGATGTCTGCATGCGAAAATTCGGCGCCCTTGAATTCCTTTTTAAACAGAACGAAGAATCATTTCTTGAGCTGGCCTCAGTCTAGCTATAGAAAATGTAAAGGTTGAAAAAAAACGCAGAATATAAAATATTTTTTATCTGTGCTCTTATAGGCTCCCTTTCATCTGTTTGGCGCCCCTCCGGCTCGGCGTCCCGTGCGGTGGCACATTTCGTACACGCCTTAGGCCGGCCCTGCTTGTTAGATGCCTTATGTTCCCTCAATCGTTGTTTTGAATTGTTTGGCGATTTTTTGTTGGCGTGTTGGCGGTGTTTATAGATATGGCAATCTCGATATGTGGAACCTCGTGTGACGTGTGTATTCTGACGTGGATATCCTGACCTATTTTGGAAAATGACGGTGGTGTTATGAGAGAGATTTCGTGCTGGAGCTTTCAAGAAAGCAGATATCTGTTAAGGTATGTTGATAATTTTATGTATATTTTGCTGCTTTAAAAGTTTTTTACATTTTGAGATTGCGAGAAAGCGAGAACTGCTGAATTTTAAGAATGCTACACCGGGAGAACTGCTGAATGCAGTGATTTTTTTTTCGGTTAATGTGCGCGAAGCCCTCATCCAAGATTACTGATTGCCACTTTAGCGAGTTTCGTTTTTTATGTAGGGTAACTCCGGTAGAGTCGCCGCATACGGGATAGATGCCACACCCCTTGTATTTCTTGTAATTATCGATAGGTGGTCGTCAAACGCACGGTATAGGTGCGCAATGAGATTATTTTAACCAGTGTATAGCGTGAATCCTATTTCGATGTTTACTTGTAGAAGTACAATCCTTAATTTGACGTAAGTGCATGATTTCACTGTCCAAACATTTAATCACGTTATGTTTAAATACTTTTCATACACTAATTACTAAATGGATGCATGATTTCGAAGTCAAAACTAAGTGTAGCTTTTATATAGAGTATTGTGTGTATAGTTACGCCATTCCCCTTAGCGATGACAGGTAACTGTGATGGCCGAAGTCTGCACCATGCAAAATGGGATGTATGCCGCACTGCTATTCCGGTATACATGCCGCAGTTTCTTTTGTACGGGATAATTAAGTGTTATTAACTTTTTCTTTTCTTTTTGCACAGATAAGTCACATTAGGCATGCTATCAAGTTTACTAAAACCAAAGGAGAAAAAGGGGAAAATAAAAAGTAAGAAGTGCAAGAAATATGCAAGTCAAGATGATAATAACGAAAAATTGGATTGCGCGTAACGCAGACGTTCTTTGCAAACTACTCCAAAAAAAGAGGAAGTGTAATTGGCTTCGTTACATCATGTGTGTTAATGTAATTACATAAAGATTGTACTTTTCCGACAGTTTTTCTGAAGATTGTAGTCGAAAAAACAGGTCTCTTAACCCATTCGGGACTATAGGTGCATATAAGCTCCTTCACAAAGAGCTTACAAAATTTGTTTCTGGCACCAGTAAAAAAGAAAAGTAACATCTGCTTTGCTTAATTAGAACATTTTCATGATTATTTAAGTAAAGTTAACTTCTTTTAAAAAAGTGGTACCAACTACATAATTTATTTGTTAACCATTTCGGGACCGTTGGCTTTTACATAAATTTTATTCGGTTGGTACCACTTTTTACTTTTTTTTCTTTTACCTTTCTATAACATTGATGTTACGTCGTTGCTGAAATAACAACTAAAATTTAATGTGAAAAGAAATAAGTCGATAATTTTAATAGTGAAAGTAGGCAAGAATTACTAATTTGAATATACTAATACGTTTCATTTTACTCATTTAGTTTCATATTGTTATTACGTCGTTAATTACAGTCCAGACAGGAATATTTTTTAAAAATATTTTTATTTATAATTTCATTCTGTTCTTATTACAAGCGCGGCATAACTACCGCGCAAGTGCGGCGTCTCAGCCTGAAGGTACGGGTGACGTGCCGCAATATAATGCTTTAGAAAAAAAAAATTGTTAAAAAATATTAATAATCTGTTTTAAAGTTTTTTGTCGCAGTACACGCGTTGTATATTTAACATTAAATAGCACAGCACGATTTTTTTAATTTCATGTCCACCATGGGACTTTATACCTAAATTCAAAAAAATGTGCGACATAAATCCCGGATCTACCGTATATTTTTGCTTCTTAGAGTTTTTTACATTCTGAAATTGCTAGAAAGCGAGAACTGCTAAATTTTGAGAATGCTACACCGGGAGAACTGCTGAATGCAGTGATTTTTTTTTTTAGGTTAATGTGCGCGAAGCGCTCATAAAAGATTACTGATTGCCACTTTAGCGAATTTTGTTTCTTATTTACGGCGACATTTACTACTTGGCGGAAAAGGGGTTATCACGCCAAGAAAAACTCCAAGATGGCGGCCGTGGGAACTTATGACATCTGTTCCAAAACTATTTTTTTTTTAAGAAAAGCGGGCTCTTGTTAGAAATAACTTAATAACAGTTTCTATAATTTTCTCTGTGCTATCTGTAAATAAACCTCTGAAAATTAATAGAAATAAGGCCATTTACTAGAAAAGTGGTGTAACCGTTCTTGTTACACCAAATGAGCAAAACTAATTTTTAAAAAGGAAAATGCGTCTATTTGTATTATCGATTAACTCTTTCAGGGCCAAGAAAACTCTGTTCGTCAAATGATGAAATAATTGACTGACACCAGAATTTATAACCCAATATCTCCGAAAATAAAATCTGCTTTGCTGCACTTTCATTATAAAAGCAAAATTTTATTAAAATACTAGCGTAAATGCCCGTTCTAGGACGGTGTGTAAAAATTGTGTTTTCACTTAAAATTTAAAAAAAAAAAGATGAAAATAATTGATGAGCTGAGTGGATGAACATGTTATGCTACAGTTTCTAATTTTTTTTTTTTTTTATCTTTTGGATGAAAGCGTTATGAGGTATCCTATCACATGGTGAAGCTAAAATACTAAGATTCTATTTAGTCTTGAAGATTTAAGACATTATTCATTAATATTTAATATTTTAATATTTAATAATGTCAATAATATTAAAAATTTTTAACATTTGACAATTAAATATGAATAAGTTTTTCTGAGAGAGTTTAGTACCATACCTGTTAATATTTTAAACACATGGTATCAAACAGAAAATAAATCATTAAAATTTACAGCAAAATCTTTTACCTCAAATTTCTTGAAATGTAATTTTTGTTACTTAAGATGTTCTTCCACTTAGTTCTTCAATTGTCAATATGGAAGCGCTCAGATGGGCAAATTTTGGCTAGTTTATGTTCTAATAAACAAATTATTAGCATTAACAATACTTCTGGGTAAACCAGGCTTTATGACTAATATAACATAAGAAAATTAAGAATTCTTAAAACAAAAGTTTAAGAAACATGCAATAAAACTCCATAATTAACAAAGTCTGCTGCAACTATTAAAATTTTTTGACGATTTGCTTGGTATTAAATCTTGGTAAGTGTGTTGTATTTTTTGTAAAACGCACAAAAAAAAAAAAAAAAAAAAAAAAAAAAAAACAGATTTAGCAAAACTTTTAACGGCTGAATAAGCATGTGCACAACTTTTTGAGTTTAACTTACTGAACATATAAATATTAAAAGTACACTCAGAAACTGGGGATCAGCAGTAAGAACAACATTGAATTTTCTTCAAAATGTTATTACATCTAACAGCGATGTATAAGACATCCACCAAGTAAGAGTTTAGATGAGCAAAGTTTGGTTTTTTATGTTCTAATAAACACATTATTAGCATTTACAATACTTCTGGGTAAAACAGGCTTTCCGGCTAATATAACATCACAACCAAAATTAAAACTTGTTAATAAACCGAAAATTTAAAAAATAGGCAATGTAACAGCATAATTTAAAAAGTCTGCTACAACTACTAAAAATTTTTGGCGATTTTTTTGGTATTAAATCTTGACAAGTGACTAATACAAAAGTACTTTTTGTAAAATGAAAAATAAAGAAGATTTATCAAAACTTTCAACAACTGAATTAGAATATGCACAACTTTCTGAGTTAAAGTTACTGAACACATATAAATATTAAAAGTACACACAGAAACTGGGATGAGTAGCAAGAATAACCTTGAATTTTCTTGGTTATGTTATTGCACAAAACAGCGATGCCTTCTGCATCTCTGTTTCCGCGACCCTTTGACAATTTTTGCGATCCTTTAAAAAATTTGCGATTTTCCCACGATTCTTTGAAGAAATTTGCTCAATTTGGCACGGTTGGTACTCGCGTTTTTCTTGTATTTCTTCCGTTATCCCCCCCCCCCCCCTCATAAGAACGTCAACAAATTTTAATGCATATTTGCATAGATCCAAGGGATAATAAAATTCAGTACCAAAAAAGCGTAACATGCCTGTAAAATGGATTTTGCAGGTTCAAATCAGGTTCTCTGTATTATATAGTTCTGCATTAATGGAATAAAAAAAAAAAAAAAAAAGAGAGAGAAAATAATGGAAACAGAATATTCAGCAAACGGGAATCTTAATGTATGAATTTTGTCAATGATCAATGTAGATTATAAATGTATGTAGAGAATTTTCTTTTCAGAAGAAGGTGTTATTCAGTAGAGAAATATTAAACTATGAAGCTATAAGGTACACTGTCAAAATAATTACTACTGGATATTAAAACATTTCTATCGTAATCGATATGTAAACAAAACAAAAGTTTCAGAAAATTTATTTCTGTTGCTCTTTTCAGAAGAAGGTGTTATTCAGCAGAGAAATTTTCAACCTTGAAGCCATAAGGTACTGTAAAAAAATTATTGATGCTGAATGTTAAAACATTAAGAGATATTTCAAGAGTAAATGAATGGTTCGCAATATCTACCTAACGATAGCGTTAAAGTTTCCACTGGTTAGGTTAAATCGGCGGAAAATACAAAGAAAACATTAAATCTAAGTAAATCAAAAGAAAAGTTAAAAATGGAATCACAACAAATCAGATTCAAAAACAAACAATAAATTAACAAAATACCTAATAAGGTGTAATCCAAAGAAATTATAAACAGGGGACGGCAAATATGTATTGCTGAGATCAATGAAAATGAATGCATGTGATGATATCTGTATATAGACAGGAATGTCACTGAACTCCCATTGGAGATCAGTCTTAGAACATGCGCTGTTTCAAAAGAAACGAATAACGAATCTATAAGTATTGCCAAATTACTTCCAACAAACTTTCAATGAATGAATAACCATACCGCTAATTTGTTTTATAGAATGCTGTTGACAAAAATATGTTTGTTTCTTTCATGGGGTCATGATGATTAAAAGGAGACGAAGTATCAATCTAACACCGTTGGAAGCTTCGAGGTCGAAAAATGATCACCATAGTTCATTTGCGCCGTAGCTCCATGGTTTAATTTTTTTCAATGAATCAAGTGAATGACTCGCTACCGCTTGTTTGCGTTTTACGCTAATGTATATTTTTAACTCGATTTCTGAAATTGTTTTACAACTGCGCAAATCATTGAAATTTTTTTAGTTTTGAATTTTTTAAAGAAAATTATGTTGAACAGAAGGGATTTCAGGAAGAAAACATTTGTATTTAAGCAGATAAGTATTCTCTTACAAATCTGAAATCGAAATTAAGCCTAACGTGGCTTCATCTTATCGGAGATTGGCAAAATCGATGGGTTCAGCCCAGATGCGTTACACTGCCTTTTATTATATATAGATTTCTGTCTCGTATTACTTGTCTAGAACTGTAACCGCATTCTTATTGTTTCATTTTCATTCTTATTTTTGCTTTCTTCTATCTTTAAAGGAAGAAAGTATTGGATTCGTGAAAATTTCTGACTTCCGGTTTTCGATGGATTTCTACGTTTTAGAAGGTCCTGAACACGATTTGATGGTTTTTTTAGAAAATGTCTGTCTGTGAGTCTGTCTGTCACGCTGAGTCTGTCTGTCTATATGTGACAAAAAATTTGTGGGTGCTCTATCTCAAGAACTAATGCACGGAATTTCATAAAACTTTAGATTCAGTTAGACCTTCATATAAACTGGTGCTGGGTAGTTTTTGGTGTATATAGACCAACAGGTGGCGCTGCTATGCTGTATTTTGTATGATTTCTGCAATAGCTGTATCTGAAGAACTAATAAACGGATTTTCATCAAACTTCAGATTCAGTTAGTCCTTGATGTGAATTAATGCTGAATACGTTTTGGTGTAAATAACCCAACAGGTAGCGCTGATATTCTTCATTTTTCACGATTTTCGCAATAGCTTTATCTCAAGAACTAAAGCACGAATTTTCAGCAAACTTCAGATTCAGGTATACCTTGATAAATATTAGTGCTGATTATATGTTTTGGTGTAAAACGCCCAACAGGTGGCACTGCTATGCTGCATTTTTCACGATTTCTGCAATAGCTCTATCTCAAGAACTAATACACGAATTTTCATCAAACTTCACATTTAATTAGAGGATGACACAAGTCGTTGCTGATTAAATTTTAGTGTAAATCACCCAACAGGTGGCTCTGCTGTTCTGCGTTTTGCAGGATTGACACGATTTTAGCGATAGTCATAGCTCAAGAACTAATGGACGGAATTTCATATCTTTAAAATTCTCACGATGGGCATAGATTGCCATTTATTTTTAGCACTGTGATAGCGAATTTTGAAGTATTTATAAATATGAGATAGAAGAAAGGTCTGGGATTAACACATCCGACTAGTTTATCCATTGGCAACGGTCGAAGAGATAGAAAACGTCATGTGACGTAAGAGGGTGTAGAAGTAGTCCGTTCTGAGCATCGGGAAGCTGCGAGTGTGATTATGCGTTCCTTATATTTTAATTGTGTTTTATTTGTTATTAAATGTTGTTTTCGTTAAGAATAAGGACTAAAATAATTTATCCCCTAGACATGGCCGACCTATCTATCTATATATATATATATATTCGCGGTAAAATACAAAATAACTGTACTTAAAATTGTAAATTTTACTTTATGATTTCACGTCAGGGGTCGATCTTCAAGTATCTTCAGTATCCAATCAAAATGATCACGTGGTCAGAGGTAATTTGCTTATTCGTAACTTTTGGAGCAATTGTGCTTCTTCTTCGATGAAACGTTCTGTAAATAATTCAAAGACAATAACTGGCCGGAAACTTTTGACCACCACTGTACACTGGGTGACAAAACTTAAGGACGAGTCACAAAATGCCAATTTTCATTCACTCGAATACTCAAAAGGAAGTAATGCAATTCGAATAATTACTATCCCTGCAGAACCGCTGGTCCATATAACATCTCATTCAGGCCACACATGGTCACAAGAGTCACAGTCACTACGGTGAAACAAAAAATAGGAAATTCCATACGTCTCGTTTATGAGTCTCAAATGACTGCTATATGTGACTCCACTGACAGGTCACTGTGACTGCTGCTTTGTGACGAATCACCAGGTGACTTTACAATGTTTTTTTCATTGAGTCTCTCGTATGTCTCTCATCCGGAAACTCAATTTCAAAGTCATTGTGAACGTTGCATTATGATAAATCACCAAATAATGTCACATTAAAGTCACATGCTGACTTTCTCTCACATGACTTTGTCAAATGGTGACAGAGGCCCTACTGTGAAGTCACCACTGTGAAAAGTGGAGTCACACTGTGAAAAGACTTTAATGTGACATTATTTGGTGATTTATCATAATGCAATGTTCACAATGACTTTGAAATTGAGTCCGCAGATGAGAGTCAGATGAGAGTCACACGAGAGTCTCAATGAAACGACATTGTAAAGTCACCTGGTGACTCGCCACAAAGCAGCAGTCACAGTAACCTGTCAGTGGAGTTGCATATAGTAGTCATTTGAGACTCATAAAAGAGACGTGTGGAATTTCCTATTTTTTGTTTCGCCGTAGTGACTGTGACTCTTGTGACCATGTGTGGCCTGAATGAGATGTTATATGGACCAGCGGTTCTGCAGGAATAGTAATTATTTGAATTACATTACTTCCTTTTGAGTATTCGCGTGAATGAAAATTGGCATTTTGTGACTCGTCCTTAAGTTTTGTCTACCGGTGTATGCTATACAAGCATTCTACTTCATTCATGGGATGAAGAGAGTGACGCTGACGCAAAACTTTCCAAATGACATATAGTTTTATTCAATGAAAGGGATGCTAAATGATATAAACGTTTCTGTTTACTATATTTTTCTAAAAGGAATTCTAGAAGAATAATGGATGAATTGTCTAGGAATAGTAAAGATACTAACTTATTATAATACGAAAAAAAAGTAAAAACTGAAGTTTTACTTTTGATTCAAACAATCAAAAGTATAAAATTTAATATGTAATATTTCATAAAAGTTTAGATATGCAATCTGACTATTACAAATCTATAATTCGTATAGAAAACTAATGAATAGTTGTAAATGACTCAAGTTTAAAATGTAGGCAAATACTCTGGAAATATTAATTGTGCCCATCTAATATTTTACAAAAATATTTAATAAATTCACATAATGTATAAGTTGATGTAACTCTTAGCTAATAAAAATTCCGCAACAAGGCTCATGTATGTAAATCTTTTGAATTATTAATTCAGAAATCTAAGAACTAAAAGAAGTTCTTAAGGCGCCCTTCCTACCTCCCTCCGGAGCACCAAAAATCTGATGTATTTCAAAACAATTCTCTATGACAAGGTAATAACGCTTGATTATTAAATTTATATTTGCTTTTTAATTAAAAGTAATTATATTAATAATGCTTTAAAAATTTTTTTAATTAATTGGGTAATTTATTCTAAATTATATTCATATTTTTAAAATAAGGTATATATTAAAGGTTATAATACTTTTCATTTTAAGTAAAACTTTGATGAGATAAACACCGAATTAGTTTGTAGTCGAAAATATAAGTGAATGTTAACTTTCGTTTAGATCATAATCATTGTTGCAATGGAAACATTGAATCAGATGTAGCGGGATCCAGAGCTACCAGCCAGTTTTGGTGGTATCAATGCTTTGCAACGAACTTTAAAAGTCGTGTAAGAACACAACAAATAAAGAAATGGCTTCAGACGAAAGATTCGTATACTTTGCACAAACCTTTGCGACACAAATTCCCGAGAAATCCTGTCATAGTAGGAAGCTTAACCGAGCAGTTTCAATCTGATTTAGTAGACATGCAGTCTCTATCTTCTTTGAATGACGGATTTAAGTATTTACTGACATGTATTGATATTTTGTCGAAATATGCGTGGGCCATACCGTTAAAAGATAAAAAAGCTCGAGACATTAAACGAGCTTTTGAAAAAATATTTTCTGAACGTAAGCCGCAAATTTTACAGTGCGACGATGGGAAAGAATTCACGAATAAACTTGTGCAAGATTTCTTTAAAAAGCAGAATATTCCCTTTTTCTCAACCAATAACACGAGAAAAGCTTCAATAGTAGAACGCTTTAATCGTACTTTTAAAACGAAAATGTGGAAATATTTTACTGAAAAGAATACAAAGAGATATACTGATGTAATCGATAAATTAACACACAGTTATAACCACACGTGGCATCGTAGTATTAAAATGGAGCCAGCATCAGTAAACTTTGACAATCAAAGGTTTGGAAAACATTGTACGCAAATGGCAAAATCCCTGCAATGAAATATGACATGAATGTCGGTGATACAGTTCGCATAAGTAAGGAGAAGCTACGTTTTGAGAAAGGATACGAACAAAACTGGACAAGAGAAATTTTTACTATTCATAAAATCATACATCGAGTGCCTGTTGTCTATAAATTAAAAGATTTGGCAGGAGAAATCATAAAAGGAACATTTTACAAACAAGAACTACAAAAGGTTTCAGATTCAGGTTTTTACCCCGTGAAGAAAGTTTTGAAGAAAGGGAAACGTAATGGGAAAGTTCAATATTTTGTGAAATTTCAAGGATATCCGAAAAAATTCAACGCTATAGGTTAAAGATATTCGAATGATATAAATAGAGTAGTCATCATACTTACCATTCATTTCATCAAAAGATGTCGTTCTACATCACACTCATCAGCGATAGCTCTATGAGCTTTTTCCCAAATAATAAAATATCGCAATTTACAACCAAACTACCCACACCCATAAATTTAAACGGTGAATGGGAAACGGCTTTGCTCGATTTCATTTATCCGCATACATGGTATAACGTTGGAAATGATAATAATTTGTTTGGTTTTGACTTGGGGGATGGAAAATTTGAAGGTAGGAGAGTTCCATCTGGATGTTATGAAACCATACCTGACCTCATTAAAAGTATGATAATATCATCGCATAAAAATAAGATTGAATTTCATTTTCACCCTGTTACGAAAAGAGTTACAATCAAGACTGATAAAAAATCGAAAGTAGTTCTTTCTGAAGGTCTAGCAGAACTTTTATGGTTTGAACCCGGGGAATTTACAGGATTGCAACAAAGTCCTTTTGTGGCCGACCCAAAGTAATCATTTAACGTGATGTATGTATATTGTGATCTCGTGGAGCCTCAAATAGTAGGTGATGTTCAAGCCCCCTTCTAAAAATTGTTTCTGTCGAAGGAAGCGATGGCGAAATTATTAATGCTCATTATCCGAGACCATTGTGTATGTACCAGTTATTCGTCAACATTTCCAAACGGTACAAAATAATATTAGACTTCATTCTGGAGATTTAGTACCTTTTGAAAGAGGTAAAGTTTTTATAACGTTGCATTTTCGTTTACGCCAAATCATATAAAAGAGTCTTTCGTTTAAATTAATCTCATTTTCCTTTCTGATTGCGATAAAGAAAGATCAACAAAATGTTGGTGCCATATACATGTTGTACACAAAAGTTCGAAGATTATTGCAGGGCAAACAGGAGATGGTTTTCCTTACTATCGAGGAACAGTTTTGCAGAGAGGATACGGTATAGGCCAGGGTTGGCGAACCTTTTTACATCCGCGTGCCAATATTTAAAAAAAATTTAACCGAACATGGCGTGCCAATCGCCCCCCCCCCCCCCCCGACGCCTCATTCCAGCAAAAAAATAGCGAATTAATTTAATAGTGAATTATATGTTAGTTTAATTCTAATAATAATAAATAATAGAGCCAAAAATATATGTCATTAATAGATTATTATAAATATAGCTAACATACCTGCAGGTAATACCAAAACATGCGCATTATAGAAAAATATAATCATAGTTTTCATTTTATTTTACAAATTTTTTAGCAATCAAATTATTATTTTTTCATAACTTATGAAAAGAGTTATGCTTTATTAGTTTTATTAATACTTTTGCCAATTTAAGGGTGTTCTTAAATCCAAAAGGGCAACTTTCTGACATAAGTTTTAATTTATTTTTGTTTGGAAATGCATGAAACTAGCTGGTGTTGTTGTTCAGAAACTATGGCATCGAGCTGTTTTTTCCGTTTTTTGCAAACGCAATAGATCTTTCAGAAAAGAGTGTCAAAGTGGACGTTTTGAACTGAATTTCCGCGCGAAAGTAGAAAAATCACTCAAAAGCGGGCGAAAAACGTGTTTGTCACGTGATCGAAAACGCGAATAACTCAATGGGTAATTGATTGATCAAAAAATGGAAAAAACAGTTCGATTTCAAATCGCTTCCAGGGCCAGGCTTTCCAATTTTATATCTTTCCGTTAAAAATGAATTTGTAAATGTGTCAAAACGTTTTGGGCTTGTTGAGCAGAGCAGTTAAGAACAGCCTTAACAAATTGAAGATCAATTATCAAATTCTAGCAAAAGCTAAATAAAGCCTCATGTGCAGGTCGAAACGCGTTAAATCATGCAGAAATATTACAACAAAGAATAATTTGATTTGCTAGATTTCTCTCTTTCTATGCGAATCATAGGTGCCATCACAGCGAAACCGAGGAAATGGGGAGTTGGGAAGGGTGAAATATTTCTCAGCGGGAAGTTCGGCGATATAACAAATACACAAGTACTTATTGAAGACAAAAGCTATTTTCAATGAAGCTCGTGTATAAATAAAAAAAGAATAAAGAGGTGCAGAATTTTGGGAATTTGACTGAATTTTGATTTAGAACTTCAATAAATGGCGTGCCAAAAAAATCTTCCCGCGTGCCATAGGTTCGCCAACCCTGGTATAGGCGGATTTTTTGCTAAATTGTTTCGCAGTGCGATGCCATTTTTGATAAGTGATGCCAAAACAATTGGAAAAGAAGCATTACGAACTGGCACTAAGGTTGCGAATGATGTGTTATCAGGTGAAATTTTTAAATCGTCTCTCAAAACACGATCAAAAGAAGTCGGAAAGACACTAGCTAGAAAAGCAGTTGAAAAAGCGGATCAAATGATTGGCCATGGAAAGCTTAAAAGGAAGAGAAAACCTGCGAAACGCATCATTTCATTGAAAGTACGGAAGGTGCGAAGACGTCATATTTTTGACTGTTAATATAAGCAATATACTATGGCTTTTCCTTTAAGGACTCTCCCGAATGTGCTAAATCGGAATTAGAATTATTTCATCTCTCTTCTACTCAAACAGTTATTGAAAGAGGCCAATGGGTTCAATTTCATCCACTTTCCAATGTTTTTGATGGAGGTCCTGTGGAATTTAACGTTTCTGGAAGCGGAAAGGATTACCTTGATTTATCCCAAACTCAGTTATATGTCAAAGTAAAGATTTTAAAAAAGGATGGCAAACCCATTCCGGATAAATGTAAAGTTGGACCCGTCAATCTTTTTTTGCATTCCATCTTTTCCCAAGTTGATATTAGTCTGAATGATAGACTTGTTTTTTCAAGCAATAATACTTATCCATATAGAGCCATGATAGAGAAATTACTGAATCACGAGTACGACGAAAAAACTTCTCAACTTTCCTCAGAGTTATTTTTTAAAGATACTGCTGGTCGTATGAATGTTGTGTATCCAGCAGATGCAAACCGCAATGAAGGATTTAGTAAACGACCCGAAATGACTAAACACAGTGCTTCGATTGATGTGATTGGTCAATTGCATCTGGATATGTTTCACCAAGAAAGACTCCTCCTTAATATGGTTGATGTGAAAATTAAACTGATTCGTAGTAAACCAGAGTTTTGTTTGTTGGAAGGTGAAGGAGAGTTTAAAGTTTCCCTGGAACACGCTTTCTTATTTGTTCGTAAAGTACGTGTAAGTCCTGGCGTTGTCTTAGGACATGCTAAAAGCTTAGAAAAAACATCCGCCAAATACCCTATTAACAGAGTGCTTTGATAATCATATTCCATTCCAACAGGCAATATGAGTTTCGTTCAAGATAATATTTTTACAGGTCAGATGCCCAATCGCATTGTGATCGCCTGTGTGGATAATGACTCATTTAACGGCGGCTATAAAAAGTCACCTTTTGAGTTCAAGCATTACAATATTAATTTCATAGGCGTCTATGCAGACGGTACGCCCGTTCCTCACAATCCACTGCAACCTGAATTTGAAAACAATTTATTTATTCGAGCTTTTGAGAATTTATTTTCGAATGCTGAAAACAAAGGATTGTACCTTTCAAGATCAGAATTTTCACAAGGGTATTCATTATTTTGTTTTGATCTGTCACCTGATTTATGTGATGGTTCACATCTTAATCTCATACGTCATAGTAATTTAAGATTAGAAATTAAGTTCGGATCGACTTTGGCACAAACATTCTCTTTGCTAGTGTATGCTGAATTTGAAAATTTAATCGAAATCAACAAATCTCGCAATATTCTATATGATTTTGGAAACTAATGAATTCATCGGAAATTCATAGAATTTTATCACGTGATCCTGTTTCTGCGAGATGTTTTGCAGGCGTTTTCCCTTCCGACAAAATACCTGAAATTCAAAAGTTTCCCTGTGCGTTAGTGCTCAATACTGATAAACATGATGAAAAAGGATCCCATTGGCTGGCGGTTTACGTTCAAGACAAAAAGAACTCTTGAATTTTTTTTATTCTTTCGGACTTCCTCCTGAAACGTATGGAGAAGACATATCCAGATTTGTGAAGAAGTATCACCGAATTCGTTGGAACAAAGCAATGCTTCAAAGTTTAACGTCCAATGTCTGTGGACAGTATAGTTTTTCTTTCTTGTAAAACGATGTCAAGGACTTTGTATGAATTCTGTTACAAATGTATTATCCAGGAAGAATGATTTTCGAATGTATCAATTTGTCAAAAAAAGATATGGTGTAAACATGATTTTTAAAAAATAAAAAATATTTCTCTTATTTTATGTGTGTTCAATGTTTTTAAAACTCATCACGGTTAGTGGATTACATAAACAAAATCATTCATTTGTTTTTTAGAAAAAAAATGCTTGAATAAGATTTTCCCTAGCAAGATCGTAAAAGTTATTGAGTTATTTATATCTACTCAAAAATAATTCACCAAAATAGTCAAGAACTATAAAAATTGAAGTTTTCATTCATTCGTATCATTTAAAGCAGGGACTTACTCAAGTTAGTACATCCTTCTACTGTCCTTATCAGTGGGCCCACAGGCTAGGGTAAGACTGTATTTGTTAAAATAGTAATTGATTTTAAATATTTTCAACCAATGCCATCAAATGTTATGAACTGTTACAGAAGCTATCAACCTCTTTTCAATACCATGAAAAGTGTACAATTTGAAGAAGGTTTACCCTCTAATGTTAACTCCCTTCGTGATGCTTTAATTGTTATCAATGATTTAATGTCAGTTAGCAGGCTGTGAGCAAATGAGCAAACTTTTCACAAAAGGTAGTCATCGTTTAAATTTTTCAGTCATCTTTATAACGCAAAACTTGTTTCATCACGGCAAAGAAATGCGAAACATTAATTTAAATTCACATTACATGGTACTATACAAAAATCCCCGAGATAAAAGTCAAGTGATGCATTTATCCAGACAAATGTTTCCTGGTAAATCTAAGGCTTCTCAAGAAATTTTTAATGATGCTGCTGTACTGCATTACCCTTCAGTTACTTATTTATTGATTTAAGACCAGATTCTTTCGAATGTTTGCGCCTGCGCACAAGAATATTTCCAGGAGATAAACATTACGTGTATGAACTTCGATTTGTTTAGTTCTTATAAGAATGTTTATGCCAAATGATTAGAAAAAGCTAAATTTTTAGAACGAATTTCCGGACGAAATATTTTTGAATCTGAGTGATTTTAATTGCCCCCAAGATTAATTTCTTAAATATTTTAGAGGTAAAGTGCCCCAGTCACAAATCCTGTTTTAGACATTGCGCTTTAACGAAAGCTTTTACTTACGTTATGCATATAAAAGAGAGATTAAGCTCATTAGTCGTCATTTGTAATCAGGATGTCGACCGTGGAACATCTGAAATTGTTAAGCAAGACAAAGCAGATAGCAACCTTTCTTAAAAAGTGCCCTAATAGTATTATAAATGGTGTTTGTGAATGCGCCTTAAATCTTTTAAAAGGTAACATACCAATCTCTAAACGTCAGAAAAATAGATTAATAGCTTATAAAAGAACACTGCGTAGCTTGGGAAATAAAAAAGTACCTTTGTTTAAGAAAAGACGACTCCTCATTCAAAAAGGAGAAGGTTTTTTGTCTATACTCATTCTTGCTGCAGTATCAGTGCTCAGTACGTTGATTAATGGAGTAAAATTTACAATGATAATTACAAGAAATCAGTTTCTTCTTGTGATTGTTGGTTTTCCCCAACACACATTTTTTGTACGCATTCCAATTTTTTGGGATAATTAATGAATAAAAAAATTCTTGTCCACCAACTACAAAATTAAAGTCAATTGTTAAGTTTTTTTAACAATGTCTTTAGCAACGTCACGAATGTTTATGGAGTTGCACTGTCAGAGAACTCTAACCATTTTTCAGTTCGAGTTTTTGTTACACAGTCATGCATAAAAGGTGCTTGATAATACTCACGACATCCGAAACAGTTTATCATTTCAGTAATTTTGATACTGATGGCAACAGCCAAACACTTCGTCAGAGAATCAATGAGCTCTAAAAAGGCGTCAGAATTATCTATTGGATTAAACTACAAACTGACGTTGTTCAGATCTCCATAAATATAGTATGATATTGAGTATGTGATTAGTCCATCTTTCACACGATCCGTGATATTGTACATGTTATCAATCAGGTTTTCTAATTCAGGACGTTTAAGTACGACATGCTCAGGTACAAATTGGAGACTCATGTTTTTCCTTTGGAAAAGTCTTTGTAAAACGTAAAGTTCCACACCATCCTTCACTTGTTTTGAAATGCACAATTCTGATTCGATAACAGCCGTCTTTTCCGAAGATTTATGGTTGAAAAACATCTTGATTTCACGACACAAAGATTGCCAAACCTTGGGGGTTAAAGATACTTTAGTAGGTTGTAATTCGTCATCACGATCAACAATATATCGTCTAAAATGAACTCTAGTTTGTCCCAGAAAATAATTCACGGAAAGGAAGTTTTCTCCACCTAGGTATTTCATATCTAGGTATTTCATATATTTTTGTAAATGTTTTCTTTGCGTCACACTATCTATTTGCATACAATTTACTTAGTTTGGATACTATGACGCAAAATAAACGTTTACACAAATTTTACGGATGGTTCTGGATATCGTGACGCAAAAGATAAATGAATTTATTGAATTAAATACATTTAACACAAAACATCAGCTGAGAAAAAGTATGACATATTTGATAGTGTATGGAAAAAAAATGTTCCAATGTCTAAATATATTTCAGAAGACAAAACATAAGTATGTGTAAAGTAATTTTTTCACAAATCTTTAAGTCAGATCACAGCGTCACTTGAATTTTTATATCATATCTTTTAAAACTCATATTTTGAATGAAAAAGCATCACTGATGAAAAATAAGTACAACAAAAAAGAAAAATTAAATATATACATATAAATTCATTTTAATAGCACAGCGTCACTCAAAATTTGATATCAGAATTTTTAAGACCCATATTTCAGATTTGTATAGCCATAAAGTAAAGTGCTGCGTCAAACTTTTAACCCGTTAAGGGTTTTTGTATTGATATCATTACTTTTTTGAGGTTTAGGATCAAATGATTAAAAAAGTACACCTTCATGGAAAAATTGGATTAAATTTTCCTAGAAACAAAATAAACTTAATGAAATATCAAAATTTTACAAAAAGTGCATGAAAAATAGAATACTTTTTTCAGGAACTAAAACCCACAACCTTGCAAAAACATAGAAAAAAAAGCTATTTAAAATATACAGGGTGATTCATAAAAGATGGGCAGAACTTTAAGGGGTTATAGTACACTTAAAGACAAATAATATTAAATAGGAGACTAAGGGTCCCAGACGTATTCCCAAGGAGATAGGGGGCATTAAAGTTTAGGGTCCGAAATTTCAAATGATTATAAAACATGGAAAAATTGGTCGATTCGTTTGCGGTTTTTGCAAAAAATTTTCTTTATGCCAGTATTTTCTTGAAATAAAATTTTAAAGTTCAATTTCAAAAAATGCCGATAGGGGGCGCTTTAGACTTTGGAGTAACAAACAACTATTTTTTAACGTTATTTTTTGTATTTCTTTAAATGATTTCGAAAGCTTAGACTTAAACTTAAATTTTGATCTAAAAATCTGAGTCCTAACGAGTAGTTAAGTAGCATAAACTGAAATTTGAAATTTGAAACCCTTCTCCCCCCAGAACAAAAATCAGTTATTCCCGATCTTTGTGTCGTAGATTAGGCTCTAACTACTGCCGCGTTTTGCTCAAATTATTCTTTATGTCAGTATTTTCTTGAAAATAAATTTTAAAGAAAATTTTCAAAAAATTCCGATAGAGGGCGCTTTAGACTTTGGAGTAACGAACAACTATTTTATACCGTTATTTTTTGTGTCTCATTAAATGCTTTCTAAAGCTTAGACTTAAACTTAAATTTTCAGCTCAAAATCTGAATCGCTGAGCGTGGTTCAGTAGCGAGGGGAGGGGGTTCAAATTTCAACTTCTGAACATAGTTCAGTTTGCACTACTTAACCATGCCCAACGATTCTGTGCTGTGATACGAGGCAAAAATACAACTTTCGTCAAGGACTGCATAGTCGGAATTCACTCATAAAGGCACTGGCACAGTTGGAAACGTCGCTCATGCAAACGTTAAAGCTCCATTCCTGACGCTAGTAACCGGGTGAAAAAGGAAACAGAAAGTATGCAAATGTCAAATGGGGAAGAAGAAGAACACGTATGCAAAATTTCGACACGATTCAGGCATAAAAACCACTGAACGGTGAGTCAAGTGTAAGTCGCTGTAGTAATGAATCGGAAGATGGTGCCCTTCACGAATAAGGAAAAGGCTGAGATGCATTTAATTTACGGAGCGGCAGATGGAAATGGTGCAGAGGCACAACGAATGTACGGAGAGCGATTTCCCAACAGGCGGTTGCCTAACCGCAAAACTTTCGAGCGCTTGCACAGACAGTTGTGTGAGACGGGATCATTTCTCGCTTCCCGGTCGAATGCAGGTCCTGCAAAAAAGGACGAATCAGTAGTTGTTGCAGAAGCCATTCTGGATGTAGTAGCGGCGCAGCCAAGTACAAGTACACGAACAGTGGCTAGGCAGGTGGATACCTCACAGTCCATGACTTGGAGGGTACTGAAGGATGAACATTTGCTCCCGTTTCATGTGCAACGAGTCCAGAAACTGTCTCCAGGGGATTATCCAAATCGTATTGAATTCGCCCGCTGGTTTCTGCAGCAGAACGCGCTAAATCCACATTTTGGACGAACTGTGCTTTTCACCGATGAATGTACCTTCACACGTGAAGGTACATTTAACACACACAATGCACATGTATGGGCGGATGTCAATCCACATGCTACGTATCCACATGCTCATCAGAGACGCTTTTCCATCAATGTTTGGGCAGGAATCCTCGGAGACCACCTAATCGGACCGTACCTTCTTCCTGAACGCCTCAACGGTAAAACATACCTCACATTTCTGCAACATGTGCTGCCAGACCTGTTAAACGTTGTTCCTCCACGCATCCGGCGGGTCATGTGGTTCCAGCACGATGGAGCGCCAGCCCATTACGTACGAGACGTCCGCAACTATCTGGACATCACATTTCCGAACAGATGGATTGGTCGAGGTGGTCCTGTTGCTTGGCCTGCTCGCTCGCCAGATCTTTCACCCCTCGATTTCTTTTTTTGGGGACGATTGAAGGCTCTTATGTATGAGACACCCATTGAATCCCCCGAGGAACTGGTCGCCAGACATTCCGCCGCTGTAGGGGAAGTGCTCGAAAAGCCTGATGTTTTCGCGAATGTTCGCCGTTCCATTCTTCGCCGTTGTTCTGCGTGCATAACCTCTGGTGGTCACAATTTTGAACATTTATTGTAATTACATGTTAATAAATATGCTTTGGTAGCATAATCCTAATTTGTGTCTTTTTACCTCGTATCACAGCACACAATGTGTGGACATGGTAAACTGAACTGTGCTCAGGAGTAGAAATTTCAAACCCCTCTCCCCAGAAACTTAACCACGTCTAACGATTCAGATTTTGGGCTGAAAATTTAAGTCTAAGCTATAGAAAGCATTTAATGAGACACAAAAAATAACGGTATAAAATAGTTGTTCGTTACTCCAAAGTCTAAAGCGCCCTCTATCGGAATTTTTTGAAAATTTTCTTTAAAATTTATTTTCAAGAAAATACTGACATAAAGAATAATTTTAGCAAAACGCGGCAGTAGTTAGAGCCTAATCTACGACACAAAGATCGGGAATAACTGATTTTTGTTCTGGGGGGAGAAGGGTTTCAAATTTCAAATTTCAGTTTATGCTACTTAACTACTCGTTAGGACTCAGATTTTTAGATCAAAATTTAAGTTTAAGTCTAAGCTTTCGAAATCATTTAAAGAAATACAAAAAATAACGTTAAAAAATAGTTGTTTGTTACTCCAAAGTCTAAAGCGCCCCCTATCGGCATTTTTTGAAATTGAACTTTAAAATTTTATTTCAAGAAAATACTGGCATAAAGAAAATTTTTTGCAAAAACCGCAAACGAATCGACCAATTTTTCCATGTTTTATAATCATTTGAAATTTCGGACCCTAAACTTTAATGCCCCCTATCTCCTTGGGAATACGTCTGGGACCCTTAGTCTCCTATTTAATATTATTTGTCTTTAAGTGTACTATAACCCCTTAAAGTTCTGCCCATCTTTTATGAATCACCCTGTATAATACTTTTTATTGACACACATTTCTAAAAAAATGTCAAAATACATAATAAGTAAATATTAGAAATGAAATAAGCATTATAATTTTTTATTTATTTATTCACATAACAATAAAAAAAATCATTATATTCAAATTAAAAAGATATTTATATAAATAAAAAATCAAAATTAAAAACAGTCAAAATTTTCACCTGCAGCTCTATATTATACAAAAATTCCTCATATATACAGCGCAAGTTCAATATGGAATTAAAGAAATGAAAAACTGTATCATATCCTGAATTACAATTCAAAAGTTAAGACTTGAATGCTTAGAAACTTAAATGTTACTATAAAAATTATTTAAAAAACAGAAAAATCATGACAAAGGCAAGATGTAACATTTTATTTATTTATTTATTTTATAACATAATAAACACCTGAACATATGATAAGTAAGGTGGGTCCCCAGGAGATAATTAAAAATTAATCTTATTTAAAATAAATATTGTTATAATATGATGTCTACAGAAATTTAAAGAAAAAGTTCCCTGATCTTTCCCCAGCTGTCTTTATTAGACTTCCCTAATTCCATTATTAACAATACACATATGGTGTTTTTTAATATATGCTGTTATCATATTATCCACTTATCCAGCTTGCTAATATCTCATTTGGCAGCAAAAACAAGAGAAAAACATATATAAAGAATATATTATCTCCCTATTATCCACAAAACAAGGTGGGGTTTCACCATCACCAATGTTACGGCTCATTGTTGCCCACTTCGTTCAGGAATAAAATATTAAAATTTAGAAATATTTATGAAAATTAACAATGCATATATAACATAGTTTGCAAACAATTCTAACTCGCACTTTCATCTCTGCCATTTTGTAGAAGACGTGTATTGCTGATATATAACATTTTGAGCCTGTTATAGAGTAGACTTCCTCAAATCCGCACAGCTTGGGGCCAGAGATTGTGCAGATTTTAGAAATTTTTTTGCGATTTTCTGGTAATTGCTATGTTTACATTTTTTAAACGGTAAATTGAAGCAATAATGCAATAAAAATTATAATGAATGATTGTAATAAAGTAAAATATTAAAATAATTAAGCAAAGTAATAAACTAAAAGGATAAAAAGATAATTTAACAATCTAATAAAATATTAAAAGCAAAGTAAATAATTAACAATGCATATTTGAATATGCATAAAAATGATGAGATACATTTTCCATTAATTCACATCAAAATCATCATAATAAGAACTAAAAAAAAGCTTGATTAATACATAAATATATTTGGTAAAAAGATTGTGATTACCAGTGGTATCAACAATATCTTGATTTAAAAAAAATAATAAATTTATACTCCTTTCATGGAAAAACATGAGTTCAATCACACTATTAAGAATTACATATTAAAATGCACACAGGGTGAAATAAAACTAAAAAATTCTGTAATTGTGACCTTATATCTGAAAGTTTCATTGTTTACATATGTAAAGACGTGTGGGTTTGAGGGTTGCGGATTTGAGAGAGCCAACTGTACTAAAAAAGATTGTATTGAGTAAAGTAGAAGTAGAATTATACCCAATAATAGAATATTCATGAAATTTTATGCAAAATTTATATTATTATATAAAAGTTAATAAAACATGCCCTTTACTCAAAACAATACTACCCAGGGGGGGGGGGGGGAATGAAGATATTAATTGTTTATAGTTTCATATAAAAATGTATGTATATATGAAGTAACAAGATGAACGCAAGTTCATGTAAAACTTATGGGAGCGTTCTTTTCAAATTTCTGAAATCGAAAGTAACTTAAAAAAAATCTGCAACCAAAATCGAAAAAGTAAACACTAACTCGGTTAGAATTCAATCTCAGCTATTCTAAGCAAGAAAAATAATCATTTTAAACTATTAATATGCAAGGGAGAAAGTTTTAAAAGTAGGTTTAACATTAGCAATTCCAGTTTCTTCTCATGACTAGTGCAGATTCCTAACATTCAAGTTAATGTTAATTCTATGAGAGCGTTGTTTACATATTTCTTGCTAGCATTTTAATTATTATTAAAATGATTTTTATCTTTTAAGGATTTTTTTTTTTTTTTTTTTTTTTTTTTTTTTTTTTGCATAGGGTACCTGTGGTTGAAAACTTTAACTGCGTGCAAGGAAGGTGGGGGTGCCAAAATCCATGTTCGCCCCGGGTGCAAAAAAAGCTAGTTTCGGCCTTGATATACAACGTTTGGCTAGTTAAAAGCCAGCGAGTAACGTAAACAAACTTCCATTACAAAAATAGGAAGATAATCTGTGGCCTATAATCTCCTACAAAAAGTAACTGGTTTTGAAGGGAAAGGCATTCTAGCATGTAACCTTAGATTAACCCCCCACCCCCCACCCTCATCCTCTTCACAATCAAATCAACATACCCAATTAGGTTGGCAAGACAATATCAACAATTTAGTTTTTATATAAAACAAACACATCAAGCTCTTTTTTTTTTCTTTCTCAGAGTGAAAATACATTTTGAGTTTGACAACATGATTGTAAAAAACGAATTTTGAAGAAGGGTATAAAAAAAATCAAAAGAAAATTATTTAAAACTTTCTTTTAAGAATATTAGCTTTAGAATTAAATAAAAAGAAGTATCTTACCTTTGCAAAAAAAGCTGTGCAAATCAACAAAATTCGCTATTTTTCTACATTTGATCAACAAAATTCACTATTTTTTCACACCCGATTAACAAAATTCTCTATTTTTCCATGCCCGATCAATGAAATTCGTGATTTTTCCATGCCCGATCAAAAAAATTCTTTATTCTTAATTAACTGACGAAATTTTCAATTTTCCCCACGCAAATTGACGAAATTCAAGATTTTCTCCTGCGACTTATGGACAAAAATCTCAATCTTTTTTCAGCTATAAATTGACAAAATTCTCGGGCCACATGGTAACCCATCGTGGGCCACAGGTTGGGCATCCCTATTCTAGAAGATCATATTCCGCTCCTAAACCCCCAGTTTTTGAACAAAGAAAAAGATGTTTCGCATCTAAACCGCATCATAAAACCATTATTGAAAACACCATATTCTTCAGTTTTAAGTGACTTGTATTGTTTGTGGTTTATTTTTTGTGGTTTATCAGACACAGGAAAGAAGATTAGATTCAGCAACATCAATTCAGCTTATGTTAACGAATGAAGTAACTGAGAGCGTGCTCTGGGAACGTTTTCTGACTCTTCCAATATGGCGGCCGGTACGAGAGCAGTGAAACTCAAATTAGCGATTATTAAAAATAAATTAACATGTATGCAATCCAAAGGGTTACCGATTTTTCCTGTTTTTATTTATGAGTAATACTGTTAATTTCAAGTGATTTATCAACTTTTATTTAATATTTATTGAGGAATTTCCCTTACTCGGAAATCGGAGAAAATAAAAATATCAACTGTCTAGATTGCTACTGCTGCCATCTGTTGAACCAAACTTGATGAACTTGAAAAAAAAAATCTTTAAGAGTAAAAATGTTCAAAAAGTATGCTAGATTAATTGTTATTAAATGATATTAAAGTACTCGAGAAAAATATGTATACTGACACCGAAGCACTAAAATACTTCATTTTTACTCAATAATAAGCAATATTCCTCCACCAATTACTTTAGTGTTAATATTCCAGATTTTGAGCTAATTTTTTATTGCATTAATTTCATTAACGTTAAGTATTCTTATAAAAAAAACGATAAAATTATGAATAATAAAATTTAATGACAAAAATTAATTATTATTTCTCCCCTCTCAAAATACCTTCTATTATTATTAATTTTACTTCACATTAAATCAAAATTGACGTTTCTAAATTCACTAGATTTTGCCTATGAGGAAATTTATTAAAATAAACGTCAAAAGCCTGTGTTCTTAGATTTTAAACAGTTTTTATTGCATTAATTTCGTTACCTTAAAAATATTTTTTTAGAATTCTCATCATTTTTTAATGTAAAATTATGAATAAGAAAATGCAAAGACAAAATTAATTACTATCCAACCCCCCCCCCCCCCCACCTCTCATTTTTTATAATTATTTTTTTAAATTTTCGCTCACGTTAAATCAGAATTGACGTTTCTATATTCTCTAGTTTTTGTCTAGCAGAGGGTTTATTAAAATAAACATCCTAAGCGGTGGTCTTCAAATGATTAATCAGTGACTTAATAATAAATTTCTGTCTGATAAGGGATTTTTAATTACTTAAAAATTAATTATTTCGCAAAAAATATATATATCATTCGCAAATTATTAAAATGCAATTAAAGTTCAGCGATAATAAAAAAATCTTCTATATTTTTGATAATAAAGATACTTTTAAAATTATTTTTAATATTTTATGATCTCTTGATTAGTTTTCAATTTTGCAAATCTTACTTAAGTATGAAATGATTTTTATAAAAGTAATGGAATTAATGCAACTCATTTAATTTATTTCTTATAAATAATCTACTGCGATGCAATACATTTCATTTACAAAATAAAAATATATATGCTTACTTAAGATTCACATACATTTTTACATGTGAGATAAAAAAAAAGTCATTTACTAATTTCTATTTTCTTTTATCACCAACACATGGCAGAACCAGTACAGTAATACCTAAAATGACTTTGCAAATTTTGTTTCTGATTATACCCACAGCACTTTTCACTAATTGGTCAGATGGATTAAGACTCCTCCCTTTTACGAAGTGACGTCAAACATACTCACTAATCACAGACGAGGAAAGTATCAGAGAGATGGTTGACTTCTGAATGGTTGACTGTTGCATTAACGGGAAACGAAAATGTCAAAAATAAAACGAGTTTTCCCAGAAAAAAGAAAAGTGTTATTCACCTCGTCTTAATCAGATTTATATTATATATCAATTTAAAGAAAATCGTTAGAACCGTTTTCGAGATTTTGAAATTAGGAACTTCTTACATACCGTACATACGCTTTCGCTTTAAAAATGGCTATTTAGATCTCAAAATATACTGCACATAGAAATGAAAAAACTTCATTATACGATTACACTGCAGATATAAGACTGTTCTAGAAAAATCAGAACAATAGGACCTATATCTGCTGAGTTATTAAAAGGCGGCTTTTCGCGTTTTCTTTGATGTCGAGTTAGCTGTATATATGAGTTCCGCCATCTACGAATTCTACGATACGATACGATACGATTTTAGGCTTGGCTGCGTCACTCGGAATACTACCGTCTTCCATGATTCAAATGGATTAATGTCTGCGAAATGTGGCGACGGTAAATTTTCTAGAATGTACAGTTGTGGAAAAAAGAAGTAAATACCCCTACTAACTCTGAAACTATTTATAATAGCAGCAAGTTACTGGTACCAATCGATTGGAAATAAAGTCTACTTTTAAATGATGTATATAAAATTTGCTTAGGGGGCCATCTTTATATCAAAACTAGACCAAACATTTTTTTCAATGCAACACCTAATTTTGACACTATATTTTAAATCTTCAACTTAGTGATGGGCGATTCTGGAAAATTTGAGAATCGATTAAAATCGACATCGTGTAAAACAGAATCGATAGCAATAAGAATCGATTCTCAAATTCTAGAATCGATACTTGAATCGATGTTTCGATTTTCACAGATTCACACAGATAAGCTGAAAAATAGTAATTCCAAAACGTAGCGAAACAACAGGGCCGTAATGACTATCTCTCACCCCTCCCCTCCATTTATGGGGGCCCTACACAATGTTAGCGGCCCAGAAGTAAGCTACTACAGACCTTTGAGTCAAATAATAAGGTTTTTTAACTTTTAAAATTATTATTTTTAAGATATAATATAAATTATTATCAAAATTACATTTAAATTTATCTTTAAGAAAGATCTCGGTCAGATAAAAAAAAAAAAAAAAAAAAAAGAAAGAAATGATTTTTTGTTTCATCCGGAAAAGATGTACTTTCTACTCTAACTCTTATTTCCTTCAACCAAACAGATGGGGACTTACTTCCTATAAACGTTATTCTTCTTAAAAATGCGCAGATGACCAAAATTTTGAAGGCTCTAAATTTATTAAAAAAGTTAAATGGTTTTTCAGTCTTTTTAGGGTTTCCTATAAGCATGGGGGAAATGCAAATATTGCAAATCTTCTTTTAAAATAGCTGTGAGGAATGTAATTAACCAATCATCACATACTAATTATCCCCCAATTAATAATAAAAATTCTCCCTTTAATAATATATTTAACTAAAATTTCTTTCCCTTTTTAAAATATATATCTCCTTACCTCATTTACAGTTTATAAATATCTTTCATTTTAATGTTTAACAAATTTTCAGCTGTTAAGAAAAAAAAATGTTCTCATCCTAGAGCCATTAACAATGAAATAACATACTTTTCTCTGGTTAACAAATAAATAAAAGTATATTCCTTAATTATATGTTTTTTTCCAGCAATAATCTAAAAACTATAAAGAGTTATTGACTCATCCGCTGGCATGCAGAGTGCACTCACTGAAACAATAATAAATAAAAAAGAAAAGTATCGAGTTAAACTGATGGCATTGAGCTCACAGTCTATTCATACTAATTGTATTTTATACTCTTACTTCAAAGAATGCCTTTCGAAAAATAAATTAAGGGGGAATCAGCCCCTCCCCCTCCCCCGTCACATCTCTATACTTAAACACCAAAATCTCACCAAATCTCATCAGGGAAGCGCTTTATCAGAATAAGCTGGTTACCAAATTTGAAGCAAATCAGATAGAAAAACCCATATATCTAAATTAAGGGGGGTTAGCCCCTGTTCCTGCCTTTATACTTAAACAATGAACCTCCAAATTTAATCAGGGAAGCGTCTTATCAGAATTAACCGGTATAGCAAAATTGAAGCAAATCTGATAATTCTGCATGAAAAACCCATTTATCTAAGTGTGGGGGGAATAGCCTCGTACCCCCTCCTTTATGCTTAACCAATGAACGCCCAAAACTAATCAGGGAAGCGCCTTATGAGAATGAACCTAGAAAAAAATTGAAGCAAATCGGATATTTCTATCGAGAGTTATCGCGTTACGTATGTACGTACATACATACATACAGAAACTGCGGGCACGTTAGCTCTCAGGCTTTGATAGCCTGTGAGCTAAAATGAAAAGTGCCCAGTTAAACTGATGGCATTGAGCTCAAAGGCTATTCACACCATAAATTAAGGACCAAGATAGGACATTTACGGCAAAATCTGTAATGGCAACAGTACTAACGGCACTATCGGCAAGGGGGAAGAACTAACAAACCTCCGAAATTTACCTATGTTGAAGAAATATGTTTATCCTCTATGGTTTGAATATCTATTCGTTCCTAAAACGAAACAGGTGTCAGACGATATTCTATTCATGCTAGCTTTATTTATTTAGCCGTTTTTTTTTGTTTTTTTTTACCGTACTTGTATTGTTCATTTTTAACTTACAAAATGATAATTAGACTAATAACATAAAAGAAAGCCGCCAGAAAATTCTGTTAAGAATGCAAATATGTAAGTTTATAAGATTAAATTGTAAAAAATCAAATTCAGGTATATAATTTATACAATTTTAATTTATACAATTCTAAAAATTTGTCGAAAGGAATTTTTCCCTATCTGTAATATTATTATTATTATTTCTTATATGTTAATATTATAAACATCATTGAATTGATTGTACGTTATTTACATTAAAAACAATATTTTAATTTTATATGTAAGGAAATGAAAATGCATAAATTTTAAAAGATTATTGTAACGATTGTTTAATACGTTAAACTTCATAAATTTATAAAACACGGGCTATAAAAATTTTCCTGCCAAAGGCGAATAATTATAAAATTTTCTGAGACTTGTAGAGTTCAACATTTCGTATATTTTTATGTTACACCATTGCTTTTGATATATAGCATTCAAGACGAAATTTTTACCTAGTATTCGTTGCACTTAAAACCGCTCATTAATCATGTTAAAAAAAAAAAAAAAAAAAAAAAAAAAAACATATATCCGTGCATGAACATAGAATAGATATTAGATATATAAAATAGAATGTCTATTCTATGTTCATGTATCTGTGTAAGATTCTATCGAAAACGTAAACATGCAACATTAAAAAAAGAAAGATCACAATAAGGTAGATACTCTATAATAAGCATACTACAAGGATGGGGAGTTTCTTCCCCATTGTCACTAAGGGCGCTACGATCGCAATCTCATTACCATTACGCTCTATGGGAATGTCCGATCTTGGATGTTAATCTATGATTCACACTAACTGTATATTATGCTCTTATTTCAAAGAATAATACACCTCGAAAAATAAACTAAGGAGCGGGGAGGAATTGCCCCTCCCCGTTTCCCCTCTTTATACTTAACAATGACCCTCCAAATGTCATCAGGGAAGCGCCTTATCGAAATAAATCGGTGTACCAAATTTGAAGCAAATCGGATAGAAAACCCATTTATCTAAATTAAGGGGGTATTAGCCCCCCGTTCCCCCCCTTTATATTTAACCAATGAACTTCCAAATCTAATTAGGGAAGCGCCCTATCAGAATAAAGTGGTATACCAAATTTGAAGTAAATCGGATAGCAAAACCCATCTATCTAAATTAGGGAGGGTATTATCCCCTCGCCCCCCTTCCCCCCTTTTAGACTATAACAACGAACCTTGAAATTAATTAGAGAAACTCGTTATCAAAATTAACCGGTATACCAAAATTTGAAGAAAATCTGATAATTCTGCATGAAAACCCCATTTATCTAAATTAAGGAGGGGATTAGCCCCCGTTCCCCCCTTTATACTTAACCAATGAACCCCCAAAACTAATCGAGAAGCGCCTTAGCAGAATGAACATAGAAAAAAAATTGGAGCAAATTGGATATTTCTATCAAGAGTTATCGCGTTACGTACATACATATATACATACAAAACCGACGGGCACATTAGATCTCAGACTTTGATAGCCTGTGAGCTAAAAAGTGCCAAGAGCGTGTAACTAGGAGGGGGGGGGAGGAGGGACAGAAAATAAAAGAGGACATTAAAAGCTTTCCAACAATATGTTACACGAGATGGTTTGGAAGAAACAACAAATACACCCCCCGGGGGACAAGTAAGTCTCAAACAGTGGGAGGGGTAACCTCAAATGTATTTTTGGTCAAAGTTTCAAAATGTGGATTTATAATAAAATAGAACGAGAATTGGGCATTTTTAAAATAGCATGAATATTTTGAACGGCCCTGTAAATTAAGATTGGCAAGGAAAGGGGCGGGGGGCGGAAAGGATTAGAAGGGACGAACTTGAAAAATACAACATAATAAACTAGTAACCCGAATAACTAGGCTTCTAAACAAAAGTATAACGGTTGGTTGGTTGTATTTATGTCGTCCAATTATCAGCACGTAGGATATAGGCCCTAAGGGGGGGAGTGCCTTCCGTGGAGGTCTTTCTAAGGGAACCTAACCCTTATTAACGCTTGGAGAACCAAGGTTCGAAGAAAACCACGAAAACTCCGAACGATTAGGCCGACGGGCGCGATTGGGATCGAACCTAGCACCTCCCGTCTACCAGCTTCGAGAACAGAACCTCTCGGCCACTGGTGGGGCCCAAAAGTATAACGATTTAACCTAGTATTGAATTCAGGAGGTGACCCGGGGGAACATTGGAATGTCCTTCCCGAAAGTTTTGAGATTTTATGCTTTTTAATGGACAAATGTGCATTCCCCTTACAGAACTCTAAAATCCCCCCCCCCCACCCCCCACACACACCAATCCCGACCGGAGCAGTTAAGAAATCAACCCGCCATTCAACACTGAACTTAGAAAGAAAAAAAAAGCTCTTATACAAAATTTTACAGCAATTCTGCCACTAAAACAGTAAAATTGGAGGAATCTATTCAACCCGAATCGTGGATCATGCGCAATGCAATTTGAATTGAAGTAAATCAAAAAATAACGATTTCACCCGCATCTAAAAATCGGCGTCGAATCTGAACTGAATCGATTCGCCCGAATCTAAAGAATTGAAGTAAATCAAAAAATAGCTATTCTGCCCGCATCTAAAGATCGATATCGGCATCGAATCTGAACTGAATCGATTTGCCATTTCTGATCTTAATTTACGGGCAGAATCGATGCGTTCATTTTTTCTTGCTTTCTTTTGTCTTAAGAAAAAGAAAGCGTTGGATTCGTGAAAAATTTCGACTTCCGGTTTTCGAAGGATTTATAGTTTTAGAAGATCTTGTCTGGAATACGATTTGACTATTTTTATACACTGTATGTCTGTCAGTCTGTCTATTTGTTTGTCTCTGACAAAAAAATTTTGGGCGGTCTATTTGAAGAACTAATGCATGGAATGTGTTGAAACTTTAGATTCAATTAGACTTTCATACAAATTGGTGTTGATTAATTTTTGATGTAAATCTACCGGCAGGTGGCACTGCTATGATGCATTTTTCCCGATTTTCGCAATAGCTCTATCTCAAGAACTAATGCACGGATTTTCATTAAACTTCACATTCAATTAGACGTTGGCATAAATTGTTGCATATTAGATTTCGGTGTAAATCGCCCAACAGGGGGCGTTATTATGCAGATTTTATCAGCAGTGTTGAATTCAGACAATTTTCTCTGGGAGGGATTTCTGCGGATCCAGAGAGGGACAGTTCATTGGGGAAGGGGATTGGACTTTTGCACATTAAGCATAAAATCTCAAACCTTCTGGGGGGAAATTTGAATGTTGCACGGGGGGAAGTGGGGCAATGTCTATCCGGGTTACCCCCGGAATTCAACACGTTTTTCTGGATTTAAACGATTTTAGGAATCATATCTCAAGAACTAATGAACGGAATTTCATCAAACTTAATATTCTGTTATAAGTTGTTCATGATTAGGTTTTCGTGTAAATGATATAACAGGTTGTGCTGCCATGCTGCTTTTTTTAGCAGTGTTAAATTCGGACATTTTTCTCCGGGAGGGATTTCTATGGTTCTGGAGAGGGACATTCTAGAGTTTCGGGGGGGCGGGGGGGAATTGGACTTTTGTCCATTAAGCATAAAATCTCAAATCTTCATGAGGGACATTTCAATGTTCCGGGGAGGGGGGGGGGGGTTGTCCACCCGTACCAGCCCCTGAATTTAACACTGTTTTTCAGAATTTACACGATATTAGCGATAATATCTCAAGAAGTAATGACCGGAATTTCATCAAACTTAATATTATGTGTCATTGACATAAGTTGTTCCACAGTTTTTCGTGTTAATGATGTAACAGGCTGCGCTGCTATACTGTTTTTTTTTTTTTTTTTTTTTTTTTTGCATGATATTCGTGATAGCCATATCTCAAAACTAATGCACGGAATTTAATCAAACTTCATATTCTCTTACACTTTCAGATAAATAGATCCTTATTAGACTTGGGTGTATACTGCCCAACAGCTGTCCCTTTTATGCTCTTTGAACTGAGATTTTCCGTTGCGGACATCTAGGCTAATATCAGACGAACGTCTTTTGGCACGCTTTTTTTTCACTCTTACACCGTCCCTACACATGCTAGCGAAGGTTTAGGGATGGCATAAGGGTGAAAAAAGCGTGCAAAAAGACGTTCGTCTGACATTAGCCTAAGAGGGTGTGGGTCGAAATTCAATGATTTGTTAGGATAATGCAATGCTTATATTTTCTTTTAAAATGCACATACTTCAACGAACCTATGCTTTTTGAATCCTCATGATGCGCATACGTTATCATTCAAATTTGACACTGTGACAGCGAATTTTGAAGTTTTAACATTTATGAGGCAAATGAAAGTTTTGGGATTGGCACATCCAACTACTTTATCTTCAATTTTTGAAGGAAAATGAAAATGATATTACCTTATTTTGTCTTAGAGACATCGATTAAAAAAATCATAGTATCGATTAAATCGAGTTGGCCGTAGTATCGATTAAATCGATTAAAAAAATCGAAATCACCCATCACTACTTCAACTCAAACTATGCCTAGAAACAAAATTTCTAGTCATTTGAATAAGTTTTTCAATTGTAAACATTCAAAATTTAGAGCTTCTAATGTTAAATTACATTTTAACATTTTTATTAATATCGCCTGAAATTATAATCCTAATGTGGTTATTTTGTGTGTGACCCAAAAACCCCAAGCATAAATACATTGAATTTGTAATTTAAAAAAATTTACAATATGAATTATGAAATTAATATCCAAAAAAAAATATGAATTGCAACCTACAATGTTATTGATAGATTTCTATTTATTATGTCCTGCTTTATGCGAATTCTCAATTTCAAATGTTTCTTTCAAGTAGTTTTCGAATTATCATTTAAAAATGTCAAAGTGGTGGTTTAAGATGTGCTAAGTGTGTAAGTGTGGTCTATGATGTGCAGAAAAACATAATATGAAAAAAATATGTTTTACTCATTTTATTGAAATATCAGGGCTGGCAATAGTCGAAACATATTAAGCGAGTGAAATGGTCATATTGGCAAGAAATAATACATTAATGTAAGTGATATAGCCATTTCACATTTCAACAATCGAGTACCGAATTTCAATTTGAATACAGTCCCTAAAGTATGCTCATTTTAAAATAATTAATTTTTTGGAAACTAATCATACGAATTGCATGAAAATTTGGATTTAGGCTAATTGAAATGTGTAGAATTTATTTATGGTGTCAAATTTGGGTATTGCTATTGAAAAAGACAAAGTTTGGGTTCGTTTTGATATGTAGATGGCCTCCTAAGAAAATTTTATACACATCATGTAAAGGTAGACTTTATTCCTAATCGTTTGGGTACCTGTAACTTTATTCTACGATAATGTGTTGCAGAGTTAGCAGGGGGTGTTTACTTTTTTTCACACGATTGTGCAGTACATCGCAGCAACTACTCAACTATACCCTTATAGTACATTATTTACAATACTGCTGTGAATTAATGATGAATGTCTAAATATACTATCAAAAAAAGCCGGTGAACTTAGTTTCTGAGCTCTTTTTTTTTCAATATTTACCTAATAATACAAATACAAAATATAATCAATTATGAATAATCTTACCGCTTGGAGTCTTTAAATCCCCACATAATATACATCTACATTAGGTAGATATACATTCTGATACATTGATATATTTACATATACATAAGACATATCGCTCACCCGCAAGAAAAGGGACATATCTCGCAAAAAATTATTCTATAAATAGATGTGTCATAGGTTCGTCTTGCTATAGGCAAATTATTATTCGTGTCGTTATACGGGAAACCTCTATATTACACCATGTCTCACTTTTCCATTACAGGAAATGCGCAGTGATGAAACAAGAAAAACGACACATCTCGAAAAAAAGTTCTAAATAAGCTCATACTCGAGCAATTTATAAAGCTCTTTATGGCCTTAGTAATAAAAATATGAAAATTTCTTTATTTAGCCAAATATCGCTCTGTTGGTGTTTAATATATTATCAATTGATTAATAGTTAGGCCATAGATTAATAGTTACAACTTTACAATTTGTCAAGTAGGTAGTGATGCTGTCGAATGTCATTTTTGGAATGAATATGATAGTCAATGCGTAGCTATTTGTAGATGTATTTACAAGACATTGATTGCTTCACGTGTTCAAGGTGAAAATATGGAATTAACTTTTTACTGTGTTAACTGCGACGGACAAAATAAAAATAAATATATTATTTCATTATTCATGCCTGCTGTTAAGACACTAATAATCTATAAAATAACAATAAAATTCTTGATCTGTGGACGCACGTAAAATAAAGGCGATGCTGACCATTCAGTAATAGAAAAATAAATTAAAAAAAAATACAGCCAAATTTACATCCCTCGACAATATGTGACATTGATTAGAAAGCCAAAAAGATGGGTCGTCATTTTTCAGTGAATGAGTTAGTTCATTTTGATTTTTTAGGTTTAAAACGATTGAGTGGCGAAATGGGTGTGCTTATTATTTATCTGAAAGATAATGAAGGTAACGTTCTTCAGTTTTCAAGAATCAAAATTTTAAAGTTTGATAAATCAATACCTTTTTCATTCAATGTAAAATATACCTATGACCAGGGCGATTTTTCTGAGTTTGAATTTAAAGCTAGAAGTAAAAGAAAGCTTTTACTTTTACATAAAGCGTATTCGAAACCCTTTCCTTTGAATAAACGAAAAAAACAAGATTGCTTGTCCTTTAAGTGTTTCCAAGCATTATTCCTCAAAGTTATGCCCCTTTTTCCCACATTATAACATTCACAATGAAGATACTTACCTTCTTCTCCTATTTTTCCATTGTTATAGAAAATATCCTAATGACGTAATTACGCCTATGTGATTTATTAATTTTATAATCAGTTCTTGCATACTTATTTATAGTTGTATAATAATTATAAAATTTTTGAAATATGCTTCTTCTTATACTTTAATTACCTAGAAACCTTGTTATGAATCTGTGATTGATTCTTATATTGATGCAAACTAATATTTTTGATAACTAATAATAATATAATAAAGTTAAAACGCTGTGATTTAAAACAAGAGTGAAAAATCATACGTCCAGCATAGATTATATAACACTTTCCAACACAATCAGTTTACTGTAACAAAACTTCACAGTTTATTAAGGTGAAATATCATGTCTAAATAAGCAATTTGAAAAACTCATACCGCATTTAAAAACTCAATTGCTGTTATTACAATCAAGTCGGAAAAATATCAGTTTTTTGTGCAGCCCTGCGTATGATCTATGGCTTTGTATGTATACTACATAGTATTCTAAATGTTAGTTCAGTGAAACGCATAGCACAGTTGAAAATTTCCATTCAGCCATTTCCGCGAATAAACGGCAATGTACTTGAGAACTTTTGTGCAGCCCTGTATATAATCTATAGAATTTATCCACACCAGGTAATATTTAAAAAAATAGTTCAATATAAAAACATGTATCACAACTTCAAACGCTCTTCGAGCAATTATTGTTCATGGACTTCAATAGTTAAATTTCTTCTTCAGCCAAATTCTTTTGTGTGTCCATGTAAATGAACGATAACTTCTATGCACACCATTTTCTACAGTAAATGCCGTAGTACACCTCAGTGAAATATATAAATTTCAGTATGTTTAAAATAGTGTTATGTCATTAAAATGCACCGCAAACGATTTTCCCCCCATACATCGTAATGTAACCCCATGCCCCGGAATTCTTTTGAGTGTCTCTGTAAAGGAATCATAAATGCTATAGACTTCATTTATAACAGAAAACATTCCATACTGACACTCAATAATATCTAAGAATTTCCTGGCAATCGGCTTTTTTTACGCGAGTTAGAGCACAGACGGATAGACAGACAAACAGGTAGACAGGTAGACAGACAGGCGATCAGACAGACAGACAAACCGAATTCATAAACACTTTTCAACAAAGTAGAAAAATGTTAAAATCCACATTTTTGCACGTACTATTTTGAAAGGCGACTGGAATTTGACAAATTGTGCAACAAGAAAAGTGTCACAACTCAACAAGGGCTTACATTTATTAGTGTGTGTGGGGGGGGAAGGGGGGGGGGTTATAAATTTACTAAATCCACCCTATCTTTTTCATGTCTTGATTCTTAAGGATTTTACGCATTTTTTGTACCCTTTTACAACTGCATGCAGAGTTAAGTACTATAGTTTTATGTTACATTAAAAAAAAGCGAAACTTCATTTGCCTCTCCTGTAAAATTTACTTTTGTCGAGATGTGTCACTTTTCTTGCGGGTGAGCGATATCTACATCAACAGTTCAAAATGTGTTTTGAAGAGGTGAAATGATTAATCAAGATAACGGTTGTGTAAAGCACAACAGAAGATGAATTACACATAAAAGACATGATGATAGTACGGATTAGGTCAACTATTGTATGAATTGCAGGAACCTTAGCACGGATTAGGACGACGTGGCGGGGGAGGGGGAGACGAAAAATGAAAATTGCAAAAGGGCGCCAATGTCAGGTCCTCCCATCCCAATAAAATTTTCAAGCTACGCCCCTGAAGATTGTATAATATGTATTTAAAAAAAAGGGGGGGGGGGAAGTAAAGTTAACCGTATATTTCAATTTGTATATATATATATGTTTGAACTCAACATAAATATAGCTATTTTCCACTTAAAATATTATTCAAACATTTTATTATTTCTGTAAAAAGAAAAAAAAAATACATTTTTTAAAGATTAGATTTTAAGCGTATTTTCACCCGACTGAAAAGAAGGGTTTTGTGTTTCACGTGTATTTGTGCAAGTGGATTTCTTTATACCCTCGAAACATCCCAACGGCTGGATGGATTTTAATGAATGAGGTCTCTATCATTTCGTCTTAACGGCCCGATGGTTATAGGCTAGGTTTTGTTTTTATAAATTCAAAATGGCGGTAGAGAAGAAAAAAAATACGCACCCTATTGAGTGGCAGATCATTGGATAGGTCTTTCAAAGTATGACGATGTTTCATTGACTATTTTACAGTCAGAAACTCCATTAAAATATTATACAACCTGGAAGTTGTGTATGTAGGATTCCTAGCTTAACTGCAACTCTAACTATCATAGACATCTATAGAGCTCATCAAAACGGTGTTTACAGATGGGAACTAACAATTAAACCCAACTTAAAAGTCATCAGTACAAGTAAAAAAAATATATAGGTAAGCAATATAAACAAGTAATATAAAGAAAATATTTTAAGTCAATTCCCACTTAGGTCAATAAGAGAATTTTTTAATCCCATTCTTCTTTCCTCTTGAGTAGCGCTTAAAATGCCTTGATCAAGAAGAGGGCTCTCTTGGTCTTAAAATACCTTGATCAAGAAGAGGGCTCTCTCGATTATTGGAAATTAATTAATTTTATTTAATTAATGAATTAATATTTGAAAAAAACTGGATTAACATCAAGTGTCATCCACTACAAGTTTAAAAAAAATTATTTGAGCTTGATTGGATGAATAATAAGTATTTTATTAACGATTAAAAATTTGAACAAGATATATATAGCGAGAGTGTGAGCTAATAGTAGGAATTGAAAAAAAAATAGTTTCACATTGATGAGAAATAATTAATTAGTTCGCTTCTTACGCAGTCGGGTTTTTTTTATTTTTTTCAATTTAATTGTTTTTATTATTTATTTACTATTGTTTCAAACGCATTATTTAACCACACATAATAAAAGAAGAAAAGAAAAATGTTTTGTTGAAAACGTAAGCACGTATTTTATTAAAGAAAGATAAATTGAAGATAGAAGCTCAACAGCAGAAACATTCTGTGGATGAGAAGTTTCTTCCCCCTTGTCGCTACCATAGATTAAAATACAAGATGGGACATTTGTGACAAAATCTGTAATGGCAACAGTACTAGCGTCACTACCGACAATGAGGAATAATTAACAAGTCTCCGAAATTTACCTATGTTGATGTTTCATTTCATGTTGATGAGTTGATGTTGATGTTTCATGTTTACTCTCTATGTTTTGAATATCTATTCTTTCTTAAACGAACAAGAGGCAGACGATATTTTATTTATATTTGATTTATTTAGCTGAGTCGCTGGATTTTTTGTTGTTGCTGTTGTTGTTCTTGTTCGTTCAGCTTTAACTTACAAAATGATAGTTATAATAATAATATAAAACCCCCAGGAAATATTTTTGAAAACGTAAATATGTAAGTTAATCAGATAAAATTGTAAGAAATTAAATTCGGGTATTGTGTTAATTTGTTCACATCAAATACAATTTTATCAGTATCTCTATGTTTTGCTTTATTTTAACGTTTAGATTTATATAATTCTAAAAATTTGAAAAAAGGAATTTTTCGCTATCTATAATTTCATTATAATTTCCTATATGTTAATATCATGAATATTATTGAAGTGATTGTATGTTATTTAGATTAAAAACAATCGTTTTATTTTATCTGTGAGAAAGTGAAAATGCGTAAATTTTTTAAAAATATTGTAATGATTGTTTAATACATTAAACTTCATAAAACATCGTCTATAAGTTTCTGAGACTTGTAGAGTACAATATTTATTTCGTGTATCTTTACATTACACCATCGCTTTGTGTAGCTTTAAATCCAGTTATATCATATTTACTTGACGTATAATATTCAAAATGTAATTTTTAGCTTGGTTTTCGTTGCACTTAAATCGTTCACCCATCATGTATGAAAAAAATATGTATATCAGTGCATGAACATATCTAATAGAATATGTATTCTATGTTTATGTATCGGTGTAACGTTCTGTTGAAAACGTAAACATGCTTAGAAGTCTATGTAAACATGCAACATTAAAAAAGAAACATCACTATAAGGTAGACGCTCAATAACGAAAATATTATAAGGATGGGAAGTTTCTTCCCCATTGTCACTAACGGCGCTGCAATCGCAATCGCATTACCATTACGCTCTATAGGAGTGTCTGATCTTGTATGTTAATCTATGGTCACTACAGGCGCTGAGATTGCCGATTCAAGCACTCGAATTCGCCATCTGGTGGAAAAAAGATATATATAACTTCTCGCTTCAGAAAAATGCCATGCAAGAACATCTCGAAGCACATTGATTTACATGTATTTTTGACTTGTTCAGCATCATTATTTTTTTTGCACAATTTCAGATTTCATGTGTGACATTTGTGTTCTGTGTTAAAGACCCCTTGCATTGACGTCACGTTGCTATTAGCAACGACTGATACTATAGCTTCTGGAGCACACACGTGGAGCACAGAACTCCCCGTTTGCCGTTAAAAGCACGTGTTATCTTTCTCTTTAATTTCGAGCTTCCTTATTTTAATTATTATAGTGCAAATAAGTCTAAAAAATCAAATGGAGAGCACCAAATTCGCCTTATATTTGGGCGCCATAGGAAGCGATTTCAGACATAGGACGTCATGTGCAACCCGTCTTGAATATCTAAAACTTTCAAACGCATTTACAATAAAGAATGATTTCAATGACACTTTAGTGTTTGTTAAAGGGACAATTCTCCTGTACCAACGGCTGCGATCAACGCCTCTGTAGGGCTTTACAATGTTACACGTTACTCTATGATAGTGTCCAATCTTGTATATTTATCTATGAACCAATCTAATATCCGTCACTGAACGGCGAAATTTGACTTTCCATAAGACTTTTAGCATTAGTGCGAAATCCTGCAATTTCATTGGCTATCGCTTCACCGATAGCCAATGAAACTGAACCGAACTTCTTTCCCTGAAAGGACAAGTATAAGAGTAAAATACTGTGTAAAGCCGGCACAAGGTATTTTGGTAAAAAAAAGTGTATGAACGATCTAGCTCAGTGGTTAAGACTGGGGTTGGTTAAGATTTTGCACTTGTAATCCTAAAATTGCGTGTTCTGTCCTCTCGTTGGCGTTTTCACTTTTTTAGAGTTTTGTTTTGATTTTTATTAAGTCAGTCAGTTAAAATTAGTCGATCTACCAGTTCCTTTGTAATTTTTTTTTATCAATTAGATTTTTTAAATAAATTAAAATAATTAAATTAAAAAAATCATTTAATCTATTTTTTAATAACTAAAGTAAACATTTATTAAAATGCAATAATAAATCTCCTAGGTTTACATTAAAAGAATTTTCATGTTAGAACTTTATAAAGTTCTGATCATTTTAAATTTGTCTATTACTATAGTAGCAGATAAAAGTAAAATTATCAGAATTAATATATTAAAGGTTTTTTTTTTATTTTAAAATTATTCTTGAGACAAAAATTCTTTATTAATTTATGATAGGTTATTTTATGAAAAATTTTATTGTAAATATTATAACGATAATTAAATTAAATTTTAAAATTAATATGACTTATAGAGTATTTTTCTAATAAATAAATGTATTTAATAATTAAAATGTAATGATAATATTTTCTTAAGTCAGTTAGTTAAAATCAGTTGATCTTTATTACCAGTTCCTTTGTAATTTTTTTGTCAATTAGATTTTTTTTAAATAAATTTAAATAATTAAATTAAAAATTTATTTAATCTATTTTTTAATAATTAAAGTAAACATTTATTAAAATGCAACAATAAATCTCCTAGGCTTACATTAAAATTATTTTCATGTTACTGATCATTTTAAGTTTATCTGTTGCTTAGGTTACTTTATAATTTTTTATAGTAAATATTATACAGATAATTAAATTAAATTTTAAAACTCATGTGACTTATAGGGAATTTTTCTAATAAATAAATTTCTTTAATAATTAAAGTGTAAAAGTAATATTTTCTTAAGTCAGTTAGTTAAAATCAGTTAATCCAGCTCCTTTTTTTTTTTTTTTTTTTTTTTTTTTTTTTTTTTTTTTTTTGTCAGTTAGGTTTTTTTAAATAAATTTAAATAATTAAATTAAAAAATTCATTTAATCTATTTTTTAATAATAATGTAATAATAATATATTCTTACCTTACATTAAAAATATTTTTTGTTGGAACTTTAGTAAGTTATATATAGTATATAAAATTAGAAGAAGTAATTTATTAAAGTGTTCATTTCTCAAAATTAAGTATTATCTTTCATATATAAAAATATTTATCAATTTATCAGCTGCTTTCTAATTTTTTTATTGTATTTTCGTAACTACTAAATTCTTATCACTTATAAACTGTATGTTTAAAATGAATATTTATTAAAATTTAATTGTAATATCTTTTGAACTTTCATGAAAAGTACTTTTATGTTAGAACTCCTGTAACATATAAATAGTAATTAACAGAATTTATTACAATATTCATGTTTAAAAATTAATTATTTATCATTTATAAATTACATTAATAATATATGTTTCAATGAAAATTTAACCACTGAAGACAGTAAATTACTATACTTTAAGTAATTGAATGTGTAGTAAAAATGCAACAAAAACTAATATATATATATATATATATATATATATATATATATATATATATCTGTGATTTAATAGTTATTCGCAAAAAGTTTTATTATATATATATATATATATATATATATATGTTGTAATAAAAATATAATATACATCAAACATGAACAATGAAAAATATTATGCTATTAATTAATTACAATATATATATTTAAAATAACGATTATTATTATTATGGAGATTTTTGTTTTTATCTCTATTTATTAAATTATTATCAGTAGCTTTACAATTTTTATTCGAAATCTAATATTGTGATTATAATTTTACTTAATATCTGCTTAAATGCAATAATAGTATCTTTTAAATTGCCATAGAAAAATATTTTTATATATCTAGATGTAACTTCAATTATTTATTTTTACTTAAGCTGCTAAAATTTTAACATTTTGATTGCAAACATCTGAGTAAAAATAAAAAAAAGTTATAAGCAACTTATTATAACAATCTCAACAAAAATTTTAACAAAATTCTCAACAAAAAAATTATAACAAATTATTTTACCATAATTTAACTAAGTCAATGTTGTTTTAGAGTTGATCATAATTTCCTTACTAGAAAATTAAATCAAATTTAATAATTAATTATATATTATGTTATTAATTGTATAACAATTGATTTTGCGTTCAGTATGAGAAATATATACGCTTTTTTTTAATGCATCAAGTTATTATTATCAAGAAATACAATTGATGAAATGAGTAGCAGTGCTGTTACTCGAAAAACAGGATTTTCTCCTTTCAGGGAAAGAAGTTCGGTTCACTGATAGCCAATGAAATTACCGGATTTCACACTAATGCTAAAGGTGCGTTTTCACTGGTCGTTCTAACGACCTAAAAAACCCTAGTGATCCAGAACCTTAACCTAAGAGCGTTTTCACTGGTTTCAGATAAAAGCCTTACGCCAACCAATCAAAGGCAAGTTTTTACTGCGCAAGCGTCTACTTTACGGCTTTACTGTCTACAGATTGATCAGATGTCATGTCAATTGTAAACAAATAATTGTTTGTTGCTGTTGTCATTGTTAGTAGAAAATATTTTGTATAGAAATTAATCGAAAGTTTTGACTGTTTTCTCCACTAAAGGGCTTTAAAAGCACCCACAAATCATTGTTTAACGAAACTTCAAATTGTAGCAATGGAGTTATATTCCTAAATTAAATAAAAACACTAAGTCGCTATGATTTATGCATTTAAAAGCACATTGAATAAATTATTTTTCACACAAGTACGTGTATGTGTAATAGAGTTCGACACAAATTTAATGTTACTTTTTGAATTCCATTTAAAAAAAAATAAGTGAAATTTGTTAAATAAATCACAAATTAAATAAAACGTTAAGACAATGTAAAAATTTGAATGTTCAGACCCGCTTGGGAGACATACTTACACTATGAAGGGATGTACTCACTGTTATTTGTGAAACGTTTTTCATAAATCACAAGAAAAGTTAACATTTAAGAATGTTTATTTTTATTTTATTATTTTTTTGAAATATGGATTTTTTTCTATTTTAGTTTTTTACAAAAGTTCAAACGTTTAAAATTTTATTATAATTTTTAAAGAATGGAAAATTTAGGATTAAAAATTCCTAATAATGTTTATCTCTGTAACAAAAGAAGAAAAGTATAGCAAAATTCAAGGAAAAAAAATATCTGTGAAAAAACTTCTTTAAAGCTTAAATAAAATAGTATAAAATAAAAAAATAAAACCTTTTTTATATAAGAGTGAAAAAGAATCTATTTTAGAAATTAGTGGTGGGACTCGGGACCCATGAGCACATACAACTCTATGCCTATGCGAGACTAGCATTTAGATACACTGGCAGATTCTCTTACCATATCACAACAATATAAAATTATCCAATATAGTTACATCTACTTTTTGTGATCCCCCTCCCCAAAGAAAAGAAAATTCACAGTAAAATGCAAAATAAATGTACTTAATATTGTAAGTTTTACTTTATGATTTCACATCAGGGATGCAAGTCTTCGATACAAGGTTTTTCTTTTTGGGGGGGTGGGAGGGTAAACCCTCTTTCGTTATTGAATTGAGAAAAATTTAATTCAGTTGTTTAAATTCAAAGTAAACATTTAATAATCCTTTTTTTAAATGTCCTCCTGCTATATTATTCTCGTGAGCTTGTTTTGTTTGCAAATTACACATTTTAAATTCCAACTATTTTTTCTTATTCTGTGAAGTCGCTTTTATGGAAAATAATTTTGTGAGGGGGCTTCTTTTATAAAGAAGAATAAAGGAGTATAAATCTTTGACATACACATGACTAACATAACGTTAAACACAAACTAACATAAAAGGTACTTTTATGTTAGTTGGAAGCAAATCTTGCAATTATTTTTCCCTTCGGCAATAATACTTTTTAGTTTTCACTTGTGTAAATTAGAAACAATATATTAATGTTAAAATAACATATTTTGGTTCGTTGTATTATTTCTCATTATTATTATTTTATTCCTTTTTTTAATGAAATAAGTGAAAGGCACATATTTTAAATGTATGTAATATATGTATTTAAATGAAAAATTTGTATTTCAAATAAAATGAATGAGAGGTTTATATTTTAAAAGAAATGAATACAAATGATGACAATAGGAATAATATTTAATGGTTTATCTCAGGGCCGAAACTAGAGGGGGCATGTGCCCTGGGTGACAGAACGGAAAACAAAGAGGGTGCCAACTGAATTTTGATTTCTAAATAAGCTACACAAGTCACGTGAAGAGACTTGCAAGCTAATGTTAAATATGGGAGCATTCTTTTCAAATTTCTCGTTTTATTTTTAATATTTTTAAATGATTTTTTTTCTTTAGGTAGCCGAGTTTGATCTTTAACTTTGTTAGGTTGTACATTTTTGATTTTGGTTGCAGTTTTTTTTTATGAGGCTATTTTAGCTTTCGGAACCGGTTCAAAAAATGAAAGTAACTTTGTATATATATGTATAAAGCTGCAATCAAAATGAAAAAAGTAAAGATTTACCCAGTTAGGGGGATCAACCTCAGCTATCCCAAACAGAAAAAATCATTTAAAAATATTAAAATGCAAGTGAGAAATTTAAAAAGAATGCTCCTATAAGTTTAACATTATCTTACGAGTTTCTTCATGTCACTTCCTTTGGATTTCATTTTCAAGATTTTAATGGATCGATATTTGACAAAGTTGATTACGTAATTTAGTATTACGTATTTTTTTTTTTTTTTTTTTTGTTACATATTTTAAATTTCAAATAAGTCGGCTATTAGAATTAAAATTCTCTTTGTAAATTGACTTTGCGGAGACCGGGAAAGGGGGGGGGGGGAGCAAAATCTATGTTTATGCCAGGTGAAGAAAGGCTAGTTTCAGCCCTGGTTTATCTCATGTGCTTGACTGACATAAAGTACCCGAAAATGTTGTGAATTTGAACAATCGAGTCAATTGGCATAACAATGATTTCACTAATCAATATATCTCCAACCATAACATGCCAATAAAACATGTTGTGTTGCCTCTCAGTCAGTTTAAATATTAAACTATGATAGTTGCTACTAAATAAGTATAAAAGAATTTTTTTTTTTAAATTTAAACTGCTCTTTTATAAACATTAAACATTTATAAGCATCATGCTTAATTTCAGGACTGTAATTCATGTTGGTTCAAAAAACTTCTGTTACAATACATTAATTTGGCATGACTAATTATGGAAAATTCACCACTTTGACTTGGTAGAAAGCATGAACTACTGAATTTATTAAAAAAATTATTTTTTATCTCTTCTTTTTTTCAGATATGACAATAGAAAAGGTGAAAAAAACATTTTTTAAACTATGAATTGAGAATTTCTTTAAATTATTTTTTCAAAGTTTAATTATAATTTACTTAATATTAAATTATTAATTGATAAAAGCAGATTAAAAAAATATTTCTTTATTTTTGTAATTAAAAATTATCTCTTTATTTCTTATTTATATTTCATTTCTTACCTTTAAATTGTTTAAAATATTTCATTGTTACAGTTTCACAGCCAGATGGCATATTTTAATGGCACGGTTTGATGCATAATTAACTCTGCTGTTATTGTAACCATAAAGAATATTTGGTGATTTATCACCTGTGACTCTAATATAAAAATGCATTAAAATTAATTTAATATTTAATAATTAAGTTCCTAAAAATACTAAAATTTATTGCCAAAAGAAGCACTCAGGTGTACATCATTTTTACAAATCTGGAGTACTAGGTAAGACGAGTCTACTCTTGGTAATAGCAATGAGGATAATAAAACGGGAGTATCCTCTAGTATTGGTTTTGTGAATGATGGAGATCATAATAGTAGCGCCCCACCAGTGGCGGAGACGTTCTGCTCTCGAAGCTAGTAGACGGGAAGTGCTGGGTTCGATCCCAATCACGCCCGTCGGCCTAATCGTTCGGAGTTTTCTTCGAACATTAGTTTTCCAAGTGTAAATACGGATTAGGTTCCTTTAGAAAGACCCCCCCCCCCTTTGGCCTATATCCCCCGTGCTGATAATTGGCCATCATAAACACAACCAACCAACCATAATAATAGCTTCGTATTTGCTTGTCTTCTAGATTAAAAAAAAAAAATATTTTTATGTCAAAATAATATGTATTTCTTCTTCGATTAAGAGGATGTCTTCGATCTAAAGAAACATGATAATTTTAGATATCTATATAGGTATTATTCTTATTTACAAAGTACTATAGTATGAAAATATTTTAAATGGTATGAAAAATAAACACCATAATGAAAGAAATGTTTTAATTCTACATTCAAGGAAAATTTTCTGGAAGAGTATACTCTTGTTTCAAAGAAATTCAATTCTGATACTTAATAAGCAAAAAAGACACTTTGCTCCATCCATTTCTTTTAAAATTATTAAAAGTTGCAAACTAATTTCATCTTTCTTAGTTTTTTAAATACATCAGTATGATCAAAAGGTTAAGGCTCCCATCCTTTCATGCGAAGACGCTCACAAGCTAATGTTAAACCTATGGGAAGGTTTAAAAAAAAATATTATTTGCATCTCGATATATATATATATATATATATATATATATTTCATTGGATAGCCTGTCATTTTCTACATTCTACTCTTATTTTTTCGATATTTTGCTTGCAGTTTTTTTATATTATTATTATTATTTTTTTTTTTAAGAGGACATTTTTACTTTTGAAACCGATTCCTAAAGTGAAAGTAAATTAATTAAACAATCTGCAACCAAAACCAAAAAAGTAAAAAAATGGTGAATGCATGATATATTATTATATCGCTTATGGGCTGCAATAGTGGCACAACTCAAAAAATCAGTTTCTGAGATTAATGGTTTTGAAGTTTCGCCTTGTAATGAAATGCAAAATTTACACGATTCATTGTTGTCATAAGTGTTAAGTAGTACTAAATGACTCCGTAAGGGTTCAATTAATAATAATGCAAAAAAAAGTATCCTCATATCCCGTGTTATATTGATGATAAATATGATTATATGATGATGCATTCAGATTATATCATATATAAGGCAACAGCGGCACTTCTGCCATCTGTTGGTGAAATACAGAACTACAAGATATGCCGCTGTTGCTGAGCTGGAAAGAATACCAATCTGCAATGCTGGAGAGCGCATTAACTCAAAATTCGTATTTTTTCAGTTGTGCCACTATTGCAGACCACGAACGATATGTACAGCAATATATTTCTGCTAATTCTATGCCAACATTTGCATGATTCAGCACAAAATAGTGTGCATCTAAAGGAAAATAACCGAATATTTCTGTCAATGCCGCTTTTATAATTTTTGTTTTCACCTCCACATTATTCATAAATATTCTATTCTAAATGTAGTGTTGACTCTAGACCAATTTGGCAGGACGCAACCCTCATCATCCCTTTTTAATTAATTTATGCATCTGGCAACCCTTTTTAACTAGTGTTTGTGCCCGGTACACCTTTTTAATTATTTTATACACCCGGTATTCCATACTGCAATTTTTGATGCTCCCTTTCAATTTAACTGTAAGATTTGTCAATCGGTTGAGTGAAGAAAAAAAACAAAATATTCGCCAGTCGGTTATGGGAGGGAAAAAAATCGCAAAATTCTTCAATCAGCCGCGGAAAAAAAATGCTTAGTTCGTCCATTCATCGCATGAAAAGAAAACTTGAAAGTTTCACTAGTAAGTCGTGGGGGAAAATTAAAAAATTCGCAAACTGTTTACGGAAAAAAATAATTAAACTCGTTGATTGGCTGCAGTGAAACTCATCAAAATTCATCCATCAACTGTATGTTAAAAAAATCACGGGTTTTGCAAAACAGTTGCAAGAAAAACCCCTGCAAATTTCGCCAATTGGTAGAAATAAAATATCGCAAAATTAGTCAATCGGTTATGGGGAAAAATTGCATAAATCGTCATTCAGTCATCGGAAAAATTTGTGAAATTTATCAGTCAGTAAGAAAAAAAAGAGAAATTTGTCAATTAGTTGCGGGAAAACATAGCAAAATTTTATTGATAAAAAGGGACTCTAAGCAAACCACAATTCAAAATATTTTTGTGAACAAGGTATATGAGTGTCCTTTTTTAAAAATTCCCGCCTGGAATCCCTTTTTTTCTACAGTCAACACTAATCCGAGTATACCAATAAAAAGGTGCTTTAAATTTTTATGCTTATATCAGCATGTATCCCTAAACAATAATCTAATTTTATATTATAGTCTTTATTTTAATCTAAGAGTTTGTTCTAATTTAAATTTCAGAAATTGATAATTACTAAATTCCTTAAAAATTAATGTCTTAAATCAGAAAACATTAAATAGAATTTACTATTACCTTAGCAGTACATAATAGAACAAAAAAAAAAAAAAAAAAAAAAAAAACAATAAGTGACTTACTTTTCATAAAGATAGGCAATACAGGAAAATAAAAAAGTAGTGTAGCTTCCATGCTGCATACAAAATGTGTTTTAGCCTGCAAGTTTGCCTCTAAAAGACTAAAAGATTATTTCTAACCTAATAGTCTCCCAGGCGCATTCCAACGGGCCAACACAGGAGTAAGGAGCCAACAAGCTGCAACTCAACTAGATATTAGTTGACTTTGCTCTTTCTACATCGATCATCATCATGTTAGGACAATAATTGATGCTGCTGATGAACAGATCATAGCACAGCTTAACACCTACCATCCTTGTTGCATTTCTATCATAAACTGAAGCAGCTAAAGCAACTAGCAAATTAAAAGAGAAAAAAAATTAATACATGCATACATATACAGACATAGTTTTTAAAAAGCTAATATTATTTACTAATGACTAATTAATTATTAAGAAATTTAAGTATGCTTATAGACAAAATTAGATACTATAGTTTTGCCACTATATCATCTAAATATTTATTACAGAATGCTAATTATGAAAAAACACTTAAAATGCTATAAATATTAGAATAAATTTATTGCATCGTATTTTAAAAAAGATATACTGCAAAATAGTTCTTTTGTTTACATTACATTTTTATCAAGTTTTAGGATAAAGTTGTAATATAGATTCCCAAAAGGCCTCAACACAAAAAACAGTTGAAGGTGAATACGTACACTAAGCCCAAAATATAACACAAAAATAAATAAATATTTTATTTAAACGGTAAATGTCAATTTTTTATTAAAGTACTACTCAAAATCAAATATGGGAAACTGAAAATAGCTGATTATATATATTTATTAAAATAGTATCATTTGTAACATTAACAAAAACCTCATAAAAGAATTTTATCCCTAAGCAACGATTTATAAAATTACATATGCTTTCACTTACATTAGGCCTAAATTCCATCAACTGTTACAAGACTTTAATAAAACTACATTTAAATACATAAACAGTTATATTAATCCTTTAATGTCCTACCTGCACATGCTTAAAATTGTTCTGGTGGACTTTAAAATCTTTCTACAAAAGATTAAGTTTATTATACATATAAAATACTCACATCTAATTATAAGAAAGTTTCTGTCATAATTTTAATTGGAACAGATGTATTATAATCTCCTTTTAATTTTTGAAAGATTACCTTACCACTAATTTCTTTAAAAACATTATTTGCAATGTGACTTCACATTTAAATTTTTCCTTTTCTCTGTATTCATAGTTATTAACAAAACAATAAGAGTAAAAAGCAATTGAAGAATCAAGATTTAACAAATTTCAGTTTCGGTCGATACTTAATTTTAAATCATACCAACTGTATCACGTAATTGCTCTGATGACACTAAATATAATTAAGAAAAAAAAACACTTTGTCGTCTTAAAACAAACTTTTTATCTTTTAAAAATGCTTTTTTTTCTTACTTTCAAACACTTAGTCTCATTCATATGAATAGAAACGACAAACCCTTTTTGCATCTTTTAAGAACACTTTTTTACTTCCAAAAAGAAAACACTAGAAACATTTAATGCATAAAAACATATCCCCCCCCCCCCCAACCAGCCTTTTTTTCATCTTTTACAATAAAACCAATTAGTGTAATTGCCCTGGTAACAAACAAGTTGGGGATACTATGTAAGGCTGGTCCACACTTTTTTTTTGCTTAGTGGCAGACTTTATGTATCAATACTTTTTCAATCAATGAAAATAATCACTCCGTCGCTAACAAGACATGCTGATTTAACTTAAAATACATTGAATAGGCATTTATTGGAATATGTATCGAATTGGAACGGTAATGTGTACAAATTTTTCGAAATGGACACATAGAAAAGCTACATATGGTCTGAATATCTCTCAACTGATTTAAACTTCATACAAAGTTATAAATCTTCATAAAAGTTTCAACATTAATCTTAACAACAAAAAGAAAGATAGCATATCTGTAGGTGAAATGCATTAAAAATAAAAAATAGATCAGCAGGGTTTTTTTTTACATGACAAAGTTCACAAGTAAATATCTGAAAAGGAGTAAAGAGCAAACTGTTTTGCAATCTGATCTTTCTTGCTTAAAAGAGAACAGGAAAATACAAAATACATTGGCTTATTTATTTTATAGAAATTTTGTTTACATGCTTGCTTAAACATGCAGGATCAATTACCTACAATAAGCAAAACTGGACTGAAGTTTGCCTGTAATTAATTTTCCATTTAAATATCAATGGGCTTCAGTAAACAATATCCTTCTTAATACTTACAATCATTTTAAGTGAGCAAAGGGAAATATAAATCTACATAGATCAGAAATACCCTATCAGGTAACCGAATATAATCAATGAAGCAAGTAATTCATTTAAAGAAACAAATATTATTAAAAAAATACTTTTATTCTTTGTATACTATTAACATTTAATAAAAATAAAATAATTTTGAGAACTGGACATATCTTCATTCTTATATCAGAAATGAAATCCTTAAACGGAGTATATAATTGGCATTCCAATATTAATAAAATGTATCTGAATGATTACCAAGAATAGCGATATTTATCCTACAAACGTGCAACAATTTAAACAATCCGTATGATTACCTACTATTTATTAAATTAAAAGACAATAATAAAAGATATCTATTCAACATGTCAATAAAACTTACCATTTTGCTTCAATCACAAAAAATAGATTCCTCTTTGACGTAAAAAAAGAATAATTTTAAGTAAATACAACAACGCTATAAAGTATAAATATTACACGTCTCTATAAAAATGCAAACGGTAGACAGTGTCTGTCGCCAAATCTTCGCCAAAACATTACTTGTTGGCGGTGTCTTTAGGGTTACTTATGGTTTGATCACATGACATTATTTACATTTACAATTTTGTGAAATCGTCTAGCGTCATGCTGCATGGTAAATGAGAATGAGGTGATGAATTATAAAGCTAATTAGAATCAACACTTAGAACGTATAAATTTATAAATCTTTTGTAAAACTTTGATTTTAAAATTTCACTTTAATAATTAATCTATTTGAAAATATGAATTTTTTTCATTGCGTTATGATTTTGCAAAGTGGAACATGTTAAATCTTATGCATTTTATATATACAGTAAACTCGGGGATCCTTTCGTTTGGTGAACTCTGTGTTATGCGGAATCAATCGGGACCGAGAAATTTTTCCGTAGTAGACGTTATTCCGGCTTAGACAAATGTTACTCTATGTCTATGGATCCGCTGGGACTTGAAAATCTTTCCGAGTTAGGCAGATTTCCGTCTTACACAGAGTCCGCCTTACAGAGAATTTACTGTAATATTTATCAATGCAAAAACCCTTGACGGGTTAAAAGTTTCTGACGCAGCACTTTATCTTATGCTCTAAGAATTTTAAATATGGAACTAAAAAATACTGATATCAAATTTTGAGTGACGTTATGCTATTTCTTAAAAAATATATTTGTATTTATTTCATCATTTTATTTTTGTTTTATTTATAATCGCATGTGCAAAAGTTATGTTCAACATGAAAAGCTGCATAAAATTTTATTCGCTGTTGCTTTATCATTTACATCTCTCATAAATTCAAAATATGAGTTTTAAAAGATATGATATAAAATTTAAGTGACGCCTTGATGTGACTTTAAAAGGTTTGTTTTAAAATTCAATTTAAATTATTTTTGACTTGGTTAAAATATTTTTTTACATCTACACAATACTTTTAATTTTCCAATTCACTGTTAAATATATCACTTTCATTGAATCTATACTATGCATTGAAATGTATTTATTTCAATAAATTGATTTATCTTTTGTGTCACGCTATTCAAAATTGTGAGTAAGATTTATGTAAATGGTTTCTTTGCGTCATTGTGTCCAAACTACATGAAATGTATGAAAAAGGATAGTTTGACGCAAATAAACCATTTACATAAATCTTACTCACAATTTTGAATAGCGTGACACAAAAGATAAATCAATTTATTGAAATAAATACATTTCAATGCATAGTATAGATTCAATGAAAGTGATATATTTAACAGTGAATTGGAAAATTAAAAGTATTGTGTAGATGTAAAAAAATATTTTAACCAAGTCCAAAATAATTTAAATTGAATTTTAAAACAAACCTTTTAAAGTCACATCAAGGCATCACTTACATTTTATATCATATCTTTTAAAACTCATATTTTGAATTTATGAGAGATGTAAATGATAAAGCAACAGCGAATAAAATTTTATGCAGCTTTTCATGTTGAACATAACTTTTGCACATGCGATTATAAATAAAACAAAAATAAAATGATGAAATAAATACAAATATATTTTTTAAGAAATAGCATAACGTCACTCAAAATTTGATATCAGTATTTTTAAGTTCCATATTTAAAATTCTTAGAGCATAAGATAAAGTGCTGCGTCAGAAACTTTTAACCCGTCAAGGGTTTTTGCATTGATATCATTACTTTTTTTGAGGCTAGTGATAAAATGATTAAAAAAAGATACTTATGGAATTTAATGCAGATTTAATTTTTACTATTTTATTACAATTTTCCTTATAGCAGTTTGTATATAAAAACAAGTGGGTAAGTATAATCGCAGATCGCACAGAGGGTTTCATTTGATATTCCTTTAAAAACACTTTATCCTTAAATTAATAAATCCAAAATGTAAATTTATAATTGTTAAATCCTTACATAGATGGTGCACCAATAGTTCCAATTTTCATGGGGCAGGGAACGCATTCTTTTAAACAAACCACCTTCCAATTGAAGTCATCAAAAACCAAGTTGAATAAGCCAGACCCCGTTGTGTTGTTTGACAAACAGCAGTCTCATGTCCCCTCCTTCCCCCCTTTTTCAAAATTTTTCAGACCAGTACCTAAGAATGGAACCGAAATAATTTTTTCTCTTCAGAAATTACGATAAAAAAATAGTATGCAGTACTCATAAATTTACTTTAATGCTATATAGGGTGGTTATTAAGTTAATTATAACGTTTGGAATCTGTAGCATTGATGTCCGAAAGGTAGTTTCTGAGTTATGGAAGCTGGACCCATAAGGCACCATAGAGGTGTGAAGCCCACTAGTGTCTATCATAATTATATCTGCCATGTGGACTAATTGCGATATTTAATCAAAATAGTCCACCACCCCCCCTCCTCATCCCCGGAAATATAACAAATACAAAATGTGTCTTTATAAACCTATCGTCAAATAGGTTTTTATTTCTTTTTCCCTAAAAAAAAACATGATTTTTATATCCGTAACGTAAATAGCGGACGAAGCCCGCTAGTTCCTATCATAATATATATTTTTAATAATTTTATATAGTCTATAATAAAAATCAGACTTAAAATAGTCTAGTTCCATGAGTACTTGTAGTGTCAGTTACATGCTACGATTTTTGGATACCAGTATTTTAGAACGGGAAAATGTGACTTATTTTATCGGAGATATCTCATTAATTGAATAAGGTGAAGCAAACTTTTTGAAAAAAAGGTGGCCAACAAGCATGGCAGTTATCAGCTATGTGACTTTGTGCTAAAGTCCATTAATTTGATCTGCTTTAAAAAGATTACGGAAGATTGAATTATAGTAGAACCTGGATTAACCGAGCTTCGATTAATCGAGGTTTCTGTTAACCGAGCCGATAACAAAGTCTGATTTTTTTTCCCTTTTGAATGAGCCTTAAAAATATCCACACTCTTTAGCTCACTGTCCGTGCTATACAGGCCCTTCTGCCCCCAAAAGCACTCAACTCCAAAGAAACATTGGACCCTGAGAAGTCAATAGCGAACAATGCTTTGTTTCCAGTGGCTGTGTGAACTTTCGTAAATTTTTCAATTTGCATTTTAAAATTTACTACTGGTAGTTGATTTTCTTTTTAAATTTGTTAAGCTGTGAAACAGAACTTTACATATATTTATTTTTATTATTTAAAAAACGTTCTATATATTTTTTTTAAAGAGATGTTAAATTCGCAAGCACGGCGAGTTTTTACACACAGTTTCTATTAACCGAGATTTCCGATTCCGATTTACTAACAGTCCCAATTAGCTCGGATAATTGAGGCTGCTCTGTATAATTAAAAAATCAATGGCGATCTTACTGTAAACGGGTTTCCCTTTTACTGAGGGATTTCAAGACCGAATCAGCTGATGTTAGTTGCTGTTTCCGTGCTTGATTAAATAAGATTAGTTAAACATTTGAAAATTACCAAATATAAAAGGAACTAAGTCAACAGAGTCTTTGCTTTATGGTATTTTTTAACAACGCTATAAGAAAATGATCTTAAATAAGAGATTTTAAATGTAACGTTTTAAATCTGACATAATTTTCACCAAACTTTCCTTTCTCTTTGTAACATTCAACTGAAAATATTTTTATTATTAGAAAGATAATATTATTATTTGCGCTACCTTAAAATTGGCAACTATAGTTAAAAATATCATCTCGAAATTTGAAATAAATCTCTCATATAAATATATTTTTTAATTTAAACTGTTTTGCAATATTATTATTTGGCCACTTTGGCCAATATGACGTAATTTTCTCCATTTACGACTTTTAACACATATCAATGAATTTATTATTTAAAAATTTTCTTTTTCTTTTAATATTCACGTGTAAATATAATTTTTATGAAGTAATTTTCAATGTTTTCCTGCTTTTAATGCGTAATCATTTAATTCTAATTTGAAAATAATTGATTATTTTATAATTTTCTTTCATTTTAAGTAAGCATGTGTAAAAACAATTTTTATGACGTAATGTTTAATATTTTCCTGCTTTTAACACGTTATCATTTAATTCTAATTTAAAAGGATTTTTTTCTGTTTATAATAGTCACGTGTGAATAAATTTTTAATTTAAAGGATATATTATTCTTTGCGCTGTTTTAACAATTGGCAACAATTTAAAATAACATTTTCTAAAATATGTAAAAAATATCTCTGGAAATTCTGAAAATTTTAATTGAAAATTGAAATAAACCGTCAAAAAATTAGGCAAGTTAAAAATAATAAATGCACTCTGGAAACTTCGAGTTTCTATTGAATGATTAAATTGAATGAAAATGATTAAATTCCCATGTATATTTTTTTTCCTATGAGACTTTTTTAATGAGACAATTTTATCCAGATTTAACATTAAATATCTCTTAAAATAATTCTTCGATTTAAAAACTGTCTACTTCAACGTTTTTATCAAACATTTCTCTATAATACTACCCATTTTAATATTTTTTAATGCAGTAATTTTCTTAATATTTGCGAAATAGACCTCTAGTCACAAGAGATTCTTTCAAGCGTTAGTTTTTTCTTTTTTTTTTTCGAATAAGAGACAAAATGTAGTACGCAATTGCGTCAAAAGATGGCGACACCAGAATTCTGATATGCTTATTATGTAAAACTTCATTGTTATTTATAAATAAAACATTTCAACTAAATTATTTATTATAAAATAATTATTACATCACAATAGTTTTTATGCAAGGAAAATAATAATTATAATAATAATAATATTATGGATGTCAGTGATTATATATTGATTGACCGTCATAATAATAAAAAATGATATTATAAAAAGAAGAGCTGAAATGAATTATTTTTTTTTTACGTTTCTGATCGTGTGATTTATATTCAAATAATAATTATTAATGTATATTTTTTGTAAAGTGATTGAAATTAAATATATTTATAAAATTTATGGTAATATTTTTATTGTTGAAAAATTGCCAAGAAATAATCATCATCAAATTGGCGTCATTATAATTGTAATTTTATTTAACTTAATAGCAATTAAAAAATTACAAAGGAACTGAGAATAATGGTCAACTAACAGACTTTAAAAGAAAGAAAAAAAACTTCACATGTGAAAACACGTACCAGTGAGTATCGAACTGCCAATCTTAAGATCAGTAGACGATGGCCCTCAACCACTTAGCCAGTAGGAAGACAAAATTTTTCTCCCCAAAAGTGGTTAAAAAGAAAGCATGTGTATGAATACAGTGTCATGCATTTTCGGTGAAATTTCCATAGAATGGCGAAGAAATATAGTCCGATTTTTCATGCGCATTATAAAACGAACAAGAGTCTTGCTGGAAACAAGTAAATTGTTATTTGGTTCATCTGAAACATATTTATTTGATTTTTAAAAAATCGCCCGTGTCATTTTCGAGAGAAAAAAAATCGAATTATTTAACGAACGAGAGTTTTCCCAGAAAAAAGAAAAGTGTTATTCACCTCGCCTTAATCACATTTATATTATGTATCAATTTAAAAATAATCGTTAGAACCGTTTTCGAGATTTTCAAATTAGGAACTTCCTCGATATCATACGAACGTTTTCACTTTAAAAATGGCTATTTAGATCTCAAAATATACTGCACGTAGAAATGTAAAAATTTCAGTATACGAGTAGACTGCAGATATAAGACTGTTCTAGAAAATTCAGAACAATAAGACCTATATCTGCTGAGTTATTAAAAGGCGGCTTTTCGCGTTTTCTTTGATGTCGAGTTAGCTGTATATATGAGTTCCGCCATCTACGAATTCTATGATACGATACGATACGATACGATTTTAGGCTTAAGGCTGCGTCACTCGGAATACTACCGTCTTCCATGATTTTGTGTCTATCTTAAAGAACTTATTTTGTATTTTAATTGTATATCTTTCATAAAAAATAGAATGTAAGGTCATAATATAAATGTGCTAATGCACAACTTAAACGACATTTATGTTCTAATATTCTTGAACACACTTAAAATAGTTAAATTACATAATTTTATAAATAAATAAAATCTATGATTAAAATAGAATGTATCAGCGAATGTAGCCCATGGAATAAAAGTTAGCAACAAGTTATATTTTGCTAAAACTTTATTAAACACAATGTTATAGATGAAAAGTTTTTTAGATTTAATGCTATATTATTATAATGTATAATATTCTTTTTTAAGAAAAATAGCATAGAAATAAATTTTTCCTTTTTAAATGTTTTTGGTTTTTATATACTCTGATTTAAAAATATGAAGATTGCAAACCATGAAATTGGGAATAATGCTATATAGAATAATTATTAAATAAGAATGTGCAATTAAAAATTATTTTTTAAATGCAAAGTGCAATAAATAATAATGCAATAATAAATAATAATGCATAATTAAATGCAATAAATAATAAGTATTATTTTTAGTTCAATCAAATTTTTTTTATAAACGCACTAAGTATAAATAATGGGTATTAAAAGTATTTAATGTAAATTGATACTACCTTCTCTAAAATTATTTATTTTTTTCATAATACAGAAATATCATTTTATATACATAATCAAAAACACATAAAATAAATATGTAAAAATATATTATAATAAATTATACTTTGTAAATAAAAAAACTTTCTTATTTATGAACAAATTATCAATATTAATCCTTGTAACTGTAATACGAATATAAATCAAAACAATACTGCACAGCCAGAATTTGGCTTCAAAGAGGGGTTTATTGATAATAAATCCAGTAATCACTGCTTATTTGAATCACTAGTTAATTGAATTAGTCTTTTTAATAAATGAAATCGTAATGCATAGTCTGTGAAACTTACTTGATTTTTTTCCTTAAGGAAAAAAAAGTGTATAGAACCAGAAAATGTATAATAGAATTATTCAATATGTTGTTATTTTTTTTACAATATTTATTGTATTTTTTTATTTATTTTTTACCTATTATTATTAATTAAAATTTCTGATTCAAGAATTTTAAATTCAGGTAGATAGATTTTTTTTTCTTGATTATAGAAACAGCAGCTATGCTGGACGTGAACATGGTTCATTTAAACAGCATTTACTGTATTAGTGTTTCAAAATATAAAGTGAAATAACATAAAATTATACAGTAAAGCACCGAATATACGTCTTTCAGGGGACCATTCTAAAAGGACATACAATCAAAATAGTAGGGGAGACTTGGGAGACTTGATCCCTTTTTCAGTTTTTAATTTTTATTTTGGAAAAAACAAAATATTTAAAAAATGTTTCCAGTTATTCTTAAAGGCTCATGTGCCTTTCTTCTTACAGTATTTTTTTTATTTTTGAAAAATTATTTTTAAAATAAAAATAAATAGTTTTCCAAAAAATAAAAAAAAGGATCATGTCTCCCCAATTGGAGGGAGACTTGATCCTCGAAACAAATGCATTGAAATGACTCAAATTAATTAGTAGAAATCAAATTTATTGTTGACTAAGATGTAAAAAGGAAAAAAAAACACAATGATCAAAAACATTTTCAAAGCTTGAAAAACCAAATGTAAATGTTAAGATTATTGCAGTTTGAAGAATTCCACCGAGTATGGTTGGTTTGGGTAGTTTTTTCTCAATGTCATCATTATCCACAACACTATTGTCAACCTTTTCTGGATACATAAATTGGTTGAAATCAAGTCCTCGTTTTCTTAGAAAATTGATTTCATATTCAGATGATAAAATCTTCTTTTAAATTTTTCCTGCGAAATGACTAATTTTCTTCTTTCCCAGAATTCACACAATGACAAAGTCATTTTCACCAATCGACAAATATTTTGGATCTTCAATGATTTCATTAGAATTGTCATCAAGTGGATCTGGGTCGGTTGAATCATAAACACTATTAACTGCTTTTATAACTTTCTGAAGATTTGGGTCTTTCACTTTTAGTGTTTTTACTTTTTTTCTTGGGATGAAATGGGTTTTTCCTGACTTTTGTTTTTTATTCAGTTGACGATCTTGTATTTTTCTTCATTCTGTCTTTTAGTTGGTGTGCTTGTCAAAATTTTTGAAGACCCTTTTTTCATTTCTTTAGATTTTCCCATTTTTGATAATGAAACTTTAGGGAAGGCTTGTATGTCTGCTGGTGTCACTATGTTTGGTTTAACTGTATTATTTTTACTGCTTGTTGGAGTTAATGGTTGATTTGAGACGAAAGATGATAAAAAATCATCTTGAGAAATTCCTGTTTAAGGGATATTCCAGTGATTTTAAATCCATTTATTATGTTATTTGTCATCATGGCTTTAGGATAGGCAATTCCGATCAGTTCAGCAAATTGATAAATTGTTGTTCTTTGAGCAGGATATTTAGTCGTCCAGTCTTGAACAGCTGCATTAAAATATCTTTTAAATGGTCCATATGCAGTACGATCCAGAGGCTGCAATTTGTGAGAAGTGTGCGGTGATATTGTTAACAAAATTATTCCATTTTCTTTGTCATAATTCAAACTCTCAATGCAATGCTTATATGGTTATCATGATTATTCATTATGATTAACACTTTACTGTTTTGGTTATAATATCTTGCATTCTTTACGAAGTGCTGTAAAAATTTTGCAAAGTTAGAAGTATGTCTCACATATGCATTCATTCACCATGTGCTTGCTAACCATCATATGCAGCCACATATTAACTTTCTGTCTTTGTCAACCATCTAAAATCAAGCAACCATATTCTAACTAATACAGATAATATCTAAATATCACAACGAGAAGTAGGTGGTTAATAAAATTTAACATTAATTTAGCTTAACTTTGGTTTGGGGAGACTCGATCCCCAGGATCAAGTCTCCCCATACAACAGGGATCAAGTGTCCCTAATGTGCATGTTTGGGGAAAAAAGTTGCTAAATCAAAAATAAAGATATTGTGTTGAATTTAAATAACAACATTTAAGGAGTAAGGTACGTTAGTATATTATATCAATAAAATTAAGTAATTTAGTTATATTTAGCTAAAAATATGAAACACAAACTACGTACTTAAAAAGAAGTTTGATTGTAAGAAAACAGAGATTCCTCTTTTACAAGAAAAATAAAAATGGCTGAATCAAAGTATGTTGCTAAATATGTTGATAAGGGATCACTTTATTAATGTTTCCAGTTTCAGAGACTTAATTGCATTTTTTCTTTGGTTTTAGACCTAGGGATCAACTGTCCCAAATCTCCCCTAGTCGCGAAAGGTATAAAATCTTTGACTGTGCAAATATAATGCTGCAGTCATACAAATTTAATTTTGCTGTTATTTTTGTTGTTCAAGATGCACTATATATTGAAAAAAAAGTTAAAACATTGGAAAAAAAAAACATTAAATATTCATTTCTGAAACAGAAAAATAAAATTGAGTATTATCAATCCTTATATTTTTTGTAGGGGAGAGGGGGTCACATGTGAACAATTTTTACATTTTTGACTATTTCTCAAAATTGTTATGAGCTATTGCAACAAAAATTTATTTATATGAATATTTACACTTTGTTTGTTCCTTTGGTAAAACTTTTGGATGCATTTATCAAAAATTTCTAACTGATATCATCATTCTAAGAATTGTCTAAATTTGTTCATGTGTGCCCCGGTGGAAGGGGAGTTGTGAACAGACCTGGGGCACATGTGAACACATGCATAAATAAGACAAAAATATTTTTTGTGAATAAAAACTAACTAGATGCCTTCTTTCTAGTTGTGTGAATCAATCAATAAATGTTTCAACATAGATACAAGAAATTATTCGTAAAATTATACACTAATATACCTACTCTTTTTGAGTCAAGCGTAGCAAAACTGTGTTACTTTTAAATAAGTTATTGAATAATTTTGTTATTGTGTTTTTACTTTTTTCTAAATATTATGCAATGTGTATAACAAAATTGTGCATCGTGGTTTTATAAATTGGTAAAATTGTGATATAAATAATTGATGATTATCACAGTACTACTTATCACTTTTTTTGGTCAACTAAATTTAACTTTCATAAAATAAAATATCTTACAAGTACTTTATTATGGGCTAAGAAAAAATAAATACATTTAAAACTGGAAATCATTAAAGAATAACAAATATATTGATTTTTACAGAAAGCCACCACTTCTAATTGTTATCTAACTTCCAGTAAATTAAAACTGTGAAATAATCTTAAAAACATTGAATTTATAGCTCAATGTTTGACAAGGGTAATTAAATTTTAAACTAAAAAAAAAAAATGCATTCACAGACTTAAAAAATACCTTCATAATCTAAAATAGAAAAATGGGGCACTTGTGAACTGTTCATAAGTGCCCCATCTACCAACTTAAGCCTAACTTAAAGAAAAAAGATATTTTTAATTGAAATAAGGAAACAAAACTTTTTGTAGACTACCTAATTAATGCCACTAAAGAATGCAACACTGAAATTCTACTTTTAAAATGTCTTGAATGAATTTTTACTTCAATAACTTTAGATGACATTTTTACTTAACATCTTCTAAAACAAACAAATTACAAACAACCGGAAATCAAAATTGCTCATTGTTCTGAAAATTCAGCCAAAAGATGGTACCAATACTGTCATATATTGGTATTTTTTTATTTCAGATTAACTGAGTGAAATAGGTACTGTTCACATGTGCCCCATGTTTACATCTGCCCCCCCCCCCTCTCCCCTACATCACTTTTTTTATTGTATGTATAAAGAGATTTTATTTAAAATAATCTTTAATCATCGTCTGACATGCTGATTCTCTTTCAGACTTAAGTACAGCATTATTTATGGAGTTAAGTTCCTGGAAAGTTTTCCCACTAATATTGTGGAAAGCAAAAAAGGTTTTAAGTGACCAGACCACCCATTATTCATTCTTTTTATCCCACTCCCTGTTCCGCAAAATTGAAATAACACCTGTAGCAGTTACACTTGTTGTTTGTTCTTCATCTTTCTCTAAATATCATTAGCAGAAAAAAAAGAACGATGCTGGGGGAAAAATTTTGAGAAAATCAGTTACAGCATGAAAGAAATGATGTATAAACAGAACATTACAACATTAAAATACACAGGGATGAATCAAGACTGCACTGAAATGACGTATATAAATGTAAAAGTACAAATGATACAACGTATAAATGAAAAACGGGTTTTACTGTATTAGATTTAGGCAAAGTGTTTCAAAAGGGATGAGATTAAGAGATGGAAGTAAACAATTGCAAATCATTTTTGTATAGTAGATCAGGGTTGCAATCCATTCTTTCAGTAAAAAATGAATAAAACCCAAGAGGAAAAAGAGCTTTTAATATCTGGTAGGTTATAAAAATTAATTTTCATTCACACTCAAATTATTTTAAAACGTTTGAAAAGCAGAAATCTATGAATCTTATAATGAACTTTCTAGATCAGTATTTTTTCGATTAACTTTCTCTTTCATGATTGATCTTTATAATTATATAGTGCATTTCAGTATCATAGCATAGAATAGAAAGAGATTTAAATAACAAACATTTTAATTCAGAGTAGAATGTCTTAAGGCAACATCGAAATTAGCTACATTTTCGATCGTATTTTTAAATTTAGATATACAGTAGATTCCCTCAAATCTGCATAGCTTGTAACTACAAGTTGTGCATATTTTGCAGATTTCTGGTCACTGCTTTAATTGCATTTTTAAATAGTAATTTGAATGTAATAATGTCTTTGAAATCATAATTAATGCTTACACTGTAGTAAACAGTAAAATAATTAAATATTAGAGTAAATTAACAAAAACTAAGAATATTTAAAAAATTATTATAATACTATAAGTAAAAATCGAGTTAAAAACTAAATATGCATAATAATGATGATATAAATTTTTCTTCGATTAGTTAATGAAACTCACCTCATAAAGGTACACTAATAATTTACATCTAAATTGTCAGAAAACAAAGTTTTATTTCACGTTTAGCCAAATTTTATAACCATAAAAGATATATTAATGCATAAATTATTTGGTAAAAAGATCATGATTACAACTGATATCAGTGCTATTTTGAATTTTTTCAGAAATAAATTTATACTTTCTTTATGAGAAAGCATGAATTCAGTCATATTAACCAGAATTACATTTTAAAATGTGTATGAAATGACATAAAAATTTAAACAAGAAAGAAAAATTGTGCTGCATCAAGCATAGATTATGAAACATTTTCCAACACTTCCAGAATACTTTTTAAAAACTTTGTTGTTTAATAAGGTAAAGAAGATACCTAAGTAAACTTTTCAGAAAATGCATTAACACATTTGAAGAACAGATTTCAACAATTGCTGCACATAGCCAGAATGGTACTCTAATTCTTTTGTGCAGCTCTGTATATTCTACATAGTATGCTAAAATTTAGTTTAGGTAGAAAATTCATAACACATTTGAAATTTCACCTTTAGCAATTTCCACCAAAGCAAAGATGGAAATGTACTTGAATTCTTTTGTGCATCCCTGCATATAAGACTTTTATACAACCTGCATATTAAGCTGAAATTTAATTGAGGGAAAAGCATATTTAAAACTACTGAAATCACACTTCCAAAAATTCTGTCAATTCTGTCAATAGGCAGCCATTTATCCAGTTTTTTACATAGCACTGTATATGATTTTATTTATATGCTACAAATATCTCTGAGTAAACTAAATGCAGCTGAGCTTGAAAATGCATAACTCAAATTAAAAAAAACACCTTTAAACAATTCACACACTCTCTCAGTAATGCTTACGAATTATTTTGTGTAACCTTGTATATGGCCTATAGAATTTATATTCACCATGTAGTGTGCAACAATTTAGTTAAACTTTAAGCAGATACCATAACAGAAAACACACTTTCAACAATCATCCCTAATAAACAATACTTCAGATACCTACTGTAGTTGTATCCGTAATCTTTTATGTGTAAATGAACAATAAATGTGATACACATCATATTCTACTGCAAGCATCTTGTAGTACAGCTCAGCAATGTATATCAATTTCATCAAGTTTGAAAACATTCAACATAGTTAAAATACGCTTTGAACAATTTTTTCTGGTAGATTATTATATAACCGGCTCTTGTGTATGACTCTGTAATTGAATGATAAATGCTTTACATCCCATATTCTACAGAAAGCCTGTTTTAGTGCATCTCAGAAATTCATAGCAATCTTATTTATTTGTAAATGGAGTAACATCATTAAAATACACCACAAACGATTTTTCTTTGTAGACCATAATATAACAGAATACTTTTGAGTTCCCCTGTATGTGTACTGTCTGTGCTACAGATAATGTATTCTATAAGTACCAGTGCAACTCAATAATGTATATAAATTTCATTATGTTTAAAATTCTGTAACACTGTTGAAATACCCCGCAAATCATTTTTTTCCCATAGACCTTAACATAATGGAATACTTTTGAATGCCCCTATAAATGAATTATGCATGCTACACACTCCATTTTCAATACCAAACATGCCATGGCAAAGCTCAATAATGTATATCAATTACATGTCAATCGAAAAATATTTACACGGTTTAGAGCATGGACAGACAAACAAATCAAAGTCATAAACACTTTTCAACTATATTGGAAAGTGTTAAAAATGGTGAATTTTTGCCCTACATCTGAACTGAAAGTTTCACTTTTTACATTTGCAATGATGTGCAAATTTTACGCATTTTTGGATTTGAAGAAGTCAACTGTATATTTCCAACATTTAATTTTAACCCTTTCCTGTCCTGCAAAACAAAAGACTCTATTATATATTCCCACAATAAAATAAAAAAACTTCTTCTTCCCTTCTATATGCAATTAGTAAAACACGTAAGATAACTCACAGTGAGTTCCTGAACTCACAGTGTTTCAGGAAACTATAGTATATACAAATAGAGTCCACTATACGAAACTAGAAATAGCTGTTGGGAAGCTAAGGATCATGAGCAACCAATCAATCGCAAGCCTGGTTTGAAATACATGCTTAACAAGCTCTTTAGAACATTTGTTTTTATTGTAAACTAGCTGACCTGTCCAGCATTGCTCGGGCAAGTGATAATATTCTTAAATCAACCTTAAATTCATATGATTTTATACCTGTTGTGCATGCACTGAGAAATCTGTTAGTTCTGCTTTCCACTGCCAGGGTGGTGCATTCTGTTCTGAACAAAACTCTGACACATGTGCCCGCTTCCTGTGTCACTGCATAGCAGACGTACTTTGTCTGCAAAGTCTGCTAGTTCCAATATCCACCTTCAGATAACGCACTCTGTTCTAAACAAAAATATATATCCGAATGAAACTAAGTTATTCAACCTTTCTGTAGATATATTACTTAAGGGGGGTTACAGAATCAAATAAGAATTTAAAAGATTTGATCATAATAATATCTGTCATGTGGACTAATTGAGATATTTAATCAAAAGTAGCTGCCTCCCCTCCCCATTCCTGCAAATATAACAAATACAAAAATTTCTTTATAAACAAATTGTGAAGACATTTATTGTTTTCTTCTAAAAATTGATTTTTTTATAAAATAAAAAAAGTTATTTATAGATTTCTTGATTCATCGTAACATTTTGTGCATAGGTGCATTAATTTCAAATTGATAAATGCGGTATTAAAAAAATTCTATAGAGCTGGAAAATTACTTACTCTTTTTAGTCACGTGTTGTTTTGAAATAATATTGGGGTCTGCTTCAAGAACACATCTCATTGGCTGCGCAAATGCTAGACATATGGTCTCCTCGGATCGAGAATGAATCCTGCGATTTGATAAAAACCTATGCTTTAATTGAATTATAAATAATTTGCCATTCTTGTAATTGGGGTTTTTAATTAATAACTCAACTAATTATTAGAAATTAAAAATTGTTTTGTATCAGGTGCACCAGGAGAAGACTCGGTTGAGTGAAGAAAAAAAACAAAATATTCGCCAGTCGGTTATGGGAGGGAAAAAAATCGCAAAATTCTTCAATCAGCCGCGGAAAAAAAAAATGCTTAGTTCGTCCATTGATCGCATGAAAAGAAAACTTGAAAGTTTCACTAGTAAGTCGTGGGGGGAAATTAAAAAATTCGCAAACTGTTTACGGAAAAAAAATAATTAAACTCGTTGATTGACTGCAGTGAAACTCATCAAAATTCATCCATCAACTGTATATTAAAAAAATCACGAGTTTTGCAAATCAGTTGCAAGAAAAACCCCTGCAAATTTCGCCAATTGGTAGAAATAAAATATCGCAAAATTAGTCAATCGGTTATGGGGAAAAATTGCATGAATCGTCATTCAGTCATCGGAAAAATTTGTGAAATTTATCAGTCAGTAAGAAAAAAAAGAGAAATTTGTCAATTAGTTGCGGGAAAACATAGCAAAATTTTATTGATAAAAAAGGACTCTAAACAAACCACAATTCAAAATATTTTTGTGAACAAGGTATATGAGTGTCCTTTTTTAAAAATTCCGCCTGGAATCCCTTTTTTTTCTACAGTCAACACTAATCCGAGTATACCAATAAAACGGTGCTTTAAATTTTTATGCTTATATCAGCATGTTTCCCTAAACAATAATCTAATTTTATATTATAGTCTTTATTTTAATCTAAGTGTTTGTTCTAATTTAAATTTCAGCAAATGATAATTACTAAATTCCTTAAAAATTAATGTCTTAAATCAGAAAACATTAAATAGAATTTACTATTACCTTAGCAGTACATAATAGAACACAATTTAAAAAAAAAAAAAAACAATAAGTGACTTACTTTTCATAAAGATAGGCAATACAGGAAAATAAAAAAGTAGTGTAGCTTCCATGCTGCATACAAAATGTGTTTTAGCCTGCAAGTTTGCCTCTAAAAGACTAAACGATTATTTCTAACCTAATAGTCTCCCAGGCGCATTCCAACGGGCCAACACAGGAGTAAGGAGCCAACAAGCTGCAACTCAACTAGATATTAGTTGACTTTGCTCTTTCTACATCGATCATCATCATGTTAGGACAATAATTGATGCTGCTGATGAACAGATCATAGCACAGCTTAACACCTACCATCCTTGTTGCATTTCTATCATAAACTGAAGCAGCTAAAGCAACTAGCAAATTAAAAGAGAAAAAAAATTAATACATGCATACATATACAGATATAGTTTTTAAAAAGCTAATATTATTTACTAATGACTAATTAATTATTAAGAAATTTAAGTATGCTTATAGACAAAATTAGATACTATAGTTTTGTCACTATATCATCTAAATATTTATTACAGAATGCTAATTATGAAAAAACACTTAAAATGCTATAAATATTAGAATAAATTTATCGCATCGTATTTTAAAAAAGATATACTGCAAAATAGTTCTTTTGTTTACATTACATTTTTATCAAGTTTTAGGATAAAGTTGTAATATAGATTCCAAAAGGCCTCAACACAAAAAACAGTTGAAGGTGAATACGTACACTAAGCCCAAAATATAACACAAAAATAAATAAATATTTTATTTAAACGGTAAATGTCAATTTTTTATTAAAGTACTACTCAAAATCAAATATGGGAAACTGAAAATAGCTGATTATATATATTTATTAAAATAGTATCATTTGTAACATTAACAAAAACCTCATAAAAGAATTTTATTTCTAAGCAACGATTTATAAAATTACATATGCTTTCACTTACATTAGGCCTAAGTTCCATCAACTGTTACAAGACTTTAATAAAACTACATTTAAATACATAAACAGTTATATTAATCCTTTAATGTCCTACCTGCACATGCTTAAAATTGTTCTGGTGGACTTTAAAATCTTTCTACAAAAGATTAAGTTTATTATACGTATAAAATACTCACATCTAATTATAAGAAAGTTTCTGTCATAATTTTAATTGGAACAGATGTATTATAATCTCCTTTTAATTTTTGAAAGATTACCTTACCACTAATTTCTTTAAAAACATTATTTGCAATGTGACTTCACATTTAAATTTTTCCTTTTCTCTGTATTCATAGTTATTAACAAAACAATAAGAGTAAAAAGCAATTGAAGAATCAAGATTTAACAAATTTCAGTTTCAGTCGATACTTAATTTTAAATCATACCAACTGTATCACGTAATTGCTCTGATGACACTAAATATAATTAAGAAAAAAAAAACACTGTCGTCTTAAAACAAACTTTTTATCTTTTAAAAATGCTTTTTTTTTCTTACTTTCAAACACTTAGTCTCATTCATATGAATAGAAACGACAAACCCTTTTTGCATCTTTTAAGAACACTTTTTTACTTCCAAAAAGAAAACACTAGAAACATTTAATGCATAAAAACATATCTCCCCCCCCCCCCCAACCAGCCTTTTTTTCATCTTTTACAATAAAACCAATTAGTGTAATTGCCCTGGTAACAAACAAGATGGGGATACTATCTAAGGCTGGTCCACACTTTTTTTTTTTTTGCTTAGTGGCAGACTTTAGGTATCAACACTTTTTCAATCAATGAAAATAATCACTCCGTCGCTAACAAGACATGCTGATTTAACTTAAAATACATTGAATAGGCATTTATTGGAATATGTATCGAATTGGAACGGTAATGTGTACAAATTTTTCGAAATGGGCACATAGAAAAGCTACATATGGTCTGAATATCTCTCAACTGATTTAAACTTCATACAAAGTTATAAATCTTCATAAAAGTTTCAACATTAATCTTAACAACAAAAAGAAAGATAGCATATCTGTAGGTGAAATGCATTAAAAATAAAAAATAGATCAGCAGGGTTTTTTTTTTTTACATGACAAAGTTCACAAGTAAATATCTGAAAAGGAGTAAAGAGCAAACTGTTTTGCAATCTGATCTTTCTTGGTTAAAAGAGAACAGGAAAATGCAAAATACATTGGCTTATTTATTTTATAGAAATTTTGTTTACATGCTTACTTAAACATGCAGGATCAATTACCTACAATAAGCAAAACTGGACTGAAGTTTGCCTGTAATTAATTTTCCATTTAGATATCAATGGGCTACAGTAAACAATATCCTTCTTAATACTTACAATTATTTTAAGTGAGCAAAGGGAAATATAAATCTACATAGATCAGAAATACCCTATCAGGTAACCGAATATAATCAATGAAGCAAGTAATTCATTTAAAGAAACAAATATTATTAAAAAAATACTTTTATTCTTTGTATACTATTAACATTCAATAAAAATAAAATAATTTTGAGAACTGGACATATCTTCATTCTTATATCAGAAATGAAATCCTTAAACGGAGTATATAATTGGCATTCCAATATTAATAAAATGTATCTGAATGATTACCAAGAATAGCGATATTTATCCTACAAAAGTGCAACAATTTAAACAATCCGTATGATTACCTACTATTTATTAAATTAAAAGACAATAATAAAAGATATCTATTCAACATGTCAATAAAACTTACCATTTTGCTTCAATCACAAAAAATAGATTCCTCTTTGACGTAAAAAAAGAATAATTTTAAATACAACAACGCTATAAAGTATAAGTATTACTTCGTACATTCATAACGCCGCCATTACTATAAAAAAGCTCTTTTTTATTTGGCTGCGCTTGGGTAAGCGGTGCTGAGGATTGAACAGAGATCATTCCTTCAAAATCACGTTCTAACGACCTAAAATCTGGTGCTTAGGTAAATAGTTAGTCCTTGGGTCGACCAGTGAAAACACAGAAGTCTTTATGGAAAGTCAAATTTCGCCACTGAACGCAGCTTGGAAATCGGCATAAAGCGCCCTCTTTCATAAGAAAAAGACTTCTACTTCTACTACGAAATACCCGGATTGACGGCCAAGGGTCTTGCCTGTGGGGCCGGGGCCACTCCCTTTCGCTTTCCCTTTTGACGCTGAACGGTCATCCTTGTCGAAGCGGAGTAACTGCGTCTCTTTAAACAAGTACTATGGGTAAGAAATTATAAAGAAAATTTGTATTTATTCTCTTGTGTAACGTACTTAATTGATAGATCTTTTGTATAAAATCAAATTTTGCGTTAATTAATGAAATTATAGGTGATCAACAGGTTTATGACATAAGCCTGTTTTTTTGGGTGCGGCTTTGTTACAAATATGTTGTTTCTTAATTTTTAGTGTTTATATGTTGAAAAAACTTGATTTCAGCTCTAAAATGTGTTGATCTTAGCTCTAAAATGTGTTGATCTTACTCTAACATTTCAGTCTCATGTATTAGTTTTTAGTTTGGGCTATTTTTTTATTTTATGCGAAGACTGGAACTAAACTGCTGTTTATTTTATTGCGTCGTTATCTAAACTTGACATTGTAAGCTAACAGTATGTTTGTTATAAAATTTCTATTTTTATGTATTTATCTTAATGTTTTTTGCTTATAAATTTACAAAAATTTGCTGTTTGTTACTAAATTTTTGGATATTTCTATTGCCACAGTTAATTTTCGATTGGTAATGGGAAACGGTGGCAAAATTATGTGATGTAATGCAATCACAATTGGAAAATAATAATTAACTATTTTTATATATGAAAAATTTCCAAAAGAAGGTTTGTGTTTTGTCAATATAATTTAGTAGGTAGTGGAAGATGCTGGTTGTGTGATAAACTAGTATGTATAAAAATAAAATATGAATAACGATTTAAAAAATATATACTGGCAACTAAAGATGAAAATAAGGAATTTTGCTTAGTGGCCACTGGCCGGTAAGTTTTTTTTTTTTAGTAGCCAGTTACTGGCTAGTGAGAATAATTTCTTTAGTCGCCAGAAAGTACATTTATGTAACTGAATATTTAATTTTAAAATACACAAGTTTACAGTAAATAAGTAATTTATGTAATAAAAATATTTTATTTCATATTGTTTTGAATAAACTTGAGATACTAATTTCCAATCTATTTTAAAATTTAAATTAAGTTAACAGCAAAGTTATGTGTAACATGCTTATATAGCTAACTACACAAGTCCTCTATACTTAGATACTTAAAAAAAAAAAAAAAAAAAAATCTGAAATTTATAGCAAATTTTCTGAAATGTAAAGGGGAGGGGGGGCTCTCCTGGAACTAATTATGCATTTTTTTCATGATACTTTAACAAAATTCGCGTTTTTCCGCGGAATGTATTGGCGATGTTTGTGTTTCTTCCGCGATCCTTTGACAAAATGTTTTTTGCGCGATCTTTTCACAAAATTCGTATTTTTTTTCGCGATCTTTTGACAAAATTCGCATTTTTCCGCGACCTTTTGACAAAATTCGCATTTTTCCGCGACCTTTTGACAAAATTCGCATTTTTCCGCGACCTTTTGACAAAATTCGCATTTTTCCGCGACCTTTTGACAAAATTCGCATTTTTTCGCGACCTTTTGACAAAATTCGCATTTTTTCGCGACCTTTTGACAAAATTCGCATTTTTTCGCGACCTTTTGACAAAATTCGCATTTTTTTTCGCGACCTTTTGACAAAATTCGCATTTTTTTCGCGACCTTTTGACAAAATTCGCATTTTTTTTCGCGACCTTTTGACAAAATTCGCATTTTTTTCGCGTTCTTTTGACAAAATTCGCATTTTTTTTCGTGATTTTTTTTGATAAAATTCGCGTTTGTTTTCGTGATTCTTTGGCGAAATTATCTTTTTTACGCTATTCTTTGCCAAAATTCGGGTGTTTTCTGCGATCTATTGAAATTAGCGTTTTTTCGCGATCCATTGACGATATTTTGCGTTTCTTCTGCGATCCATTGACGATATTTTGCATTCTTCTGCGATCCATTGACGATATTTTGCGTTTCTTCTGCGATCCATTGACGATATTTTGCATTCTTCTGCGATCCATTGACGATATTTTGCATTCTTCTGCGATCCATTGACGATATTTTGCATTTTTCTGCGATCCATTGACGATATTTTGCATTTTTCTGCGATCCATTGACGATATTTTGCATTTTTCTGCGATCCATTGACGATATTTTGCATTTTTCTGCGATCCATTGACGATATTTTGCATTTTTCTGCGATCCATTGACGATATTTTGCATTTTTCTGCGATCCATTGACGATATTTTGCATTTTTCTGCGATCCATTGACGATATTTTGCATTTTTCTGCGATCCATTGACGATATTTTGCATTTTTCTGCGATCCATTGACGATATTTTGCATTTTTCTGCGATCCATTGACGATATTTTGCATTTTTCTGCGATCCATTGACGATATTTTGCATTTTTCTGCGATCCATTGACGATATTTTGCATTTTTCTGCGATTCTTTTACGAAATTCGGGTTTTTCAGCGATCCTTTAACGAAATACGGAGTAATGTATTTTCACCCCGATTGTGCTGTTTTCACGCTAAATTCCACATTAATCATTGTTTATAATCTTAAGGATTTCATTTCAGTATCTTTGTGTAGCGATTTTTTTTATTGATATATTAATAACGATAGTTCAAAAGGTTAATTTGTGGCGTGGGCAGACCTGCCAACTGCTATGAAAAAATCGTAGTTGCTACAATTTGGACCTATAAACTACGATGCTATGAAAATCGATCTTAAACTACGATTTTTTGCAAAAAAACACAAATGCATTTTTTGTTTCTAGTTGCGACTTTTAGCCCATGCAGCATATTTTTCAGGAGTGATTCTGTTCCAAAATTTCAACATATTCGTTTCCGAAAGTTTTAAAAAACTGGTCATTAGTCTGACAATTCGGACATTAAAAATGCTCATGAAAAAAGAAAATCTGGGGCTGCAAAACAAACTTCTTAACATAAAACCCTCTTTATGTATATTAACCACGAATGAATCTGTTTCTGTATATATTTATATAAGAACTCCCTTCCTTAAAAACAGGGGTACATTTTATGAGTTTCTTGAGGGGGGGGGGGGGGGGGGGGCTTTCAGAGGCATGATTTGAAATAGTGTGCGGAATCGCGCGATTAGCACACCGAAAAGAAAAGTCTTGCATAATGAAAAATGCTGTGCAGTATTTCCCCTTACGAATTCTGCAACATGATTCTTCTGCGAGTATATTTTGAAATTTCTTCGAAGTCCGTGAATTTTTTTTTTCTTTTATGGAATTTTCCCAAATTAATTTGTGAATTGATCGTGGAAAAAATTGAGCATTTCTTCAAACGATCGTGTAAAAAGTATCGGGTATTTCGTCAAAGATCTCAGAAACAAATAGTGATTACCTGCAATTGGTCGCTGAATAAAATCGTTATTTTTGTTAGAGTTCAAAAAGAAATTGCGAATTTCGTCAAAAGATTGTGCAAAAAATCATGAATTTCAATAAACTATCAAGGGGAAAATATTGCAAATTTCGTCAAAAGGACGTGTAAACGAGCAGTGAATTTTGTTAATTGGTCGCGAAAAGATATCGAAATTTTTGCCGATCGGTCACGCAAAACTGTTGTGAATTTTGCCGATCGGTTGCGATAAACTATTGCGAATTTCGACAAATGACCGCATAAAAAAAAAATCAATTTCGTCAATTGGTCGCAGAAGAAAATAAATTTCGTTGAAGGATGGTAAAAACGTGAATTTTCTCAAAATATCGGAGAAAGAAAACTCTAATTTCATCAAAAGATCAGTAAGAAAATGCAAAATTCATCGAAAGATCAGTAAGAAAATGCAAAATTCATCGAAAGATCAGTAAGAAAATGCAAAATTCATCGAAAGATCAGTAGGAAAACGAAAAATTGGCTACGAAAAACCAACCAACCTGCAGATTAATTTAAATTTTGTGTGCTACGATTTCATTTTGAAAGGTTAGCAGGTCTGCGTTTGATTTTAAAGGCTTTTTATCTTTTTGTCATTCTTTTTTTGTAAATATCTCATTAAATATTCGAAAATTATTACTTTTCACAGCAAATATGAAAATTCGCCTTTATCAACTCATTAATATAATTGAGTTGTTGACAAGAGAGATCGTTACATTTATGCATGTCATACCTCAATTGACCAGTTCCATTAATGTGTTACAAAGCAGTTTTAACCAATTTTATTAATTTAGATATTGCAACTTTATATCTTAGCATCTCTCTCAATAAAAATCGCAGATTAACTGTTTTAAAATTTCATATCTTTCTTTTTAAAAAGTTTCTTTTTTCTTGTGTGTAATTTTTATATCTGCTTAAAAAAAGAAAGGGAAAAAAAAAGCAAATTTAGACACATTTCTCCGAAAGAGGGAAATTCTGCAGCTCCAGGAAGGGGGGGGGGGGATGCAAGGCCCACCACTCTCCTTCTTTCCAAATAAAGAAGTGTCAAGACTGCAAAAATTACTCTTCCAATATTAACAAGTATAAGATTGAAAAAGTAAGAATCCATTGAAATTGGGCCAACCATTTAAGTTATAAACTAATTTTCATATTTATTTTTAATATACAAGAATAAATCTGCTTAAAATGTCATGCAACTTTAATTTTTTCCTGTCCCGTGCTAGGGGATGCAATTCTAATATTTTCAAGAGGCATTTTTCAATTCAAATTTCTGCTTTTTAAGTTAGTTCATGGTTAATTATCATAATTAGTTCATGGTTAATAGTTTCATTCATGGTTAATTATCAATCAGCATTTTGAAATCCTTGATACATTTCTTTTGTGTCAGATTTCAATGAATCGTCTCAATACTTTTTGTTGCAATTTGTCGATCCAAAAATGTCTTTTATATAGTGGAATATTTTAATTATAAATTACCCATTTCTAAGTGTGTTTTAATTAATTTTAAAGATGTTTAATTGAGTTCCAACTAGAGATGGGAATGCTCGGAAAAAACCCGGAAAAGTTGGGGAAAAAAAACTTTTTTTCCGAAGGGCTATTTTTTAATTTTTCCAATTTGGAAAAATTTAAATTCATTTATAAAATAATGTAGTCAAAATTTTATAGCTGCTACAATCTGATACTTTTATTTATATTTTTTTCATGTTTAGTGTCCATGAAAATCTTAAGATGAAAAATCTTATTCATAAGCAGGGATCTCTTTAGAAAGAACTTGAATCCCTTAAGGGTGTTCTTAACTGCTCTGCTCAACAAGCGCAAAACATTTTGACACATTTACAAATTCATTTTTTAACGGAAATATATAAAATTGGAAAAACTGACCATGGAAGCAATTTGGAATCGACCTGTGTTTTCCATTTTTTGATCAATAAAATACCTATTGAGTTATATGCGATTTTGATCATGTGACAAACACATTTTTCACCCATTCTTGACCGGCTATTCTTCTTTCGTGTTGAAATTTGGTTCAAAACGACCACTTTGACACTATTTTCTAAAAGATCTATTGCGTTTGCAAAAAAATGGAAAAAACAGCTTGATTACATAGTTTTTGAACACCTGCTAGTTTCATGCGTTTAAGAACAAATATAAATTAAAACTTATGTCTCAAAGTTGCCCTTTTAGATTTGAGAACAGCCTTAAAGGATCCTTCATAGTTTTTTCTCCTTAAAACATATGACCTTTAACGAAATTCTTTCTCTTAAAAATAGACATTTCAGAATTTTTTGTACGATCTCCAAATTAAATTCTTCACAAACGTAATGATTTCAGGAAAAAAAAAAAAAAACCTGTTGTATAATAACTGCAATAACCAATGAATCTATTATCTAGCTATTTATATGTACAAAGGACCATCTAAATAATGTCGTCTAAAAAATAACGTTAATTATGACAAATACTTAAATATGACAAATTTACAAAATTCCAATTACATTTTACATTTCATTCGCATTTTTTACAAGTTTTTATAAAAGTTCACAATTTTGCAAAAACATGATCGTGTGAAAAAATATCCAAGCAAATCCCTGGTAAGATAAATGCAACTTCTCTCGTTAAAAATGAAAATTCATGTGCAAAAGTATTTCAATATTATACCAATAAATAAAAATGGTAAGTTGGAAAATTTAATGTAAAATTTGAAATATGCATTTATTTTTATTCGCATGGCTGTAATTTTTCACTATTGTTAAAAAAATTTCTTTTGATAATAACATGTAGTTGAAATTATGTATCACTTTTTTTCTTTTTTGAAATATATATTCTTAGATTTGTCTATATGTATTTTCAAAAAATATAAATCCATACAAACTTTGCAAAGAAAATGTAAGCAAATCTCTGTGAAAAATCTAGTTGAAAACAATTTTCAAACAGATGGAAAAATCCACCTGTTTTAAAAGTTTCATAAAAAAAAAAAATACCACTTTCAATATTAAGGATCTAAATCTTGCTAAAACATAGTTTGGGTTTAGTCTGGAAAGCTGTACCAAAACCACATATACAGGAAATGAAAATTATAACTTTTAGGGGAGGGGGGGGGGGGGAGAAATAATACCAATTTTTAAACAACGGAAGATTTGAAAATGATAATAGTATTTATAATACTAATACCAGAACTACTATAATTATTCTTTTATTTCTTTCTTCTTGTTTCTTTTATATTTGAGTTCTTTATGTATTTGAAAACCAGTACTATGTAGATGAGATGTACAATACAGTTTAAAACTGCTTTACAACTACAGTAATATTGGTTGCTTGAAACTAGTTTCTTTTTTTTAATTAGCTCTACTGATATAAAAGTGCTACTGAAAAATCATTTTAACAGACACATGATATATTTCAAACACTGGTGTTAAATTAAGCAAGAAAAGCTACTGTCAGAATTCTGAGACTGAAAGGATAAACTTTTAAAAGCTGGCTTTTTTTCTCTTTTTTTTTAATAACATATTCACATGTAAAGGGAAATTAATTTTTTTAACGTGCATAAATATTGAAAAAGTTTATTGTATACTTTTTAAGAAAATATAATTTATTTTTGAGAAACATTTATAGGAAATCAATTTTTCCAGAAAAAAAGTTTTTTCCGCCACTTCAACTTTTCCGGAAAATTTACATCTCTAGTTCCAACTTTATAAATAACCTTATTTCTTAATAATGAAGACATTAAGCACTTATGTGAAAACATCTGCTTGCTAATGTTAATCCAATGGTAGAAATTTTTTGAAATATTTTTTTTATGGATAAAGTCAATCTCTACAAAAGTAGTTTTTTATTTTTTGATTATGATTGCAGTTTTTTTATGACTTTAAAGGTTTTTTTTTTTTTTTTTTAAATAAGGTTACTTTTGAAACTTGTTCTGAAAGTGAATCTGTTAAACATATAGAAAAGCAAATGAGATATTAAAAAAAATAATCTTGTATGATTAACATTAGAAAGCAGGTGTTTTTGCATGAGTGAAGTAGCCCCTTAATATTGCAATAACACATAGATACCAGTAATTTGTAGATAGAATTGCAAATATGTCAGCCAGTGCTGTAGTTGGAAAAAAATATTTGTGGGAACGCACCTTTTCACTTACTCTGTCACCCTTAATTTAACAATGGCAGGGCTTCCATAAGCGTCTATTTTTATTATTATTTTGCTTATGTTCTTCTTAATTGGTTTTTCTAAACAATATATAACAAAGATTTTTTTTTTAAATAGTGGTAGAACAAAAATAATCACCAATGGAAACCCTGCAATAACTGAAATAAAAAGGGTAGGAGGCAATAAAATAGCAACACAATTCATTGATTTGCGGTATGCCGCTTCGTTTATTGAAAGTACAAATTATATATTCAGTAGAAAATATATATGACTAATATTTATTAATATAAACACATTTTACATACAACATTTCCCCAAGACAGTTTCCGCAGGGTGCTGCAGCCTGTCTGCCATTTGGTTTAAAAAAATAACATCCTTCTGTCCAAATGAGGATCTTCAATACAATGAGAGTCATCAAAAACATGCAAGATTTGGAAGCTTAGTATATTTTGCATCAAGAATCCAAGTTGGGTAAAGTGGAATTGCTTCAAGCACCTTAAGATCTCGACCTATTTTAATATTGAAAGGGTGAAATTTTTTAAATATAAAATTGTTAATTGTGCAGACATAACATAATTTTACTTAATCATGCAGTATTATAATAAACAAAATAATCAACTTTCCCAGTTAGACAGATTTTGGATACAATGTGCACAAAAAAAAATAATATTGAAATGCAAATGAGAAACTGGAAAAGAGCGCTCCCGTAGGTTTAACCTTTAACATTATTTCAACTTTTTTTTCTCGTTGATTATTCCCATTTTATAGTTTAAATTGACAATTAAGGCCAGAACGAAAGGCGAAGTGGGGGTGCCAAATGAAGATTTTGTTTGTCGTTTCATACAAAAATGTGTAGATATATGAAGTACAAAGAAACTCTCAAGCTAATGTTAAACCTATGAGAGCGTTCCTTACTATTTTTGAAAGTAAAAGTAACTTTATAAAAAACAAACAAAAAAAAATCTGCAACCAAAATCGAAAAGGCAAACACTAACCCGGTTAAAATTCAATCTCACCTATTCTAAGCAAGAAAAAAAAATTTAATACTATTAATATACAAGTTAGAAATTTTAAAAAGAACGCTCTTAAACATTAGCGATCCACTTTCTTTGCATAACTGGAGTAGGTTCTTAATGCTCAAACTAATGTTAATCCTATGGGAGCGTTGCTTACACATTTCTTGCTACCATTTTAATTATTATTAAATGGCTTACTTTTTAGGGATTTGTTTTTCTTTTTCTGCATAGGGTACCTGCGGTCAATAACATTTATTGTGCGTGAAGAGGGGGGGGGGGCACCAAAAAAGCCTCCTTTAACATGGTAAAACAACTTTATTTTTTAGAAACTCATCGAATCTTCATTTCTAGTGCCAAAACAAAGTTCTTCCCAAATTTTGGTAATTGGCCATCAGCTGTTTAAAAAAAACTTTTACCTGTACTATAAGCTAGCTTTATACAACTTCAGAGTTCATACTCAATCTTAAAATGTAAAAGTTTTTGAAGAATTTTTTTTTTTTTTTCCCTAGGAGTGCCTTCGAAGAAAAAAAGAAAAACATAAAAGCAAAGAATGTTTCATTTACTTCCCCACCAATTCTAGAAACACCTTTTTTTTTTCGAGGGGGTGGGGGCATTTTAAAAACTAAAATTTATCTGTACGACAAAGTAACAAATAGGAATTTCTTATTTTAAGGTATCTGCCTCTGTTTAGAGTGCTTTAAAAAAAAATGGACAATATTGAATAAATACATGTATTTTTAGTTCAATTGTAATACAGAATGATGAAAAAATATAAAATCTTAGCAATATCTTCAAGCATTCTAAAAAATTGGAGTTTTTTGCCATTTGTTTAGCAAAATTTTGTGCTTTTACCCGACAGCGTACACTCAATTCAATTAAATATATTTCAATTTACATTCTACTACATACTACTATGACACATACCTGTGCACTGAACTAGAAGTTTTACAATATCTTCAAAATTAACTGAAATATTTCAAACAATACATATTTTTTATAAAAAATTACCATTTTTTTATATTCAAGTGCCTATGAAATAACTGCATTATCACATAGATCCTAGTTCAGATTTTAGTAAGTAATATGGAAAGCTTTCTGACAAATGACAAATTTTCACGGAAACATGTTTAAAGCATTTTATGTAATTAAGGGTGCTGATCACTTACAATCCCGTTTTCCGTTCTCCATGTAAACCTATGGGAATATTTTGTCTCACTTTTCTAAGGATATCTCATGAAAAAATTAAGATTTTTGAATTTTGTTTTCTGTATGCAATTCTTAAAACATGCCACTTTTCATCCTAGTTTTCATTTTATAATAAAAATAATTTTTAATATTTGATTTTACGTGAAATACTCGGAGCATGACCAAAATAATTTCTACCTCTCATTAAACTGTAAATTCTGGCAGTTCTATTAGGTCGTTTGCAAATTTAAAAAAATACGAAAAAATGTTCACTTTCTAATTTATCCATTGATATAAAAATATTTCATTTCAATTAATTAGGGAGGGAGCTATAATTAAAACAAAATGCATATATGTATATTCTGATCAGTCTATTGCCTACCCCCTCGATACAATCCATCACTCCATGGGGAGAGACACCCCGTAGCGTTTGCTCGCACTCCGGTGTAATAAAAGTTGGGTCGGGGGTATAGTTAGAGGGGGTAGAAATAGGTAAGGGATATAGAAGTTTTCAAAGTCAATTTAGCAGGCCTTGATTATCGAACGGGCACGTTTAGCTCCTGCTTCCCTCAGAAAATTTTGAAGGGACTCGAAATTGAAAAACAGGACTCGAAACTGAGAAAACAGGGGCCCCCAAATGTTATAGTAAATTAATTCCATTCAAAAATTGTATATATATGTGTGTTTGTGTGTGTATGTGTGTATTTATAAGTGTTTCATGAAAATATCTTTCATAACACATTAATTTTTTATATACATAATACACCAGTAGTTTAAACCACATGATCACAATTCTTCAGTTTGTCCATTATTTTAGATGTATGTTTATTTTACATATTGAATTTGAACAATATTGAATTTGACTTGTATGCCCAACATAAAATATTAGTAACTTAAACCACTACTAAAATTGAAAGAAGTATTTCAAAATATTGATATTTATATTGAGCATACATGCTGAATTCAACATTTTTATGTCAATACTATGCAAAATCATTTTTCCATATTTTTACTTTCTTTACAAGAAGAAAGTATTGGATTCATGAAAATTTTCGAATTCCGGTTTTCGACGGATTTACACGTTTTAGGGGTCAGAGATTCCAAAAAACATGTTTTTACAAAATGTCTGTCTGTGACTCTGTGAGTCTGTCTGTCTGTCTGTGTGTATGTGACACAAATTTTGTGGGCACTCTATCTCAAGAACTAATGCACGGAATTTAATAAAAATTCATATTCAGTGAGTCCCTAATACAAATTGATGCTGATTAGTTTTTGGTGTAAATCGCTTAACAGGTGGCGCTGCTATGCTGCATTTTTCACGATTTTCGCAATACCTCTATCTCAAGAACTAATGCACGGATTTTGATCAAACTTCAGATTTAGTTAGTCCTTGATATGAATTAATGCTGATTACGTTTTGGTGTAAATCGCCCAACAGGTGGCGCTGTTATGATGAATTTTGTAGGATTTACACGATTTCCCCAATAGCTCTATCTTAAGAACTAACGCACGGATTTTCATCAAACTTCCGATTCAGTTAGTCCTTGATATGACTTGCTACTGATTATGTGTTGGTGTAAATCGCCCAGCAGGTGGCGCTTCTGTGCTGCCATTTTCACGATTGCCTCAATAGCTCTATCTATAGAACTAATGGACGAATTTTCATCTAACTTCAGATTTAGTTGTATGTTGACACAAGTTGTTGTTAATTAGGTTTTGGTGTTAATCACCCAATAGGTGGCGCTGCTATGCAGGAATTTTCACGATTTTCGCTATAGCTCTATCTCAAAAACTAATGCACGGATTTTCTCCAAACTTCAGATTCAGTCAGACGCTGACATAAATTGTTGCTGATTAGGATTTGGTATAAATCATCTAATAGATGGCGCTGCTAGGCAGCATTTTGCTGGATTTAGACGATTTCAGCGATAGTCATATCTCAAGAACTAATGCACGGAATTTCATATCTTTAGAATCCTCATGAGAGGCATAGATTGCCATTTAATTTTGGCAGTGGGATAGCGAATTTTGAAGTATTAACATGTATGAGATAGAAGAAAGTTTTGGATTGGTACATCCGACTAGTTCTTGATTGCGTCCAATTTTCCTGTTTATAGTATATATAAGAGAACATAAAAAAGTTGTTTTATTAGCTATATGTGTTTAATTTTAATTAAAACCTTTTATGGCTATATGTGAACTCGAATAAGCCACTCTTTGGAGTAATATTTATAGCATTGGTGAGTTTCAATTTAGAAAACCATTCTTGGATGAAAGGGGGTACTGAAATGAAGCTGTGCTTCCCATAGCTTCAGAGGTCGGGCCCTGCTTAGAAGTGCATTTAATTTTCAGGAATCGTAATTTTATAATCAAAATTTCTTTCCATGCTTTTAAATTGATTATTTTAAATCTTTCTGTAGTTCATTTCAATAATTTTCCAATAAGTTCTATTATAGTTTTTCATAATTGTTCACGTTTTAAGTTCTTATAATCAATTTTAGATTATTTATATTAGCTATGTAAGTTATTATAACGGAAAACTACATTAAATTGCATTTAACAATTTAAAAAAAAATCTTAATTCTCATTACTCTTATTTTTAGAGTAAGAATTTTAATTTAAACCGTTTGTTTTTTTTCACAAAACATTTTTTTAAAAGGTGGAATTAATAAAGTTTTTCACCTATGTCAAAGTATTCATTTAGGGTTTGTATTCGTTTCTTTAAATATAAATCAAGGATATTCAAGGATCGAAACAAAAAAATATATAGAGAGTGAAACCCCGATTTAACGTTATTCAAGAGACTATAATGAAAAGACGCTACATGCGGGAAAACGTTAAATCGGGGAAGAACAAAAACAAAACACTGAACATAAAATAAAGTCTAAGTTAGGTAACATACCTTTTATTTCTTTACTTATTATTATTATTTTTTTTTAAGCCGCTTTTCCTATCTTTTTCAAATTTGATGCAATAAATCTACTTAGTTTAAAGTTGTTTGCTAAGTAAAACATTGAATTCTGTTTAAACTAGCAAAATCAGTTTTACGGACATTGTAATTTTCAGATTTACTGATGGATTCCTTTTTTACAGCAAGGAAAATGGCTTTCTTTTTGAGCCATATGTTATCGTCTAAAGCTAAAGCTAATGAAAATTCTCTAACGAATGCTCTCAGCTCCATTCTATTACAGAAAGTATAATCCAAATAGGTAAAAGAGTGCGGTTGGTTGGTTGGTTGTGTTTATGATGGCCAATTATCAACACGAGGGATATTGGCTCTAAGGGGGGGGGGGTGCCCTTCGTGGGGGGTCTTTCTAAGGGAACCTAACACGTATTAACGTTTGGAAATCCAAGGTTCGAAGAAAACCACGAAAACTCCGAACGATTCGGCCGACGGGCGCGATTGGGTTCGAACCCAGTACCTCCCGTCTACCAGCTTCGAGAGCAGAACCTCTCAGCCACTGTAAAAGAGTGCGGATGAAAGAGAGGTGAAATTTCGGATATTGTACTCTCAGTGGGCAAGAAAGGACCAAGAGAGGGGAGATTCCGAATTTTACACATAATAAAGATTTTTATTCTCCATTACAATTTCTGCCTATTTTAGAAAAAAATCATTCAGTTTTTCCTGCATCAAAAACGTTAAATGTGGGAAATATTTCAAAATGATAACATTAAATCTGGGATTTTTTAACGTTACAAGTCTAGGAAATTAATTGGGACTAATGAAAAATGACGCTATATGCGGGAAATCGCTAAATACGGGTTACGTTAAATCGGGGTTTCACTGTATATATTTAAAGACCTATAAATTATTGAATTATAATAGGCCTTTTTTTAACCTTTTGAGACGGCATCCCTTGCACAAATTTTATTTGTATAGCACCGCTTTTTTTTAAATAGTTCCCTTTACTTGTAAAATATCAAGCAATACTGTAATTAAAAAAGACAAAAATTCATTTATTTATTAATGATGCAAAAAACAGATTCTACATGAACCTTTTGACGATGCATATATGCATTACCCGTCCAGAAAGGGTTAGTATAGGGTAGCAATTTCTTAAATACAGTATTTATACATTCAACTGGCGAGGGATTTCGGCATGTGGCAGTAGATTTTTAGAAGACTATTTACAATTATTTATTTCAAAATAATATAGTATTTCAAACTCAGAGTGCGGGAGGTAGTGGGAGAGTAGAAAAATAAATAAATAAAAATGAGGAGTTAAGAGTTTTAAGAGTGTTTTTGGCTGAATTAAATTTCAACTTTATATATTACGTGCATAAAAATGTATATGTAATATACAGGGCTGTACAAAAGAATTCAAGTACGTTTCTGCCTATTGGTAGTGAATTTTTAACTGTGTTATGAATTTTCTTATTATACTCAATTTTAGCAGACTGTGTAGAATATGTAAAAATATATAGATCATATAAAGAGCTGCAGAGACGAATTAAAGTACCTTTCCGACTGTGGACGGTAATTACCGATATCCGATTTTCAAATGCGCTATTTCTAAATTGTTTTCTTGGGTATCTTATTTACATTATTAAACGGCGAAGTCTTGATAAAGTATTTCGGAAGTGTTTGAAAGTGTTTGAAAGTGTTTTATAATCTATGCTTGGTGCATGAATTTTCGTTCTTATTATTTAATAATTTTTTTTTAATTTTTTTTTATTATTATTTTTTTTTTTTTACGTATTAAAAGTATACTCTGATATTTATTTTTAAATTTAATATATATATATATAAAATGTGCGTGATTTATATAAATAAATTATTATGTATTAATTATAATGTATACGCTGACCCGACAGTTGTTGCCTTGGGCCGTGATAATTATTTCAAATATTCCAAAATCAGTGTTGAAGGATTTTATATTTTAAAACGAAAATCTTTACAAACGATCATCAAGCTGGAGGACCCAATGCCTTCGGCTACCTTTTTTTTTATTCGTAAAAAAATGGGGAAGAATATTGGCCACTTGTTTTGTTGATAAGAGCTTACTTCTGCTTACTCTTTGCGGTGGAATGCATTATGTAACAAAAAGCTATTATTAAACACTTTTATCTAATATTTCCTTAAAATGTTTTTTGGTATAAAGCTATTTCATGTTTAATAGCATTTTATTGACTTTTCTTCATTCAAGTAAGTAAAATATGTGAATAATAAATGTATAATATCGCTGCAAACGTATGAAAAGAAAAAGAAAGAAAAAATTGTAAAAATAAAAAGAATTTTTAGACATTGATAACGATACCATTGGGGGGAGGGGGTTCGAGGGATAACGTATGATATTGTAAAGGGGGCAAGGGGTCCACAATTCCCCTAAATTTGATAACGTTATATATGTACAGCCCTTTACAAACAAATTCTTTACTGCAAAATTTGTTTATGAATTTGTGAAGTATTTTGAATAATACTTTTGCAGTTTGTATGTGGTAATATTACTATACATTATTTAGTTTAACTAAACTCGTAATATCTAATTATTATAATATAGTAGATTATTCCTGGTATTTTATGCAGAGCATTGTGAAGAGCATTATATATGGGGCATTCTCACAATCTTTTGACTTTCATGTCCCTAAATAATAATTTTTATATTAATAAGCTTTTTTGTGGGTTTTTTTTTTATTTCATATACTTGGGAACACCCCATTTCATTATTGCACAACAATATTAACAAGATAAATAAGTTTTGGACTAAGTTGGGGGTCCAAACACCTGGAAGACTCGTATTCCGTTCCGTGTCCCTGAAACTGATTTTTAAGTTTGGAGCTGTCTGGATAAAATTGTTTCAATAAAAATAATTCGATGTAATTTTTTCTGAAATTGGAACTACTGTTTTATATAAATAAGTAGCTAAAAATTAGCCTGCACACATTTTTAGGGTTGTTATTATTTTTTAAATTCTGTCCCTAAGTTTTAGATTTTTTACCATCCCTCTTCTAAAATTATATAGAAAATCACTTTATATAGAAAATCACTTCAGATGCAGCCACAGAATTTTTTTCAAGTTTTTTCTCATGCAGAAGTATGCTAGAGAAATAATGTCTAAAATTCTTTGGCAGGAAATTTACTGTAGAATTTAAATCAGCATTTAAATATCAATTTCAAGCATCGTGGTTTTACATTAATAAACATTATGCAATCATTAAATATATCCAAGTATATTTCAATTGTGATATTCTAGACACTAATCTATTTTGTTTCAAAGCATGGTTTTAACAATAAATGAAATTCTAAAAAAATAGAGAATGAATAAATATAAAAAGATAAATAAATGGATTTCGTTATATATTGTTCTCCATACGAATAAATCAGTTTTGCTTTTCATGCAATCTTTCGGGAAAAACTTCTACGAGAAAATTAAAAATTTTTTTGTTATGTGTAAATAAGGCCATGAAATTCTGAGATGATATCTTTTTTTAATCACCCATGTATTTTTCCTGAAATTTTGTATTTTGCGCTAAATTTTTGCAGGTATATATTATGCAGCATGTATATTGATCTATATTGAATATTGTATCTTTTAATTGAATAGATGACAATGCCAGAGTGAACTGAAAATTAATTATTTGTATTGAGCTTAGTAATTTTGGGTATTTTTTAATAGTGTAAATTTTATTGAAAGATGATCAAAATTAAAAAAAGAAAAGAAAAGAATTTGATAAAATATGTGGAAGATATCTATGAATTTTCCTAATGGATGAGAAAACTCTACTATGGTATATCTTGAGTAATTAATGTTTTTTAAATAACTTTTAATGCTAAGTTTTAATCTACATAAAAGATTTGCTTTATTTAAATGATCTGTAAGAAAAAAGACAGTTCGAGTAATATTTACATTCGGATGTAACTATGAAAATACAGAATTAATACAGAAATTATAGTTTTTTGTTCTAATAACAAAATTTTTATATTCTCAAGGAAAGGTGTAACAATAAGCTTCGGGGGAAAACATATAATAATAATTATAATTTTTTGACAAGCATTCTGCATCCTTTTAATTTGAATTTACAATCACATAATTTAAAAAAATGAATATTATTTGAAAATTTAAATATGCAGCTCAAAATTATTATTATTTTCCTTTCAGTTAATATTGTTATGAATATTTTTAGTGGGGACAAGGTTGAGGGGGGGGGGGGGAGGGCTGTACTTAACATGCAAAATACTAATATTCATTTGATGATATTTTCTCCCTCATTAGCCGACTGAAAAGAAGGGTTATATATTTCACGCGTATCTGTTCATGTGGATTTCTTTATACCCTCGAAACATCGCAACGGCTGGATGGATTTTTATGAATGAGGTCTCTATCGATTCGTCTTAATCTTTCGATGGTTATAGGATAGGTTTTTTATATATATATAAATTTAAAATGGCGGCCGTAAAATACAAAACGGCGGTAGAGACGAAAAAAAAAATTACGCACCATATTGAGTGGCATATTATTGGAGACATCTTTCAAAATGAATACGATGTTTCATTGACTATTTTACAGTCAGAATTTCCGTTTAAATATTACACAACCAGAAAGTTGTGTATGTAGGATTTCTAGCTTTACTGCAACTCTAACCTTCAAGGACATCTATAGGCCTCATCAAAACAGTTTTTAAAGATAGGAATCAATAATTAAACACAACTTAAAAGTCATCAATACAAGTAAATAAAAAAATAGGTAAGCAATATAAAAAATAGTTTCACATTGATGAGAAATAATTAATTAGTTGGCTTTTATTCAGTCGGGTTTTTTGATTTTTTAAATTTAATTACTTGTTTGTATACATGTATTAATAATATACTTTGATATTTTGTCTTTGTGAATCATATATATATATATCGTATGTATTGCTGCATGTATATTGTATCTAGTATATTTAATATTATATCCTTTGATTAAATAGAGAAATAATTGAAGAATTACCGTATTTTATGGAAGAAACGCCGCACCCGTCGTAAACACCACACTCCTCAAATTGGCCTGAATAAGCTTAAAAATATCGTAATCGCCGCATCCATCGGAACTCTACTTTTGTCGCCAGCGTCACATTGACCTAACTTTAATCAAAGTTTTCTGAGCAGTGTAGGATGCCTCGTTTTTAATATCTTAAAATGTCTGAAGTTTTATTTAAAATATTTAAATCCTATTTTAAATATTTTTATGAATTTTTAAATTAAGGAAACTCAGTTGGTATTTTAAAAAAATCGTAAACGCCGCACTTGGAAAAAAATTAACTTTTAAACTCGTAAACGCCGCGACGTTTCTTCCATAAAATACGGTACTTTATTTATCCATTTCAAAGTTCTTGCCTCTAAAATGTACAGCCGGCAAAAAAAAAAAAGAGGGAGAGAGTGAGTGAGTGAGATAAACACCTTATACATTTTAATCACCAAATCGTCCCAGAAATAAAGGAAAATAGCCATTATCTGGAAATTATATCTTAAAAATAAGTTTTGGAGTCGTCTTGGTGGTGAAATTGGATTAAACTCCGAAATTTTCAATTCGAACACATAATTTTGTCAGCATATTTTTTTTTCGGTAATATTTACATTAGAAATCAAAAGAGAAGTAATTCAGCAAAGTAGTTTTGGAGTTAGGCAGGTTTCAAGTTTAGAATTCCTAATGTTAAATCCATCTGTAACGGTTGCAAACCAGACTGAAAGTGGTTAGTTTTTTAAACATAACTCAAAACTACTTAGAGGAGTTAACTGTAATTTTGGTTTCCTATATCTAAAACTTTTAAAATTCGATTTTTTACCTGCATTGTCATCAATTTCTTTACAATGAAGATATGCTCAGTAATTATTACAATACATTTTCTAAGTTGCTAAATTTATAATGCATTGAATAGATTGGGGGGGGGGGGGATAATTTGATTGAAGGTATTCAATAACTTCTGCAATTGGTTTAAAATAGTTCAGAACACAATAAATTCATTTTATATGAATAAAAGAATTTTGTGGACAATGTCCCCTCATGCCCTCTTAGATAAATTGAACAAAATTTTGTATATTTATATTTAAATAAAAAGTAATTAACATGTTTTAAATATGTGTAAATAAAATAATTTAAAAGAACAATTAGCACATTAAAAATGTACACAATTAGCCTTAGCTATAAATGTCTTAAATTTTATAACATTATATATATATATATATATATATATATATATAACTTTAAAAATTTCTCGGTGTGATATAAATTGGTTGTCACATTCTTTAAAATATTAAAATTGCGCAGAAATAATTTAACTATTTTACATTTTTAAATCTAAAAAAAAATAACAAAATGTACTAGAACATATTGATAAATTTAAATTTTAAAAAAGGAAATGATGACCTGTTAGTCTTTCTAGTGAAAATTTCGCTATTAAATCGGTATAAAAGAGTTGTGTACTGTAATACATTTTGGGATGACCAACTGTGCACCATGTACACATGGAATAAGAAGATATTCTATAGATCTTACTTTACATAAAAAGGCATATTTCGAATAAAATTAGCAATAAATGAGTGCCTTACACGTCAACAATTTCTCATCTCTAATTGTTAGCATTATTAACAAAATATCTAAAAAAAAAAAAATACTTTTGGTTGTTAAACACAACATAATGAATAAATTTTGATTTGACCACAGGATTTATGGTTGAAAGTATTCTTTACAATACTGCTATTAATGAGTACAAATATGAAATTAAAACACGTGAAATAAATACATTTTGAAGGGATGTTCCAATGTGTGACATATTAACCTGTCATTAAAAATATTTTACAGGATTGTGTTTTTTTTACAATGGACTATGAAAATACCCAATTTTTGGGTATTTACCCAAGGCTCGGATAAATACCCAGGTGCATGCTCCAGGTAATACCTGTGTATTTAATCATCCCACATCACTGTGTGTAACTCATAGACTGAAATTGTCACTCTTTGTCCATATTTTCTTTACAAAATGACCTATAATAATATTTTTTATCTATAAACAGTCTTTTATTTAAATACATATTGTAGTAATTAATTATAATAGATTGTGTTTTGACTTTTCAGTAGTAAATTAATGTTGCTTTGCATAAACAAAAGAAAAAAAATCACAAAATTTGAATATTACGTAATGCAAAATGAGTCATAAACAATATGATTTATTATTTAATTGTTTAAAATTTACAATGGTTAAATTTGAAGGCAGAGATGATAATATAATAAACATGATATAAATAAGTAGGGTGAAACATATAAATCATTTTAGCCACTACATTAAATCACTTTTTATTGTCATATTTCATTTTCATGAAACATTTGCTAAAATTTATGCATTTATAAAAGTCGTAATTATTCTACTGAAACTTATTTCTTGATGAAATTGCCGGTTGCGTCGATGTAATAATAATAATAATAATAAGAGTAAAATTGTTCAAAGTGATCTCAACTATTTTAAAAACTGCCAAAGCATTCTGTAAATTGAAATAATATGTCCCTTCTAACGAAAAGACTGCTAGAATAGGACTGGTAGAACAGCCCCTCTCCCACTGGGTCATAAATTTTGTAAACAGACAGCTGATAAGATGCTGGACTTCACGGCAAATAACGATAAACATCTCTTGACAGCTTGTAGGGGGGGTAGGAACAAACTACTCTCTCAGCCGAATGCGATATTTTCTGTAAGTGACCAACAGCCTTAAGTGTATTGTACATGGAAATAACAGAAAAATTGGTTTTTCAGAAATTACATTTAAAGATTTCTTAATGTTATATAAAAAATGTAAGAAAATCATGTATAGAACCATTGTTTTAAGAAACGTTTCAAAAAACGTTGACCTATATATTTAGTATACTAAGATGTTTGTAGAATACAAATAAAATGATGTACAGGGCCACGTAAAGAATTGGATACATGGCCGTCGATGGATGATAATTTCTGGATGTGTGTGTGGGGGGGGGGGGGTAGTTTAGATGCTTGATTATTTACTCATTATTACAAAAACAAATAGTCCACTTTTTTAAAAAAGACAATGAGAAGTAGAAAATTTTACAGCATGAGAGGAATTTAGACTTGATTATTTATTCATATGTATTGTTACTTCAGAGTAAAAAAATAAGTAGGCAGAATTTTTTTTTTAAAGTTAACATTTTAAAATATGTGCCGAAAAAAAAGAGATGCCGGCAGAAATTTCAGTGAAGTAAAATTTAGATAAATACTTCGTGTACTTAGGGGGTGGGGGGTGGATAACAATATGAAACAAAACAGATAAATAATAAAATAAGGCCTCTTTTTTTAAACACTTCAAACACTTTCAAAAATACTTATACTAATTTATTATGGCAAAGGCATAAGATTTTTCTCCAATAGTACAAATTTTTTTTTTTCAGTTATTCTTAATTTTTCCCAATATCAACATTTTAATTATTTCTTAAATGGAAAAAAAAAATCTATACTTTCGTATTAAATATGAGTTAAAAATTATCACCATTAGTACAGAACAAAATATTTCTAATAGGTGTAATATATTTTCTCCTTCAAAAACAGATACTGTTACAAATGACATATAGGAATAAGTTTTTAATATCAATTAAATCTACTTTAGAGCTCAGTAGCAGAAAATTCTCCAAGTGTTCAGACAGATATTTCAGGGACAAGAAATAATCTGCAGGTAAAAGATTTTCACAATTGAAGCATTAATTAATCACTTACATGTAGCGTTTTTATGCATTTTATAAATTTTTATTAATAATAATCTTCTAGTGCCAAAAGTAAGTGCATTAAGTAATAAAGAACTAAAAATAATATAAAGCAAAATAAAGATTCAAAGAAAAATAATCTGTAAAAGAGAAAGAAAACGTGTGATGCCAGTCTCCCATCTCGAACTTTCTGCTATCAGGCATTATAAACTTGAGATACTCATTTCCAATCTATTTTAAAATTTAAATTAAGTTAACAGCAAAGTTGTGTAACATGCTTATATAGCTAACTACATAAGTCCTCTATACTTAGGTACTTTTCAAAATATCTGAAATTTACTGCAAATTTTCTGAAATGTAAGGGGGGGGGGGCTCTCCTGGAACTAATTATGCATTTTTTTCATGATACTTTAACAAAATTCGGGTTTTCCCGCGGAATGTATTGGCGATGTTTGTTTCTTCAGCGATCCTTTGACAAAATGTTTTTTTCGCGATCTTTTGACAAAATTCGCATTTTTTTCGCGATCTTTTGACAAAATGTTTTTTTCGCGATCTTTTGACAAAATGTTTTTTTCGCGATCTTTTGACAAAATGTTTTTTTCGCGATCTTTTGACAAAATGTTTTTTTCGCGATCTTTTGACAAAATGTTTTTTTCGCGATCTTTTGACAAAATGTTTTTTTCGCGATCTTTTGACAAAATTCGCATTTTTTTCGCGATCTTTTGACAAAATTCGCATTTTTTTTTCGCGATCTTTTGACAAAATTCGCATTTTTTTCGCGATCTTTTGACAAAATTCGCATTTTTTTCGCGATCTTTTGACAAAATTCGCATTTTTTTCGCGATCTTTTGACAAAATTCGCATTTTTTTCGCGAATTTTTTGATAAAATTCGCGTTTGTTTTCGCGATTCTTTGACGAAATTCTTTTTTACGCTATTCTCTGCCAAAATTCGGGTGTTTTCTGCGATCTATTGATGAAATTTGCGTTTTCTCCGCGATCTTTTCACGAAATTTGCGTTTTCTCCGTGATCTTTTCACGAAATTTGCGTTTTCTCCGCGATCTTTTCCCGAAATTTGCGTTTTCTCCGCGATCTTTTCCCGGATTTTGCGTTTTCTCCGCGATCTTTTCCCAGATTTTGCGTTTTCTCCGCGATCTTTTCCCGGATTTTGCGTTTTCTCCGCGATCTTTTCCCGGATTTTGCGTTTTCTCCGCGATCTTTTCCCGGATTTTGCGTTTTCTCCGCGATCTTTTCCCGGATTTTGCGTTTTCTCCGCGATCTTTTCCCGGATTTTGCGTTTTCTCCGCGATCTTTTCCCGGATTTTGCGTTTTCTCCGCGATCTTTTCCCGGATTTTGCGTTTTCTCCGCGATCTTTTCCCGGATTTTGCGTTTTCTCCGCGATCTTTTCCCGGATTTTGCGTTTTCTCCGCGATCTTTTCCCGGATTTTGCGTTTTCTCCGCGATACTTTGAAGAATTTTGTGATTCTTTTTCGCGGTTCTTCGTCGAAAGTTGCGTTTTCTCCGCGATCTGTTCACGAAATTTGCGTTTTTTCCGCGATGTTTTGACGTAATTCGCATGTTTTACGTGGTCCTTTGGCGAAATTCACGTTTTTTTCGCGATTCCCAGCTTTTAAGCTTTAGTGAAAAACTTGCCCAGCTTTGTTCTTTGACCATGCGCGGAAGAAAACTCGCGTTTGGAAAGAAATCGCTAGTTATTCAGAAAGTAGGTGAAATAGGTGGGAAGGAGAAAGATTGATTGCGACATTCTTATTTCTTCCTAAATAGATTCGAACACAACGAAAGTAGTACCCCGCCCGAATTCTTTTTGCTTTCACATCAACATGCACTTTTTTTTAACAAAAAAAAAGTAACATTTGTCTTGAAATGTTCTGCAGCACATCTCGTTGTTCTGCGACGCACGTCGCACTTTTAAGCATATTCTGCTTTGGGGTTGGTCTTTTTGTCATTTTTCTCACTTTTTTGGAATCATTGTTGCACTTGCATGCCTGAAATATTACAAATCCCATTTCTTTCAAAAATAAGTCTTAAACTGATTTCTGATTTGAAGTAAATGAAAGAAACTATATAAATTTAGCATGTTTAACTTAAGGTAAGAATTATATAAAGAAATCCAGTTGTAGTTCACTTAATGTATCCTTATAGCAGCAAACTAGTCCCATGAGATGCAAATGTATCTTTTAAATTTGTTTTTCTTTTTATATATATATTTTGTTAATTCATACTTACTTAATGCAAAAATATGCCAGTTTTCAATGACAAATGAAGAATTTAGGTATTATGTATATAAGAATTAGAAGTTTAAAGTGTTCTCCAAAAAAACTCAAGTCCGAAAACCCCCATGTTTTTTCAGAAAAACCCAGGTTTTAGACTAGTGGGCCCAGTGAGTTGGGTTTTTCTAACCCTGTTTCCAATGCACATGAGATTGTGAGATTTTTGAGTTTTTAATAATTAGCCGTGATATTAATTATAAACCTTCATTAAATGCTTATGAATGAGCTCTGATTGTCCTCAGTTTGCTGCCATCGTAATCACTGCTATACACGTCCAGGTGAAAAAATATTTTTCTAGTGTAGAACTCTGACAGGGATGGAACTTCTCTTTTTTTTCTTGAGTTTAAAATTCTGATTGCTCAATGCTGGAAGAAAATAAATAATAGAAAACTACAGCTGCAAATAGCTGATACCGTCTACATATTGATGGTACATTTCATTAACAAATATATGAATATTATTAAAAAAAAAAATTCTGAAGGTTTTTCATGTTTTCCATTTTTGTGCAATCATGTGGGCCTAAATAAGGTTATGAAATAACAAAAAATATCAATGGGTAACCAGTACTACCTTTTTTTAAATTCATGCTGGTACCCTGTTTTTTGCTTTAAAAAATTAATATTTATTGTATTAAAAAATGAAAGCTGGAATGACCGAGTGTAGCTCGGTCAAAATTAGCTTTATGTTCAACTCTATAGAATATTCTCACTGTGTCAATTTTTGTGTATTACTGCTATAAAGCATGTTATATTATAAAAGTATTACTTACAAAAACAATCAATATGAAAAGTATGTAGTACATGCTATGCTGCTAAATTTTACACTACTTGCACATTTACAACAAAAGGACATCAAACCAAATTACATTTTTAGCTCAACTCTGATTGGTTTAACCCCATATCTGGAGTCCTATTAAGAATTTCTAAACATTTCTTTCACATTCTGAATGCTTATTTTTTTTGACAAAAATAGCCAAATTTGGCGATATTCTTGCATTTGGCACTGAGTATGTGTTTTGGCATTCGTAATCTTGAAAGTCAATTTTTCGGCCAAATGTTGCCAATATTTTGCCAACTTCGTGATTTCATGACCCTGACCGGTAGTGACCCAGTATGATGCACTAATCAAATCTGTTCGAACATGTGACTTAGCTCAATGGTCTGGTAGTCAAAAAACGATGCAAAATTTAGTCAATCATTTAAGCCGTTTTATAGATAAAATTAGTTTGATCTGCAGTGATTCAGAAATGGCCCACTAATCTAATTTTTGCGAACATGTGACACATCTGCGTGGTCATCTTGGGACCGAAAACTATAGAATGCAAACTTTAATCAAAATCGTTAGAACCGTTTTCTATATAAAAATTATCATGACCCGAAAAGGACCCACTAATCGAAATTTCTCAAACACATGACCTAGCTCAATGGTCTTGTATCCCAGAAACAGCATAATACAAAATTTTGTCAAAATTATTTGAGACGGTTTTTAGATATAATTAGCTTGACCCAGTGTGACCCAAATGTTCAAATGATGCTGGGCAGGTTTGCAAGTATACTATAAAATGTTAAAAACTGATTTTAGTGAAGCTTTGTAATTTAAAGACCAGGTTTGGCACGGTTTAAACCAATGGGGTTTTCTTTTTTTTTTTTTTAATCTAATATTTTCTCTTTTTTGTAATTCAATTGTTTTAAATTATAGATAGAAGTAATTTCTACTTTTAACACTTCATCTTAGCGGTCAACATGAGACATAATGAGCCTAGGCCATGTTTCTATGCATGTAAAAGGAAAATTAGCATGTGCTGATAATCATATCTGGTACCCTAAAGATTTTTCTTAAAACATGTGAAATTAGAAAAGATAAAATAGATAAATAATATTCAGTATTTAGCATAAAATATTTTCATTTAAAAAATGCAGATTATTTACAGCAGTTAATAACAAAATGCAATGATCTTTAAGATTTTGGTTAGGTTGTAATAAAAAATTTTCTGGATTGGGATTAGGGAAGATTATCCTTAAAGAATTTAAAAGAGTAACTTAAGATATCAAATTGAATAACACAGCTTGTAAAAATTGAGTGCTAGTTATAGCATTTCAATAATATCAATCAATCTTTTCTGTTAGTTGCTGAATCTAATGGCCAAAAATGTTGACTTGGATGCTTGGAGTTATCACTCAGAAAACAAAATAACCAGAAGTATTTGGATATTAAAAAAATAACCACCACAGAATAATATATTATATTCATGAAACTGCATAAAATGTTTGATTATTATATTATTAATCAAAGGATTCTTCATACGATTTTCAAGGTATCAATGTTTCACTGTGTGGAGCAGTTTACTTTGAACATAAGACATAGCTGTTACTAATAATGTTTAAATTAGAAATGATTTCAATTTTCTATATAATTGACTGTAATTATTTAATTTAAATATTTTCAAAAGTTATATTACTTATATAATATCTAAAAATGTTTATTTTATCAACAGATATGCATCTCTACGCAATAGGAAATTATATTTAAAAAAAATAAAAAAGTTCTTTTCCCCAACTCTGTTAAAGACTATATCATATTTAAGCAGTCTTGTCAATCTTTTGGCCATTTGTTTTCACGATGAAAAAATTATTTTGAACATATGGTTAGTATTAAAATCAATTATCATTGCATATGATAATCCTTAATTTATGAATAATCTTTGAAAAATCTTAGACTTTTATTCTAGCTGATCTTGGTGCCTAAGTTTTGAATTTTAAATTTAACAAAAATAAAAAATTCAGTTATTGAATACTGCAGAATATTAGTTGTAAGACAAATATTCACATAAAAAATTTTCGTAACTGTTAGGCACTATTGTGCTGGTTAGAAAACTCCTAATTGAACAACCAATTCTTTTTCTGTTTTGGCATATTTTTGCGTTTTAACCCTTTGACCAGTGGTGTAAAAAAAGCAGTGGGTATACCTTAGTGTATATACTATAGCTTTTTTGAGAAACAGGAGGTATACAGTGTTCCTTAAAAAAAAAATCCAGAAGGTATATGGCGTATACCCCCACTACATCCCTGCCTTTGACTGTCCAGAAAATGGATAAAAGTGTAAAGTTGTTTTCACTGTATATATTTTTAATGCTAAAAAAAGACAATGATTCCAACATGATATTAAAACATAATTGAGTATGTGAAGATAATGCTTGTCAGTTTTCACCATGATGCAATAATTGAAAAGACAGCAAAATTTATAAAATTATATTAAATAATCTATAATGTGGGTTTGTCAGTCAGTGGGTTAAAGGCATTGAAAAATGCAACGTTTTTTCAGTACTTGAACACCTCCTTTTCAATATTTTCCCTCAAAATATTTCATAAATATTTATTAGGTAATAGTGGTATATTTTTCTTTCATTGCATCTATGTTGTAAATGCAAAAATCCTATCTTTATTAATTACATATGTTTTTAATTTTTTAATAATCATAATTATTCAGTAAATATATTAATGAATAATAAATGCATTATTTAGTTAAGAAAATTTTTAATTTCCATCAATTTTGTAAAAAATTCTTAATGTTTTTAAAATCTGAAAATCAGAAAAATATTTTATAAAGTGGACTCTCATCAATGCATCTTCACGTATGACGTATCAATAGTTATTGAGGACAATTTTATTTCCCTCATCATTTTCTGTTTGGAATTAATGATAGGACATTGCATTACTCATTTGGTAATGCAGACAGATTTTTTGCATACTAACAAGGTAGAAAAAAAGAAAGTTGTATACATTACTTCTTCAAAACCAACTTTGGTGTAATGTTGGTTATTCAGTGATCAAGAAATTGTCGATGACAGTGATGAAGAAAGAGAAAACATTCCACCAACAAAAATATAAGTTTCAAGCATAATTAACGACTTCACTGATCGTACCAAACAAAATGTGATGTAGTAGATCAAATATTTGAGTGTCAAAACTGGAAAATGGTGTGGCAAACAGATCATTTGTTCAACTATCACAAATGTGAGACATTACTTGAGAATATCAAACAAAATGTGATGTAATAGATAAAATTTTCGAATGTCACTAAACTGGAAAGTAGTGTGGTAAAAAGATTATTTGTTAAACTATCACAAACAAATGCTAGCTATAGTTTGCAAGTCAGAGTTGGGCAAATTTGTAATTGCAATTACTTGCATTGTAATTGCAATTTAGTGGTATGTAATTATAGTTAAAATTGTATGCTGTAAAAAATTCTTGCAGCACTGTAGCCAGAACCACCACCCATCCCATTATTTCATGAAAGTTCTGTGCTTGAATACATATAACTATAATCAATTACATACAACTAAATTGTAATTATGCTGAAGATAATTAGAATTACAAATCTACCCAACCTCTGAGTACAACTATTTCTTTGCATAGTTTGCCCTGAGCAATGTATTATTTTATATCCGGTTGTAACGAAAGTTTCCCGCCACAGCTTATACGGTCTGCACAAACAGTTTGCGTTAACGTGCTTGCCCATATTTTGTTGAATGATTTTTGATATTTGAAAGACAAAGACCTGCTTTATAACACCGTGTTCTGAAATTTGTAAAAAAAATATTAAGTACAAGGTGTCTGGAATGGAACTATCACGCTACCAGATTAGAACCATCATTTATTTCCAGTTCTGTTGCAAAAAGTCAGCTACAGAATGTCACCAAATAAAGTGTACAGCTTTAGGTACTAGTATTTTATCATATGACACTGTGAAGGTTTGGCAGAATGGTGATTATATATAAAATTACAGTTAATTATATATACTATAATTAGTATTATGCAATGCTGATTTGGCGGAAAACATTCGTTACAACCTAATATTAACAAATTGTCATTAGCTTAGTTTTTTTTACTAAAATTATAAATTTAAAAGTTGTTTCTTTTAGCATAAATTTTGTAACCCATTTAATTTCTGTTATAACTGAATTCAATTTATTCAATACAGATTATTTTGTACTATTGAAATATTGAAATTCTTACATCGTTTAATGTTGACTTTGGGTAGTGTATATGAGAAATAACCTCCCTTAGAAGTTTGCACTAATTGTAGTTGACTGCATATCCAATTACTCTTAATTTCATTATTTAACATTCTGTTGGTGTGTTTTAATGTAAAGGAAGTATGTCACATTTTGCAAAATTGCTCCCACATATTAAGTTTTTTTTTTTTTTACACAGCTGCTTGAAACTTCGGAATCATCTGAAACTGGAGGAGGTGGAGGGGGAAGTGGTGGTGGCTTTGGATTCCGTTCTTCTGAATACTCAGATTATAGACCAGTATTAACACAAGATTATGAAGCTTGTCAAGACTGGGAAGACAACTGGGATGAAGATGCTGGCTCTAATCAAGTAATTATCTATACCTATTCATCTAAAGCTATTTCAGAATGAAATTATCCTTAATGTCTATAATATGCTAATCAGCTCATTCTTATAATATATTAGTAACTTTGAATGTAGGATTTAATGCTCATATTTTTCAGAGCTTAATCTGAAAAATTATTGCTGAATTAAGAAGGGGAGGGGAGTTCTTACATAAATTGAGCTAAAAATATTTGTAAATTAATTTGAAATTAAATAAGTGTAAGGTAATTTTTGTAGAACATTTTTGCTTTTTTCATGAGTTTAGTTTTTTGCACAGTTGCCAACTTGAGTTGAGTATCCAGGAGTCTTCTGAAAAAGTAGGGGAAAGTTGGATACTATGTTCCAAGAGGTCTAAGGAAAGAAAGAATGATTATTGGCATCCATCTTGATTATTATTTAAAAATTATATGATAATGAATAATGAAGTTTGTGAAAGAGGAAATATTGTCTGTCCATATTATTATAAGAATACTTTACTTTAAGAAATGAACCTATTTCAATTACTCATATTTGTCACACCGAAAAGCTAGAAATTTGAATTTCATAAAAGTGAAAAGAAGTTAGTTTATTTTGTATTTATAAGTGTCTTGATTGTATAAATAAAATTCATTGGGTTTATTTTCATTGTTTAATACCCACCGTAATTTATATATACACTGGTGTCCATAAATTAAGAGACAAACACAAAATGCTAATTTCAAACACAAACAATATTATGAGCAGTCAAAAAAGTTGTAGGTGGCTTGTGTAGTAAATAGATACTAATGATAAAGTTTAAAAAGATGTCACATTTTGGTTCACAGCACTGACTCTGATGCTTGTGACTATTTGTGATATCATAACGATGTCACATCAACTGGTTGTGCGTAGACTTGAAAATGGGAGTTAAAAAAACTTAGCACTGTGGCCAGAGGTACTAACCCTCAAAGAGTTGTCCTGAAAAGGCTTGTAGCTAAAGCATTCAAATCTATATTCAGAAAACCCCCTCACATTCATATAAAACATGCATAGATGTTTCCTTATAAAAGCAACCCTTACAGGTTGGGTCATTCTTTATACCCATAATAATAAGTTGCATTTTCAAAGGACAAAGCCCCATCAAAAGACCAATAGCTTCCCTAACGCTGTTATTATTGAGCATTAAAAGTTCCTTATGCTTAATGCAAGGACAAACTGTGGGTCTGTTCAAGATGGATGCTTAGACTGCACACACGCTCAGGTGTTTGTCATGGAGTAGATCTTATCAAAGAAAGGAATTTAAAAATAATTTAATTATTTAATATTTTTATGGTTCAAAATGGGTAAAACCAATGACTACATTTCTTTATCCTTCCAAAACATTGTTTGCATAACAGGAATACATGTACATGTTCACTCGGATAAAGTACAAAATATTTGTGAAAAGCATCACGTGACATACTTCACCTATTTCAGCTGAATCAACGTTCAAAACCTGCAAACCAACCCCGCCCAGGCTTTGTGGCCCAGAAAATTTTTCTGACCATGATCACGTGATTGTGCTTTTTGTTTTATTGCTTATGCTTTGTTTGCTTGATTGATTGATGCAGTTTAAATTCTAAAAATTTTCAACTTTTTAATAATTTTTCATGATAAATAGAATGCTGTTAATAAACCACGATTTTAATACCAACATATTACAAGATTTATTTGTAATCTACTATACTGGATGGATTTCAATGGAATTTGCACTGTAATTTTTCAGAGTATTTTCTTTATGATTGCACATTTTAATAGCATGTGGATAACAGACCAAAATACATCATGAAACATGAGGAACAAATGGCATTCAAAATCCTGTTAATATAAACAAAATAGTTACTTAAGTACTGTAAAGAAACATAATAAAAAATAGAATTAAAGGAATACAGTAAACTTCAGATTATCTACCACCCTATCGACTGCCATCCCCCTATCCTATTTTTTTAAATTTATTTTTTAATCAGAAACGAGCAATGAAAATTCAAATATCCATAAACCCGTGTGAGACAGTGCAATTTTGAGTAAAATGAATGCCTGACGTCCAAAACAGCAGTTTGAAAATATTTTTTCAGATGAAATTGCAGACTGGCTCAATTGTAACAAGAATGATAATGGTTGTGAAGAATTAACGTAACGGATCACAAAATTATTCAAAATGTTTTGAATCCAGAGAAATCTGAAGGGTATGAGTGTGATAAATTGGGAAATGATCATCCAGGAGTCTGTCATGCTCTCCAAATGCATTAATTGGTTTGAAATGCAAGAAGATGCAGATGCAATTTAAAATACTTTTATTACATAGAATTGAAAATCTTGCTGCAGCAAAAACAAACAAAATGTAAACAAAAAATTATAATGGATTAATTTGTGTGAAAACAGGTACCTACATATTTATTTAATAAAATTTGAAATTTGTCAGATTTTTCTGTTCTGTTATGTTATGTTTTTTATTAACGAAAGTACATAACAAATAGTGTTTTGATTATTCTTAATTTATAATTAATACTAGCAGACCCACCCGGTGTTGCCTGGGGTTCGTAAATAATAACCTTAAAATAAACTTTTTGTATGATTTTATATGTTTGAAAATTCTCTTAAATGAACATAATTTTGGAGGCCCCATTGCCTTCTGCAGCGTCTAGTGTGTTCCCATGAAACTTCTTTCCGAATGAACCTATAATCTAGATCCCCGCTACCTATGGCATCATTTACCGGAAGTTGCCCGCATTGCCAGAGACAATTGAAAACAAAGTTGAGTGAGCCAAACCTCGTAGAAATAAAGTCCAGAATTAAAAAAAAAAAAAAAATGTGCACCAAAAAATTAATGTTAGAAAATGTCGGTAACTAAAGTCTAAGATAAAATTTCATAATACAGAAAGCAGCTGAATTGTAATCTTAAGTTGGAGGAAGCAAATCCATTGAAATTGGGCCCTTAAACCCCGAAGAAATAACGCGACACAAAGCAGTAGAAGATGCCTCCCCACCTTGTAAATTTCATGAATTACTGTTAGCTTTAACACAATATTTAATAAAAGGATGAAATCCCATCTTTAAAGTAACATGATTTTTAATTTACGGCTGTAGTGAGTAGACATAAGTTGATGCTGAAAAAAGATCAATGTTTGAAAAAGGTGGTAGCTGAGGTATAAGGAAAGACCGGACCCTGGGGGCCAGGGTCTTAGTGTGAATGTAATTGGGTATAAGAAAAATTTTTAGGGGTTTTAAAGTAGCTGGAAGATGCTAAAATTGTTAAAGAAAATTGCAATAGAATAGGATAGTTTTTGAAGAAACTGCAAGAAAGGCCCCAAGAAAATGATTAATATTCAAAATTGGTGGTAGCTGAAGCCTGCAAATTTTCTTTTGTTGTTCATGTGGTAGCTGGAGAACCTAAGAATTGTTAGAAAAAAAAGTTTGTGAACTGAACCATTTTTAAGGGAGCTATAACAGGGGGCCCAACTGATAATTGAGAGCAGGGCCCTAACATGAAAACATGTTTAAATATTTTAGTACTTGACATTTTAGATCTTCAATTAGTCTAAATGAATCATAAGGTATGAAATAATCATTAGAATAATATTTTAAAGAAATGCGTAAAAATGGGGTACATGCTTAAAAGGGGGCCCTAGAGCCCCAATAAAAATATGAGGGTGTTGGTCTAGGAGGAAGAGTCCAAGACTCAATTTTAAAATTATGCAATAAGGTGAGAAAATTAGGGTGTAAAAAATGCATAGCACACAAAAGTTCAAGGGGTCCCTGATCGGGGCCCTACAGGATCCTAAGGTGCTCCAAGATTTTACTGGAATATAGAAACTGGAGAATAACTAAATTGAAAAATGGTTCCAAAAACGAAGACTGAATTAAGAGGGGCAATTTATTAATTTATGGTGAAAAGCTTCAAGGGGCCTTGTACTGAGCCCCAAGGGGGGAAAGGACTTAAGTGGCATGTAGTTTGGTATAAATATACTTTTTAGTAGATTTTAATGGAATCTGAGGATGCTAGAACAATGGTTAAGAAAATTGCAAGGAATTCGTATAATTTTTAAAGAAGATGCACCAAGGGTCCCAAGAAGACCATTTATATTCAAAATTAGTGGTAGTTGAAGTCTGAAATATTTTTTTGTCGTTCATGTAATAGCTGGAGAAACTAAGATGTTAGAAAAAAAAGCTAGTGAATCAGACTATTTTAAAGGGTGTTATAATAGGGAGCCCAAAAGGGGCCAACTGATAGTTCAGAACAGGACCCTAACATGAAAATATGTTACAATGTTTTAGATCTTTGATTAGTCGAGATTAAGCATAGGGTATGAATTAATCATTAGAATATAATTTGAAAGAAATGTGCAAAAAAAATTGGGGAAATGCTTAAAAAAGGGCCCTAGGGCCTCAATAAAAATGTGAGTATTGGTCTAAGGAGAAGAGTTCAAGACTCAACTTTAAAATTATGCACTGCAAAGGTGAGAAAATTAGGGTGTGAAAAATGCAATGTGCACAAAATTTAAGAAACCCCGGGCCCGATGGACTCATGGTCTTAACTGGAATGTGGAAATGGGAGAATAAGTAAATGGAGAATGTATCCCATAAATGAAGATCGGATAAAAAGGAAGCAATTTATTAACAATTTAGTGCACTAAAAGTTCAAGGTTGCCAGGGTCTTAACTGAAATGTAGAAATGGGTAGTAACTGAAAGGAGAATTCATCCCAAGAACGAAGATTGGATAGAAAAGAGGCATGTTATTAACAATTTAGTACACTAAAACTTCAAGGGGCCCTGTACTAGGCCCCTTGCAAGGGTGCCAGGGTCTTAGCCGAAATGTTGAAATGGTGTAGAAACTGAAAGGAGAATTCACCCCAAAAACGAAGATCAGATAGAAAAAAGGCATGTTATTAACAATTTAGTGCATTAAAACTTCAAGGGGTCCGGTACAGGGCTCCTTGCAAGGGTGCCAGGGTCTTAACTGAAATGTAGAAATGGGGCAGAAACTGAAAGAAAAATTCACCCCAAAAACGATGAAGATCGGATAGAAAAGAGCCATGTTATTAAGTGCATAAAAACTTAAAGGTGTCCTGGCCCTTAAATTTAAAATCTGAGCCTCAGGTGCATCACGACTTCTCTTGGACTATTCACGTCTAAATTTTTGGACTTCTATGTGCAGTAGTTTTCGCTAGCCATCACACACACACACACAGTGATTGGTCCTCTTATTAGTATAGATATGTATCTTATGTATATTAATTTATAGGTAAGATACAGAAATGTAATTTTAGTTATGGACTTCTACTGTCTTTCGATTATCTGCCACATCATCAGTCCTGTGAATGATGGATAATCAGAAGTTTACAGTATAATAGAAATTTGTAGAACCAAGGCAGAATCCTCAGGCACTAAATACCTAGGCACTATAAATAAAGTGTTTGGTTTCATCTTCGTCAGTGATGTCGTTGTACTTGAAAAATCCTGTGTCCTCGGGACCCAGGATTTCCAAAAATCTGGGTCCGTTTTTTACAAAAGCAGGTCCCCATCAATAATAATTCATATTTTAATTAAATAAATGAAACTTTATTATTTGCAAAAGATAAAATAAATGCATTAATTATTGTTTTAAAAATAATTAAATAATGAAAACCAGTATCATTTGCACTCAAATAAGATATTTAAAAAATATATTTAGAGAAATTTTCTTTACTTTTTTAAAAGCACAATTTTAATTGTAAAATAATGCTTATTTGAGAGTAGAAGATACCAAGTTCCACTAACAAGTATTACTAATGTCCACATATCTTTTTAAAAGGGGCAAGACGGGTTTATTGAAAAAGATATTTTTGCTGAAAAAAAGAATACTTATAAGTAAAGGGGTACTTTTGTTGAATGAATGGGTGCTTTCATTACACTTCTCATTGAATTATTTGTCAGCATAGATCTGTGTTGGAATCAGACATTTTCCTTGGAAGAGAAGTTGAGGGGGGGGGGGGATTTTTAACTGGTCCACCCCCTGAATACATTATCAAAGTACACTGAAAACATGCTGTATTTTTAAGAATCTCATAAAAAAATTAAATCCCATTTTATGAATGTTCTACCTACAAGTTTGGTTTGCACATCATTTTTGGTGCTTTGACTAAATTAGTTTTTTTTTTTTCGCGACATTTTGACGAAATGAGTTCCTCTCCCCCGCCCCGAGATCTTTTGGTGAAAAGCGGTTATATTCTGCAATTTTTTGATGAAATACACTATTTTGTACCGGCTCTTTTACGAAAATCATGTTTTTTTGTGATATTTTGATGAAATTTGCGCTTTTTTCGCGATCCTTTGAAGAAAAGCGGCTTTTTCTGCGATTTTTTGACGAAATGTGCTATTTTTTTGCAGCCCTTTTACGAAAATCACGTTTTTTCTGCGGTATTTTGGTGAAATTTGCACTTTTTTCGCGATCCTTTGATGAAAATCTGCTTTTTTCCACGATTTTTTGTCAAAATTCGCTACTTTTTTCGATCTTTTGACGAAATATACTATTTTTTCGCAGCCCTTATACGAAAATCGCGTTGTTTCCGCGATATTTTGATAAAATTTTTGCTTTTTTCGCAATCCTTTAACGAAAATTGGCTTTTTTCCACGATTTTTTGATGAAATTCGCTACTTTTTTGTGATCTTTTTGACGAAATATTTACTTTTTCGCGGCCCTATTACGAAAACTGCGTTTTTTCCACGATATTTTGATGAAATTTGTGCTTTTTTCGCGATCCTTTGATGAAATACGCTATTTTTTCATGGCCCTTTTACGAAAATTTTTTTTTACGCGATATTTTGATGAAATTTTGCACCTTTTAGCGCTATCCTTTGACAAAAATAGGTTTTTTTTCCCGTGATATTTTGACGAAATTAAGCGTCCCACGGGACATGTAAGAGCTGTTTTTTTGCATCCCACTTCCGATTTTTCACGGAATTTACGCGCTATACCACGTCCACAGCATCGCTGTTCGTATTAGTCATAAAAAATCGAAATAATACGAATTTAAGGCTGCCAAGACTCAATAAAACCAGAAAAAAAAATTGGAAAAACAAATAAAATTTTTTTTAATTATTCTTATCTTAATTTATAATTAATATATATATATCGTATGTATATTAATTTATAATTAAAATACAAAAATGTAATTTTAGTTAGACTTCTACTGTCTTTCAATTATCGATCTATTTCAACTATCTGCCACACCGTCAGTCCTGTGAGGTATGGATAATCGGAAGTTTACTGTTAAAATGGAAATTTTGTGAAACCGAGGCAGAATACTTGGGCCCTAAATACCTAGGCATTACAAATAAAGTGGTTTCATCTTTGTATTAGCCATAAAAAATCTAAATAATACCAATTTAGTGCTACCAACACACAATAAAACCAGAAAAAAAATTGGAAAAACAATTAAATGAAAAAATAGATATGGATGTAAATGGATTGAAAAAGAAAAAAAAATATATACCTTTGAGATCCTCTGTTACCAGCAATGATGTATATAAAGCAAAACAAGGGTAAGATTATATGCAACTGTTGCCAAAAAAAGTTCTTAAAGATAATGGACCAAAGAGTAATAATGTACAAACTGCAATATATTGGACCAGCTTCCTCTATAGTACATCTAAAAATGAATTTCACTTTGTTGTCCAAGGAATAACTGAAGTGCTGCCATCTGTTGAGATTATTATTAGTAAAATAAGTTGTTTTGGAATAAAAAGTAATATGTAATTAAATATTTAGCTTATTGGATGATGCTTTGAAGCATATACTTTCTAGAGATATATGTGATAATTAAAAATATTTCAATAAATTAATAACGTTAGAAGAAAAAATATATAAAGGATTTATTATTTTAATAATATGTAAAATGTGACATGGATGATTCATTAATGTTTCACATAATTAAATGTACCAGACAATTTTAAATTCAATATTTAAATACATATATACACAGAGGTGACAAGTCATGGGATAGCAATATGCAAATATATAGATGGCAGTAATGTCAATTACGAATTGTATAAATGGTCAGCGCCTGGGCATGACTTTCATTTGTATTCAAATGCTTCGTGTGAGAAGGTTGATTATGTGATTATGGCCACGTAACGAGAATTAAAGGATTTCGAACGTGGTATGTTAGTTGGAGCTAGATGCATAGAACATTCCAATTTGGAAATCATTACGGAATTCAACAATCAGAGATCCAGTGTCAAGAGTGTGCCGAGAATACCTAAACTCAGGCATAACCTCCCATTATGGACAACACGGTGGTCGACCACCGGCACTTAATAACCGCGACCAGCGACATCTGCATAGACTTCTCAGTGGGAACAGACAAGCAACACTGCATGAAATAACTGCAGGAATGAATGTGGGACATCAGACAGGCATGTCCGTTAGGACAGTTCAGTGAAATTTGGCTTTAATGGGCTATGGCAGAAGAGGACCAACTCGGATACCATTACTAACAGCACGACATCACCAACAGCGGCACTCCTGGGCTCGTGACCATACCAGTTGGACCGTAGACGACTGAAAAAAAAGTGGCTTGGTCAGATGAGTCAGGATTTCAATTTGTAAGAGCTGATGGAAGGGTACGAGTGTGGCGCAGACTCCATGAAGCCATGGGCCCAAATTGTCAACAAGGTACTTTGCAAGCTGGTGGTGGCTCCATAATGGTGTGGGCTGTGTTTACATAGAATGGAATGAGTCTGCTGGTCAAACCGAACCGATCGTTAACTGGAAATGATTGTTCAGCTACTGGGAGACCACTTGCAACCATTTATGGACTTCATGTACCCAAACAACGATGTAATTTTCCAGAATGACAATGCGCCACGTCACCAGGCCGTAACTGTTCGCGATTGATTTAAAGACCATTCTGGACAATTCCAGTGGATTATTTGGCCACTGCGATCACTTGACATAAATTTCATCGAACATTTCTGGGACATAATTGAGAGATCAGTTCGTGCACAAAATCCTCCACCGGCGACACTTTCGAAATTATGGACATCTGTAGAGGCTGCATGGCTCAATATGTCTTCAGAGGACTTCCAACGACTCCTGGAGTCCATGCCACGTCGTGTTGCTGCACTTCGCCGGGCAAACGGAGGATTTACACGCTATTAGAAGGTTATCCCATGACTTTTGTCACCTCAGTGTATATCTTTGATTATTAAAAGGTGTTCTAATTTAAAATTATGATCATGAAATGTCTCATTTTATGATAATAGAAATACATGTGCTTCTGTGTTGTTAATATAAAAAATTTATCTTTATCAAAAATGTTATTTATCATGAAAAATATAAAGTAACCAATAAAATAAAAAATTAATGCAATTTGAGATGCACAAGATTCAAACCCATAGCCTGAAGTCTCAAGATCAGTGCTCTAACCATTCAGCCATCAAGCTCACCTTTCACATGCAACAGATTATCATTATATTAGCACCATAATTAATGAAATCCGTGATCTGAAACAGAGTGTACTGAACATTAATTCCATCCACAATAAAGACCCACTCCATATTCCTGTCTCCTGAGTGTTCGTGCAGCCTGAACATCCATCTTGGACAGACCCTATGTTGAGGCCTTTCACTGTGCTGTCAGAGAATAAACCTATTTGCTACATCTGCCTTTTATATCCATTTCTTTTGACCACTCACAATTAACTTTATGTTCAAACATTAGAATTTCATGTTTGCCCCTTAATTTACAGGTACTTGTGTATTTCTAATACAGTATGGAACCATTTATCTGGAAACCAGTTATCCGGAATGATATTTCTGATACTGATTTCAGAATCTTTGCTGAAGAAGGTGTCATACATTGCCAGTTTGACATAGACTTTGCTTGAAACAATTGTACAATTTGATGACAACATCTAGTATTTTTCGTCATCACATTTAGTTGTATTTAAATGTTTTAATTTTTATGCAGAGGAAACAGAAGAATTTTTGTTCCTAAGGAATTCCCATAAATTGCCCTCTTTTAAACTGTGGCTAATTTTTTCTTTCTTGCATTGATTTTTAATCCAACTAATCTAATAATTTAAAATGAGAAATAATGCCACAACCACACATATTCCATAAAATTTATCAAATGGATGCTGCTTTAATGCACGACCAGTTAACCGGAAAAACCAGTTATCCGGAATACATCTGACCCCAAGCATTCCGGATAAATGGTTCTGTACTGTAATTATGGCATGACCATGAATGACCCTTAATTGTCTTACAAAGATATTTTTAGATATTAATGATACCAATTTGTTTAAAATTTTGTAGATTGATAGATCAAAGATGCAAGACACCCTCAAAGTATTAAAATGCACTTCTAAATGATACGAAAGAAAAAGATTTATTTAAAATTCTTACAGAAATTAGCATATTTACTCTCTGTTTTGGTATATTAATTATGGCACGTAACTTGACTTTTATAGATTGTATTTTTGCCTGATTTATTATTTCACTTTTATCGTTTTTGATTGATTGATTTCTAATTGCTTACTGTGTCTTTTCTGTTATAAAATAAATATTACTAAAAACTAAATTTTGATACATGAAATCATTTACCAGATATATAGTAATACATAAATGTCTAATGAGCAGAATTAACTTATTAGAGTATATACTTTTTAAACTTAAATATATTTCATGTATAATTTAAATTAGCTTTTAAAAATTATTTGTTTCAATTAAATTTTTTAATGAAATACAGGAAACATGTACTATACCTCATCAAAACATGAGAAACAAATAAATCTGACATTAGTTGCAACCAGGGTTGTTTGGTTTAAACCAAATAAATGTTTTTTTTTAACCATGCTGTTTTTTTTTCATCTGTTTTTTTTCTCTTTTTCCTTAATGTTTTCCTTTTAGTCCCTGAGCCAGGTGCAAATTTCGTCAGTTATTTCCTCCCAGCCGATAATTTGTAAAACGCTTCAGAGAGTAGTATCATGAAGTTTCGTGAACGTCAGCTTCGGTTCCGTGGGTGGGTTGAGCAGCGGTGACCTCCCAAACACGTAAAAAAAAATTATTTCCTCCTGGTTGAAAATTTGTCCAATTATAGCTAACCCAATATCTTGAAGAAAAAAAAAAAGTCAGCTGATTATAAAGTGGTGGGGTAATACGTCAGCTGGTCACACAAACATGAAAAAAATATACAGGGTGCAAAGGAAAGTCCTTTTAACCTGAAAATGCTTGCGAACAGAGAGAGCTATAGCTATGGAAGTGAGGTAACGGTATAGTAAAGTAACTACGCCCGATTTAATGCAAACGACGGCAGCACCTCCTAGTGGCAAAATTTGGAAGATACCTATTGAAAATCGTAAATAAAAGAAATAGAGCAAAATTTCCAGTAAGAAAGTTTTAGAGCATCAATTAATTAGAACGAAATGACATTTGGTTCAAACGGATAAGATAAATCGTCGCCTGTATACCTAAAAATGTCCGAAATCGATGAGTGACAGTTCTACTTTGCATATTTACATTCCGTAAATGTAGCAGTGCACAATTTCAGATTGTGATGTTGTACTGTAATGTCTGTAAAAATTTAATTTTGAATGCATTTAAAATTTTTGATTAACTCTTTCAGGGGCAGAATTCTGTTCGTAAACTGATGAAGTAATTTACTGACACCGGAATATTCAAACGAATTTCTTGGAAAATAAAAACCCACTAATTTTCACTTTCATTATAAAAGCAAAATTTTATTAAAATATTCTTGGTGCAATTTGTCAGTTTTGGAATTAAAATTAGGTGGCTAGACAGTCTAGCCACCATCCTTGAAAGTGTTAAATCTATGTTGTCATATTGTAGAGGCTAGCAAAAGACGTTGCATGCTGAGAAATGTGGGATGTAAAATTACTCCCATGAATACAAACGTGCATCGTGAGCGATGGTGAACTTTTCGAACATACTGGATATTAACTTTTTGTCACTGTGAGAGTTTTTTGTTTTTTGTGATGTTATCAAAATGTATTGAGATAAACATGAATTTATAGCACAAATTGTGCATATTTCTTCATACTTCTGGCTACTCCATTCAAACGTTTACACAAAATAGAGTGCATAGATTTCGGACATTGTTGGTTATTATACGGGTGAAGATTTATCTTATCCATGTATACCAAATGTTTCATACTAATTAGTTGATGCTCTAAAATTTTCTAACTGGAAATTTTGCTCTGTCTCTTTTCGTTTTCAATTTGCAATAGCTATCTTCCAAATTTCGCAACTAGGGGGGTGTGCTGCCATCGTTTACATCAAATTGGGCGTAGTCACTTTATTATACCGTTACCTCTCTTCCATAGCTGTAGCTCTCTCCGTTTGCAAGTATTTTCAGGTTAAAGGGACTTTCCTTTGCACCCTGTATATATTTTTCATGTTCGTGTGATCAGCTGATGTATTACCCACCATTTTATAATCAGCTGACTTTTTTTTTTTCTTCAAGATATTGGGTTAGCTATAATTGGACAAATTTTCAACCGGGAGGAAATGACAATTTTTTTTTTTACGTCCTCACTGCCGCGGCACACTTTTACTGTCGCTGCTCAAACCACCCACAGAACCGCAGCTGACGTTCACGGAGCATCACAATACATCTCTCTGAAATTTTTAAAAATAGCCAAAATGGCAGATTTGAGCTAAATATATACTTTTACTACTTAGATTGCTTGATTAGTTAAGACTAACTAAGAATGCCTCAATGATGACATAATCATAAGTAATTCTCTCCATTGGTTACTTTTTGTTCTGTATGCTAATGGAAGATTAGCTGTGAGTTTTCTTTGCTGTATCATGGCTATTGGGTTTAGTAAGCCTTTGTTTTTCTTGCATTCCTGGATTGGGGTTTTGCATTATGATTTTATTATGTTACCAGCAGGGTTGGCACAGTTTAAAACAATTGGTGAACCAACTGGTTTTTTAGAAAAGATCTAATATTTTCTTATTTTTGTAATTTAAGTGTTTCAAATTATTGGATATAATTTCTACTTTTAAGTCTTATCCCAGCAATCACCGTGAGACATGGTGAGACTAGGTTATATTTGTGTGCATGTGGTGATGAACATATCTGAAGCTCTAAAGAAAAAATTTAAAACATGTGAATTTAGCAAAGATAAAATGGATTAAAAATATTCAATATTTTGAATAAAATATTTTCCTTTGAGAAAACTCGGATTATTTACAATTAATAACATAAAATGACCTTTTAAGATTTCAGTCAAGCTGTAAAAGAAAATTTTCTTGATTGGGGGAGATTATCTTTTAAAGCCGCTATCAGATTCACCAACTTTCCGAGCAATTTTTGAGCCAACTCTTGATTTCCTCCAACTTTTCGCGAAATGTTGTCTCGACACCCAGTGTGATAGCAAACAGAAATATCCCCAACTTTTTATCCGCATCTCAAAGTCTGTCCTAGCCGCAACTTTTCCCTCCCACCTTTCAACATTTCAGCGAATCAGAGATAAGCGATTGATACGAAAATGCGATAAATATTGACGGCTGGTACTATTAGTACTGGTTTTCCCGGGTTTTCCTCCAACTTTAGCAAAGACAATTGTAACCCTTTTCTCCCTTTCTTTCAACTGGAAAAAGTTGGGGTTAAAATCAGCTGTAAAGTTGGTTGCTCGAAAAGTCGGTGAATCTGATAGCGGCTTAAGGCTGTTCTCAACTGCTCTACTCATCAAGTGCAAAACGCTTCTTTGCACTTGATGATTAAATGAATGAATTTACAAATTCATTTTTCATATAAAATTGGAAGGCCTGACTATGGAAGCGATTTGGTATCGAACTGTTTTCCATTTTTGATAAATAAATTACCTATTGAGTTATAAGCAATTTTGATCATGTGTCAAAGATGTTTTCAACCTTCCTTGTAGTTATTTTTCTTTCGCATAGAAATTCGGTTCAAAACGCCAACTTTGACACTATTTTCTGAAAGATCTATTGCGTTTGCAAAAAACCCCCCGTAAAACACTGTTCCATTACATAATTTCTGAACAACAGCATCTGCTAGTTTCATGCATTTCCGAACAAAAATTAATTAAAACTTGTGTCATAAAGTTGCCCTTTCGGATTTGAGAACAGCCTTAAGAATAAAAAAGAAACTCAAGATATGAAGTCGAATAAGAGAACTTTGAACAAAGCACCTGTTTACTTTTAACTAAAATATGCAATAAGATATAAATCGTCTATTGATAATCAAATCCACTATTTAGATTGGACAAAAAAATGGGGGAAAATCAAGATACGGTTTGCATGAGACATAACAGAAGAAAGTCTCATAAAAATGCCTAAAAATATATATTATTAATTTTTAATTTAGACATTTAGAAGTAATACGTATTATAACATAGCTTAGAAAAAAAGCCTGTGTATTAAGTCTGGCTGTTTAAATGTTTTAGTGGATGACAACTTTTATAAATCTGCTTTCCATTTTAAGATCAATGTTTTCAGTAACCTAAAAAGCTGGTAAATAAGTATTTCTGTTTATTTTGCTCTTGCCTTCCCCCCCCCCCCCCCCATACCTAGCAGTTTCTGAGGAGAAGTGTCAAATGACAATACACAATACTTCTTGAAACGTGTAAAGGCTCTACTGTTAAATTCAAATCATTCCAGGAATTCTTTACAAAAGAAAGCTTTACTTTCAATAAAAGATAATTGTTCATGTAGTGTTGTTCTAACAGAAAAATTGGATATCTCGGATTACAAATATTTCAAAGAAATTATTTTGAATAACCATGGGAAAGTATATTATATTTATGAAATTACATCATATATTTATTTATAGTACTAGTAATCAAGATTGTTTATTAAGATTTTCAAGGTATTAATGTTTCACTATGTAGAGCATTTTATTCATGGAACATAAAACTTTTACTAAAAGTGTTTAAATTTTAAATGATTTCAATTTTCTACATAATTAATTGTAATTATCTAATTTAAATTATTTTTAAATTAAGTTATATTACTTATATATCCAACAATGTTTATTTTTATCAATAAATATACATGTATATGTAATAGGAAAATACATTTAAAAAAAACCCGTTTTTTTACCAACCCTGGTTGCAACTTGTAAAAAATGTTAGTATATGCATAAAGATTTTTTGATGTTTGTAGAGAAAATGTTTCATTAACATTTAAAAGGTATTTATCAAGCAATTCATGCACACTTAACCATATCTGAAAAAGTAGTTGCTAATATTTCCTGGTAAATAATGTAATGAAATATTCTATTTCCTGCATTTTATAACATCTGTCACTTTTCATGCTATGCCTTACATTTTCAAAAAATAATTCAGTTGAATTTTTTTTTTTTATAAAACAAACATACAATGTCTGAAAAAATTGTTGCCTTTTATGAATTTAATACTTTATGTGCTTCTTATTTCCACCTGCTTACAAAAATTAAACTTACTGTAAAATCCTGATTTGTAAGCCTCCCACTCACTTTTAAATAGTTTTGATTTTCTTTTCCATTCCCAAATATAAGCTTTTCCCCCTCCCCTTCACAAACTTTTTTTGTGGAAAAAAATTGATTTAAATGTCTAAGGGAGATAATTTTGTATCTTTTGACTTCTTTTGGTGGATTTCCATCAGTGGCATAGCTAGAGCATTTTGTTAGGGGGTGGGGGGGGGGGGGTGTCGACACCGAATTTACCGAATATTCATAGTAAAATCACCGAAGGATTTCATTTTTAAATTTTCTATTCTTGCATTTTTATGCCCTATTATATTTTGGAGTGAGTACTGTGAAAATAATTTGTTGTATGACGACAATAAAAATATTAAAATTACTAATGATAGCGTTAAAAACAAAGATCCATGCCAGTGCTAGACCATATAAATAAGAGCATATTTTTATTCTAGGCAAAAATTTCATTGTCAGATAAATATTGACAATTTTGTTTGAAGCAGTTGTAAAATGCGATTAAATATGCAACGTGTTCCTTCTAAACATGGTCCGATAGCTAATTTCTATACGGTTAGTCTTAGACATATAGTTCTAATTACAAAAACTTTTCAAACTAACTAAACATTCTAAATTAATCTAATTCCATTTGAGGCAATAAATGCATTTCAGAAAAAGTTACGAAAATTAACATTTATACCAACCTATTAGTTACATGTAGTGAAAAAGACCTTGTGCTCTGACATGTAAAATGAAAAAAAATATATATTTCTACAACCAAAACGTACCGAGTTATGCGACTTTGAAATTCGGAAATTTGTTGGATTTAACGCAGCACCCGAAGTGATGTGCTATTTCGACCTAACTGCACGAGGATGAATGTTGCTGAAGGAAAGAGGCGGGAAGGGGGGGGGGGGCACGAAAATTCTAAATTCGTTTAAAAACTTAAAATCATACGAATTCGACGGTGTATGCTGCCGAAGGCTGTATGGCGCCCCAGTTCTAGGCTAAAAATATATAATCATGCAAATTCGAGGGTGTACAGTGACTGTGGAGGGCGGAGGGGGATTCAATTCCACGTTCCTTTAAAAAATAAGGTCATGCGTATTCAAGAGTGTACGCTAACAAGGACAGTTTGTGCACCAATTTTAGATTCGTATAAAAATATAAAATCTTATAAATTCGAGGGTGTACACTGCCGAATTCACAGAGTCCCTGACACTAGGTACAACAGGATTGGTTTTCATTTTAAAATACAAAACTATGCAAATTTGAGAGTGTATGCTGCCAGAAGTAATGGGGCACCGACTCTAGATTCGTTTGATAAACTTTCATTTTAAAAATATAAAACCATACAAGTTCGAGGGTGTACAGTGCCGAAATGGTGCCCAATTCTAGGTTCATTTAAAAATATAAGTTCATAGAAATTTGAAGGTGTACGCTGCCGAAGGCAATGGACTCGTGACTCTAAGCTCGTTTGGACAGATTTTTATTTTAAAATATAAAATACAAATTCTAAGAAGTACGCTGTCGGAGGCAGTGCCTCAATTCTACATTTATTTAAAAGTATAAAATCTTACAAATTTGAGAGTGTACGCTAACAAAGGAAGTGGTCCCCCCCCCCCCCCCATTTTGGCTCGTTTATAAATAGAAATTCTGGGGTATACTCTGTGAAAGGCAATGGGGCCTTGACTCTAGGTTCGTTTTGATAGATTTTCATTTTTAAATATAAAACGATACAAACTCGAGGGTCTACACTGACAAAATGGTTCTCCAATTCTAGGCCCTTTAAAATATGAAATCGTACAAATTCGAGAGTGAATGTTGACGAAGACAGTGAAGATCCCCCATTCTAAGTTTGTTTAAAAATATAAAATCTTATAAATTAAAGTGTGTATGCTGCCGAAGGATATGGCGTCCTGATTCAACGTTCTCTTGGATAGATTTTCGATTTAAGATATAAAATCATACACATTCCAGAGAGTATGCTGGCGGAGGTAATAGGGCCCTGACTCTAGATTTGTTTGATAGACTTCTATTTTAAAAATATAAAACCATACAAATTCTAGGATGTACACTGCCAAAATGGTGCTGCAATTCTAGATTAGTTTAAAAATATAAATTCATAGAAATTCGAGGGTGTACGCTGCCGAAGGCAATGAGGCCATGATTATAGGTTCGTTTAGATAATTTTTTTAAAAATATATAATACAAATTTGAAGAAGTACGCTGTCGTAGGCAGTGTCTCAATTCCACGTTCATTTAACCCTTCACTGCATGAATTTTTCTATTTTTGTGATTTTTCTTTTTTAATCTGTATATCGGTCTAATAATGGGAAAAATAGTAACAAAAATTAAATTTCAAAATTTCAGCTAAAATTTGATATTTTATGGTGTATGCCATATGTTAAGCATTTAGGATTTTAAAATATTGTAATGCTATATTTTGGAACTTAAATGAGCTTAAATTAATTAATTTTACCTGCTTTTTACCCTGCAACTTTTTTTATATTAATACTTTTAAGTATTCAGTAAAAATAATGAAAGTTAATCTTACCTTAATAGTTTGACTTTTTTTCTTCCGTAAAACAAATTCTAATTTTTTGTCTAATGCAGCCATCTGACATGGACAAAATAAGTGTTATTTCATTCTTTGGATTGTTCTTGGTCGGTTACAGTGATCATATTAACTAAATTCATGGCATATAATGAAAATTATAATGTTTTTAGGTATGTGCCAGATATGGCACATAGTGCAGTGAAGGGTTAAAGGTATAAAATCTTACAAATTCAAGACTGTACGCTGATCAAGGCAGTGCACACCCTCCCCCAACCCCAATTTTAGGATCGTTTATGAATAGAAATTCGAGGGTATATGATGACGAAGGTAATGGGGCTCGATTCTCGGTTCATTTGGATAGATTTTCATTTTAAAATATGAAACGATACCAATTAGAGGGTCTACACTGACAAAATGGTGCACCAATTCCATATCCGTTTAACATATAAAATCAATACATACTAATTCGATAGTGAACGTTGACAAAGGCAGTGGGGGTGCCTATTCTAGGTTTGTTTAAATATATAAAATCTTATACGTTCGAGTGAGTATGCTTGTACGCTGCCGAAGACAATGGGACCTTGACTGTAGGTTCGTTTGAATAGATTTTCACACATCTATGCATTTTCAGAACGCTAAATACTTGGATAGGTAAGTACTGCCTTCAACATCAAAGAACCGAGTTACTAAGGTGGTTTTTCAGGTGTTATTTGTCTCAGCTGCGTTCAAAGTAGGGATGCACCGAATGTTCGGTATCTATTCGGTATTCGGCCATACTACTGAATATTTGGTTAGGCTGAATATCAAGCTATTTGGTATGCCGAATATTAGGCTTGGCAGAATATCAAACTATTCGGTTTGGCCGAATATCAAAATATTCGGCCAGACCGAATATTTAAGACCTTTTTAAAAAATATTTAAAAAAAAAAATTTAAAACTACTATTATTAACTGTCAATTAATAAAGATATTTAATAATTAGGAATATAATTATATTTAAATAAAAGAGAATGTTTTTACATTTTTTATTTGCTATTTGAAAAGTATCATATAAGAAAATTAACCAATAATGACGATTTTAGTCCCCTTCCGGACAAACTGTATGTGACTGTACAATTTTTCATTTAATTCCTTCAAAATTTCCCTTTGATTTTAAAATATTGGTTTTAGAATATAAGAATTTTATTAATTTGTTTTAATTCAGAGATGAATCATGAAATTTAAAATTTTATCAATTAAAGAAGCTTTAAAACTGTCCTCTTCTTAAACAACAATTCAAAGCGTATTTTTTTTTAGTGTAGAATTTACTTGTAAAAAGATCTTGTTTATCAATATGGAAGTATGTATGTTAAATATTACGTAAAATTGTTTCAAAATTTAACTTTTTAATGCTTTCAAATTCTGAAATTTAAAAGTAATCGGCAAATCGAATATTCAGTATTCGGCAGGCCGAATATTTGGTATTTGGCTTGATAGTCACTATTCGGCTAGCCAAATATTTGGTATTTGGTTTACCTATTGGCCGAATACTCGGCATTCGGCCAAAATCACTATTCGGTGCATCCCTAGTTCAAAGTCGGTGACCGGTCCGAAAATAAATGAGTAAAAGAGGATAGTATTCTGCAGTTTAAAAATTAGTTTTTTTTTTAAATTAACAAACTTAGGTTATAAAAGGTTGGTAAAGCCGATTACGGGGCCCCTGGCTTCGCCCCCCCCCCCCCAAATAAGAGACATGGGGGGGAGCGGTCGCTACGGCTCTGCGAGCAAGACGACAAAGATTTGTTTCTGACTTGTCGCATTTTTACGAGAGAATAGCTGAAAAGTGAAGTTGTAATCGACTCAAAGTGAAAGAAAAATTACATAATGCAAATAGTAGGATGTTACTAATTACGAAAATATTTAATTTTAAATATGTTTTTACATTGTTTTCTGTTTTGTAATATCTTAATATATTTTTTAAAATTCTTAGAAGGGAAAAACACATCGCCAAATGATGCAATTTTTGAACAAAAGTGAAATTACCGAATGCATATGACTATTCCAAATGTGGGGGGTGTCGCACCCTCCCACACCCCCCTGTAGCTACATCCCTGATTTCCATATGTTTTTACATAATCTTGATGAAATCCCTCCTCCCCCCCCACACACACATGTAATATCTGCTTCCCTTCTTTGCCTCTCTCCCCACCACAAAAAGCTTAACATCTTAAAAATCTTAATTCTTTTGCTCTATTTGTTACTCGCTAGTAAAAATAAGGAAATAATCAATTATCTAAATTACACTCATGGAACTTTGAATATTAAAGAGTATGACATAAATGATGTCACTTGAAGCTGTTCCTACCCTCCTGCTTTTGCCATATTTAACTGCGGTGATCTGCACTGTGAGCCATTTTCTTCTCGCTGCACAGGTCAACTATGGTAAAAGTCAAATATGGTGGACACTGGAGAGGGGGAAAGAACTCGTCTATCCACTTCAACGCTCCCCACAGTACTAGATTGATATGTCGTCTCCTTTTAATCTTCATAGCTCCATGATTACACTCCTTTCTATAAAAGTTCATCTTTCCCTTCTGACCTCCACCCAGCAAAGTTTAAAAGTATATAGTTATATGTTTTTTAATTTGCCCTATTTCTTATTTTGTAGTAAGATGATTTCCCTAAATCTCATATGTCTCACTTATCTAAAATCTTCATCCTCTTTGAAATTTTTGCTCCATCCTTCCCACCCAAATTGGGGGGAGGAAATTTCTGAATATGCGAGAAGAAAGCAAGAGATTTTATTTGTTTGTTCTCACCACTAAATCACATGTATATTTTGTGTTTAAGGCTGTTCTCAACTGCTCTGATCAATAAGCGCAAAATACCAGAGGGAGGCAAAGGGGAGAAGTAGTTTTTATTGGGGAGGGGGACTTAGATGTTTGATTATACATTGTTGCAATAAAATAACGAAGAATTTGAATTTTAAATTTTGCTTAGGGATGATTTGTTGGTAGCACATAAGCTGGATGCATCAAAATCCATGCATCAATCTATAAACTGCATTTAACATGTAAAAGTTGCAGTTGCTAATGCATGTATTAGCATTACATGCCCATGAAAACAACAAAAAATTACTGTATGTAGAAATCTCTAAAAGCATTCCGACTGAAAAGAAAAACAACAAATAAAGGTAAAATCCTGAGAAAAAGGCAGTTTCCCCCATGAGATGCCATGCTTTTCAATTTACCAGCATATAACACCAATAAATCGTACATGATATGGATAAATCGTAAATACTGTCATTATTCATTACTAATTTCATATAAAATGCATTCATATACACTGTGATGCAGGGCTTGAATTTCAGGGCGGGATTCGCGCCCAAAATTTTGATATCCCTCCTAGAAGAATATTGTGGGCGGGAGTCTCGCGTCCAAAAAAAATCTCACGATTTTCCTGGAAATTTTGCATTTTGAAATTATGATCAACTCTCACGAACACCTTGCAAATTTCCCGATATTTTCGTGTGACCGATTGACACATTTTGCGGGGCTTTGTACCGCGAAAGATCATTGAAATTCACAAATTTTTCATGTGACTGATAGACAAATTTCATTATTTTTTTCTCGAGATCGGTTGACAAGTTTCCGCGACCGATTGGCAAATTCAGGGATGATTCTGTTCCGAAAATTTAAGGCATTATTATTAGGTTCAGAAAATTATGAAAAATCGGTCATCAGTCCATCAGAAAAATATCGCAAATTTCGACAAATGATCGCCGAAAAAATCGATTTCGTCAATCGTTCGAAGAAAAAATCTACAATTTCATCGCTAAGGATTGCGAATAAAACTCAAATTTTGTCAAAGGATCGCGAAAAAACGTGAATTTCGTCAGATCACGAAAAAGACACTCGAAATTCATCAAAGGATCGCAAAAAAAACGTGAATTACATCAAAGGATAACAAAAAATTGTAAATTTCGGCAAAGAAACGCTGGAAAAACGCGAGTTTCGGCAAAGGATCGCAAAAAAGCGAATTTCGTCAAAAGATCGTGGAAAATGCAATTTTTTTCGCGGAATAAACGCGAATTTAGTTAAAGGGCCGCTGAAAAAAACTGCAAATTTCCTCAAAGAATCTCAAAAAAACGTGAATTTCATCAAAGGATCGCGGAAAAAATGCGCGTTTCTTCAAAAGATTGAGGGAAAAACGTGAATTTCGACAAAGGGTCGCAAAAATGCGAATTTCAACAAAGGATCGCAAAAAAACGTGCATTTCGTCAAAAGATCGCGAAAAAACACTCATTTCGTTAAAGGATCGCGAGAAAACGGGAATTTCGTCAAAAGATCGCGAAAAAGAGCAAATTTCGTCAAAAGATCGTGAAAAAGAGCAAATTTCGTCAAAAGATCGCGAAGGCACGAATTTCGTCAAAAGATCGTGAAAGCATGAATTTCGTCAAAAGATCGTGAAAGCATGAATTTCGTCAAAAGATCCCGAAAGCATGAATTTCGTCAAAAGATCCCGAAAGCACGAATTTTGTCAAAAGATCCCGAAAGCACGAATTTCGTCAAAAGATCCCGAAAGCACGAATTTCGTCAAAAGATCCCGAAAGCACGAATTTCGTCAAAAGATCCCGAAAGCACGAATTTCGTCAAAAGATCCCGAAAGCACGAATTTCGTCAAAAGATCCCGAAAGCACGAATTTCGTCAAAAGATCCCGAAAGCACGAATTTCGTCAAAAGATCCCGAAAGCACGAATTTCGTCAAAAGATCCCGAAAGCACGAATTTCGTCAAAAGATCCCGAAAGCACGAATTTCGTCAAAAGATCCCGAAAGCACGAATTTCGTCAAAAGATCCCGAAAGCACGAATTTCGTCAAAAGATCCCGAAAGCACGAATTTCGTCAAAAGATCCCGAAAGCACGAATTTCGTCAAAAGATCCCGAAAGCACGAATTTCGTCAAAAGATCCCGAAAGCACGAATTTCGTCAAAAGATCCCGAAAGCACGAATTTCGTCAAAAGATCCCGAAAGCACGAATTTCGTCAAAAGATCCCGAAAGCACGAATTTCGTCAAAAGATCCCGAAAGCACGAATTTCGTCAAAAGATCCCGAAAGCACGAATTTCGTCAAAAGATCCCGAAAGCACGAATTTCGTCAAAAGATCCCGAAAGCACGAATTTCGTCAAAAGATCCCGAAAGCACGAATTTCGTCAAAAGATCGCAAAAAGCGCAATTTTTGTCAAAAGATCGCAAAAAGCGCAATTTTTGTCAAAAGATCGCAAAAAGCGCAATTTTTGTCAAAAGATCGCAAAAAGCGCAGTTTTTGTCAAAACATCGCAAAAAGCGCAGTTTTTGTCAAAAGATCGCAAAAAGCGCAATTTTTGTCAAAAGATCGCAAAAAGCGCAATTTTTGTCAAAAGATCGCAAAAAGCGGGATATTTGGCAAAAGATCACGAAAAAGCGGGATATTTGGCAAAAGATCGCAGAAAAGCGCAATTTTCGTCAAAAGGTCGCGAAAAAAACACTATTTTCATCAAAGGGCTGCAGAAAAAAAATAAGTTAACCTACATTTCTCGTGCAGTAGAAGAAATGAATCAGTATTCACTTAAAACTTTTGACTTTGATTGAACAAACATTCAAATTTTAAACAAAGAAAATACCAGGGAGTCGGGTTTTGACTATAATTCCATTAAGGATACTAGGGGATTGTACCCGGGCTTCCCGGGTTAAAGAATATAGGTGAAAACATTTTTTTATTATTGAAAACTAATAAGTTTTTTTATATGCAATAAATTTTTTAGATTGCCCACTTACATTAAAAAAGCATTTTTCATATGGAAAATATGAATTATACAATCAAATAAATTTTTGAAATTTATCAAAAGCGATATTTTCTTATTAGCCGCATGCTAAGAGTTATTTGATCAAGATTTTACTATTTATGGCATCCTTTTATGTTCTGATAATTTCAGAGCTTATGCATGTCTCTTAAATTTGTGCTTTATTTATATTTTATTTATTTATTCATAGGGAAGTTTTTTTATAAAGGGATATTAGCCGTAAGAAAATGATGAACTGTTTATTTTGTTTTAAGGGTAAACGGATAAATCTTTCGTAATCGAGCTCCGCGCGATATAGATAAATTTAAAAATATTTCATGTTTTAAAATTGTTTTTAAAACAATAGACAATCAGTAAACTGATGAACTTTGCAAACAAATTCCATTAAAAAAAAAAAATAAAAAAAAAACCTATTTTATGATTAAAAATTTAAATTGTACGATTACAAATATGTGTTAGATTTGTGTTTTTACAATATTATTCTTTTATTTGTTTATAAAAGAAGCATTAATTTCGTTAATTTGTCTTTCACAAATATGTTAGATTGGTGGATTTTTTAATATTCTTTTATTTGTTTATGAAAGAAGCAATTCGTCATTGTAATTCTCGATATAAATAAAAATACTAAACTTATCTCTTTTCACCAAGTTAATTTAAAGCCAATTTTTCAAAATAATATTTTATTATGTTTTCAAAAAATATTGGTCTTCTAGAAATTTCAGATGAAATTTTACGAACTTTAAAACTTTTTACTTTAAATGAAAATAAGAATTCTTTAAATATATATCTTTTAGTGGCTCGATTATGAAATTTTTCTGCAAAGGACAGTTCCCTTTCTATGACAATGTCACCGTGTCTCCACATTTCTACCACAAGGGAAAGGGAGTGAAGTGTGATGGTGATAGGTCGATTCCATTCATCAAAGTTTTTTGCCCTTTTCTTTTACCAGTGATAATTTCCAAATCTAAACAATTGTCATATATATTTCTCACATTTAATCTTGTCCCCAGGGACGTAGCTACAGGGGGGGTGTGGGGGGGTGCGACACCCCCCCACTTCGGTAAACTCATATACATTCGGTAATTTCACTTTCGTTCAAAAACTGTATCATTTGGCTCTATTTTTTTTTTAAGAATTTTTAAAAACATATTACAAAACAGAAAACAATGTCAAAAAATATTTAAAATTATTAAATATTTTCTGATTAGAAACTAACCTTTCTCTTTGCGTTATGTAATTTTTTTTTTCGCTCGGAGTCGATTGCAATTTCCCTTTTTAGCTATTCCATGTATGTAAGAAGGGGAGGGAGGAGGTGGGTATCCATGATACAGTATCCCTTAGAAGATTAAATATACCTTCTTCCTATTTTTATGCAGTATCCCTGTAGAGAATATCTTCGCTTTATTCAAGAAAGGAATCTGGAGAAAAATGCCCTGAGGGTAAATGCGTACACTCCTTGACCAATGCAAATGAAATTAGAAGGCCAGACTTCTTGTTCGTTAAAATTCGTTTTGCTGGACTCTGAAAACTGTGGGGGGTGGATATTTCACGGTTTTTTTAGGGGACAGGATGTCGCCAGATCTTTACTGTTGTATTGTCTATTTTTCAAAGCCAAAAATAAGAGAAAACCGGGAATTTTTTCTTATCAAAGAAAATTAAAACGGTGTAATAAAATTACATCATCTACTAAGGATGTACTGAACAGTGATTTTGACCTAATACAGAATATTCGGCTAGCCGAGCAGTAACTTCGGCCAAATACCAAATATTCGGCTGGTCGAATATTTTAAAATTTTATTAATTAAAAAAGTTTCATATTTCATGGCTTCTTCTAAGGAATTAAACCAAGTGAATATATTTTTTTTAATTCTAAAACAAACAACTTAGCAAAAATAACTTTTCTACCGAATATTCGGCCTACAGGCGAACCGTATACCGAATATTCGGCTAGCCGAATTAACTGTTTGGCCGAATGCCGAATATTCGGCTAGCCGAGTAGTAACTATTCGGCCAAATATCAAGTACTCGGCTGGTTGAATACTTTTATATTTCAAAGATTAGAGGCATTAAAATGTTAAATTTTAAAATAATTTACATAATATTTAAAGCAGAAACTTACATATTGATAAACAAGAACTTTTCACAAGTAAATGTTATACATGAAAAAAATCTGGTTTGGGGTATTTAAGAAGAGAATTTTAAAATTTTATTAATTAAAAAAGTTTGATATTTCATAGCTTCTTCTGATGAATTGTTATCCAAGTGAATATATATTTTTTAAATTCTAAAACAAACAACTCAGCAAAAATAACTTTTCTACTGTCTTTGATTTAGCAAGGAAGTTTTTAAATACATCTTAGATCAGTGTTTCGAATGGGCGATTATTTTCAGAGATTGTAAACATACACATTGTTCCTAAAAAAATTGTAACAAACTTTCAACAGAGATAATGTGGTTAAGACAAAAAAGTTTTGAACAAGAAACAACACCTCACTCCATTTATTCCATCAAAATTACAATACATTCAGTCAAATATTCTGCCTGTGCAACTACAAGCCGAAACTGAATTTTCATTCACAACTTTATCAGTAAATGAAGATATTTTAGCAAGATTTGTTTCATATTAATTTAGTTTGTATTAAATGTGATGATATCATTGAGAATGACTGAATTTTGGCCAGTGACGCAGTATAAATACTATATATTGCATTCTGAATAAAGGAATGTCTACCTCATAGTTGTTTAAATATGAAAAGTGGCAATTTCCAGCACTTCTCATCATGATATTATATTTCACAGAAATCAAAGCAAGTTTGTTAAAATTGTATTCCGCTTCAACAGTCAGGCCTGCCAATATGCTTAATAAACGGTCAAGTGCAAGCATTACTCACGCACAGAGGGTTCCGTAGAATAAATACATGAATTTGTAATTGTATTATATATATATATATAAAAAGAATATTAAGACTTTTTAAAAAACTATATAACGTAGGGTTGGGTATAACTGTATATATTAGAAAAGTGTAATCGGGTATACCATGAAAGTTCAAAGAGATATATGGAACAATATCAAATATAGCTATTCGTATAACTCTTTTTTTTAATATTATCCTAATCTGTTTATGATGAACTTAATTCGGTACTGACAATAAAGACAGTGCATAGTTAAACTTCATTTGGCATTTCATGAAACTAAATTCAGCGTAGTAATAACCTTTATTTCTACAGTGTATCAAAAACAAAACCTTTGTTCAAAGTTTAAATTGGGCATTGTGCTAAGCGCGCTTCGAATTGAGGTCTCAAAGTTGCAACGCCGCCTTGGTCAGTGCCGCGTTTTTCCAGATAGGTATTTAATTAACTTTTAAAGTCACTCGAGGCGTATTGAGAGATACAATCAATGCAAACTATCGCGAATCTCACAGTATTTATGCGATTCATTCTAATTAAATATTTCGAGGGCGATGCCCTTAAAAAACGGACACCTAATTTTAATTCCAAAACAGACAAATGGCACCAAGAATATTTAATTAAAATGTTTCTTTTATCATGTACGTAAAAATAAGCAAGTTCGCATTTTCTAATACGAAATTTGCCGAAATATTGACGAAATTTGCGGTTCTTTCGCGATCTTTTGACGAAATTTGCGGTTCTTTCGCGATCTTTTGACGAAATTTGCGGTTCTTTAGCGATCTTCTGACGAAATGTGCGGTTATTTTGTGATCTTGTGACGAAATTCGCGTTTTCTCCGTAATTCTTCGCGAAAATTCGCGGTATTTTTATGTCCGTATTTTCAAATGACCGATTTTTTTTTTTTTTTAACCGAATGTCTTAAACTTTCGGAAAATTCGGAAGATAATCACCCCTGATATACGGTACATATTATTCTGAGATCGATTTTGTGAAGGTCACCATACGGATATTTTTATTTGTACTGAAATTGTTCTATCTCAGGGAATTATGGAATTCGTTGTTAAAATCGAAATCAATTGTGTATGTTTCTAAAAAATTTCCCCAGTGGGTTAAGATTTCCCCCGATCCTAGATCGCTGGACCGGACATATTCTGCACCCCTGGGCATAGAGTACGCCGCCCTGTCCTTGTGTATGTCCAAACTGACCGTACCTTTAAGGGTTAATATCTCAGCTAATTACCGATGATTTTTTTCGAAAATCATTATCAACAATGCTTTTATTCTTCTGCAACGATAGGTATATTCAGCGATGCTCAACAATTTTTCTGAATGCCCGTAAATCGAAATTTGTGTATAACAGAAAAATGCTAATTACTCAAAAACTATGTGACCTAGGGTAATCGCTATAATTTTCCGGCAAGGTTTATATTAACGTCTACTACCTCTAATTTTTTCATAATTTTAGTTTCAGTAGATTCGGAATTAGATGGGGGGGGGGGGGACATTTTTGCGCTAGATTTTCAACAATATATTTGAAAATATAATACCTAAAATTAAAAGGAATGTATTTTTGAGTTCAGCGTTACAAAAGCTTTCACATGATACCCCACATGACATACAAAGAAAAGATTTTTTTTTTCAAGTAGCATAATTAGCCCCTCTACTTTTTTGCTAAATATATTTATGAATGTTTATTAATCTGAAAACATGTGGGTTAGTGGTCTTTATTACTTCCGCGAATTTGAACTTTCCATGTTCCATAGTTTACGATTAAAATGGCTGTGACAGACGGACAGACACAGGAGTGATCTTATAATGGTTCCGTTTTTACTTTTTAAGTACGGAACCCTAAAAATAAGACAGAAAATTTTGCGTTGTTCAGTAGGAAGCTCGAGAACTGCTTTAAAAGAAAAATAAGATAGAGAACTATAAAATATTGGAATTTTTCCTTTGTAACCTAATATAAACCGACGATATATTTTAAGATCTGGATCTGTTTTTGTCACGGGGTAGTGGAGGGTATACGGAGATATGCACCGTATACGCTCTGCTTCTCAAATAAAGCATTAGCGTATACTGCATCCATGAATGTTCATGACTTTAGCGTATACCCTTTGTTTTTTATGATTGCAACACTGGTTCTTGTCATTCAGTTCGAAAAGATATTTTTTATTTATGTTTTTGAAATTATTTTAAAATCATCAGTTGTATTGATATCTAAAGACAAGTGCATTAATCTTTCTTCTAATTGGCGTTTTGAGACATACATTTACTTTCTGCTGCAAAAACTGAAATCAATTTTTTTCTTTGTTTTCTGAAATGAAAGGATCTCAAATTTAAGTAAATTAAAAAAAAAAATCCTTTGACTTGAATCAGGCTAATTCGTGTAACAGAATCAACGTTACAGCTCACAAAAAAATGCAAGCAAAGTAATTTTGCAGAAAATAAAATAATTTTCCACACTTTCTACCCTATCCCATCGAAAAAAAATCTTTGTGTTTTTATTATTGCAAATTAAAATAACAATATTTAATTTTTTATACTAATGCTCAATTGCTCAACATGGTATTTGACTATTTCAATTCTGATAACTTTCTATGTTACAAGTTCCAGCTTAAAAATTCAACAGAAAAAATATCGTACAAATAAAGTGCAGCTTTGATTAGCCACATTTTGTGGTTTTTAAAAATTATTTAAAGCTGTTCTGAAATCGTAACTTGCATTTTTTTTTTTTACACTTTCGTGAAGAAATTTTCATTTTTAAATGCACGAAATTTGCAGATATTCTTTCTTATTCGTAAACGAATAGTGTTTCTCTTTTTTCCTATAAAGGTAACTGCGGTCTTTCAGAAAATGGTGCCAAAGTTGACGTCTGTAACAGATTTTTTTTAAACGTGACAATCGGCAAAAGATCATTATAAGATAGCAATTGATTATAACTTAATATGTAATACATTTATCAGAAAATTTAAAAGTGCTATTTGATTTCAAAGCACTTTATGCCTCATGCCTGCTGATTACATGCTTCTGGATTTAAAAAAAATGTCTACTTAAATGAGTCAGTAATAAATAATTTTGGCAAAACATAAATTAGGCCTGACCAGACCGAATTAATGTTTCTGTACCGAGCCGGGACTGGTTTCATTCTTCCAAGTCTTCACGGGCCAAAATTTTCAGTCCCGGTTTTCAACCAACCCGTATGAAAATCTTTGTCTCAGCGTGACCTGGTAGCGAAATACAGTTAAATTAAAATGTAGTAATACGTGTGAAAAAGAACCTGCCTATACGGAATCCTGTTTTAAACTGAAAAATGTGTTGATCCATGCAAAATTAATATAATAATATGTGAGAAAAGAATATATAACACATTTACACCTATTAACAAGTTGGAAATTGCTCGTCAAACGTGGCAAATGAGGTGCGTTCGTACTATAACTAGTTTTATAATTATTTTTGCACCCCATATTGTACTGAATGCATATTTTTTTGCACTTCATAAGTGCATAGTCTGTAACATAATTAAAATGCTCTTCAATATTTTTTTTCCCATTCCCTGTAATATAACAGAAAACTGTTATATTGTTTGACCTTTCCTGTAATTAAAATATACTTCCGATTTTCATAAAATTTGAAATGGCTCAACAAAATTTTGCAATAATTATATATTTAAAATTTGAGATCAGTCGGAAGACTGTAACAGCATTAAAATGCTCTTGCAATAATTTTTTCCCATTGGCTGTAATGTAAAGAAAAACTTTTGACTGTCCCTGTAATTAAACTATACATCCGATTTTCATAAAATTCGAAATGGCTCGACAAAATTTTTCAGCAATCATATATTAGAAATTTCAGACCATTCGGTTGGCCGAGTTCAGGCCTAATTTTTATAATGGGCCGAGTCGAATTTTTTTCTATGGGTCGGCCTGCTCCGGGCCTGAAAATTTCTACTCGTACAGACTTCTAACTTAAAATTTAAAAAGTATTGCAAATTTCAAACTTTGAGTTATAAATAAAAGAAAAAAAAGAATTATTTTTTAAATATTTTCTATTGAATTTATTTTTATTGTAATAATAAATAATCAATCTAAATCTGTCTTTTTACACCTCACCCCAAATTACTGCTTTTACCTTTGCCCCCTCCCCTCACTAAAGTATCGAGCACGAAAAGCTTAAACCTTAAGCGATGAGGTGATTTTTTTTTTAATAACGTGGTGAGGTGGTGTGTATGCAACCCCAAAATTTGATTTCTTGTCTTGTGCACTCCACAAAATGTAGCGAATTAAAATAAGAAAATCTGCTGTGAATTTTGCATTATTTACTTGAATAAAAACAACTGAAAAAGTACTGTAAGTGTACATACATATACATATAAATACACGTATCTAAATTTCATAATTGAAATTTCTCTTGGGTGGAAAAACCCTCACTTGATCAGTTAAGGGTTAAAGTCTTTAAAATTACTTTTTTCCACATTTTTATTCGTAATTCTGCAATACGATAAATAAATCAGCAGTTATCTACTTCACTCCCTCCATTCATAATTTCTACTACCCTCGCTCCCCCCAGTTTGTAAAATTTTAAATGGTTGAAATTATTTAGTTTTTTGTTAAATTTTTTTGGTCTATTTATTTATATATTACTGAAATAATAAATAAATGTCTAATTCCCCCCCCCCCCCCTCGCTCAAAAGAAAATAATACGAAAAAATACAAAATACAAATAAATACAAAATTTAAAAAAATACAAAATTTACTATGAACATTCGGTAAATTCGATGTCCACACCCCCCCAAACGAAATGCTCTAGCTACGCCACTGCTTGCCCCATTTAAAAGGACCTGGGTAGCATTTAGCTTTCAGTCTGACTTTCAAAGTACTAAGTTTGTCATACTTAATTTAACATTTTTTATTAATGATTCATTTCTTAAAATTATCATTTCAGTTGCATTCTCTAAAGAGTCAAGACCATTTTTAGTTAAAAGATATGTAATCAAAACAAAAGTCTCCAGAAAATCATTTCAGTTGCCCTTTTTAGAAGGTGGTGTTATTCAGCAGAGAAATTTTAAACTATGAAGTTATAATAACAGTAAAAATAAATGAATTGTTTTAAATGATACCAAAATTTCTTTAATACAAATATGCATAAAGAGATACTTCAAGAGAAAATGATCGCTTCGTAATAGTGCCACAGTTTCCAGAACATATTAAATCTAAGTGACTAAATCAAAAGAAGTTAAAAAGTCCTTCCGGCCAGTGCCGGGAGGAAGAGGTAGCTTTCATAATCCTTATTTAAAAAAAGCCAAATTATATCATTCAAACACACGAAGCTCAATTTAGTGGAAACCGAATATAGGAGATTCAATACTAATTTTTATCAATATAATGAATGAGAATTTCGCGAAATTAGTCAGCTTTATCCAAGCTGCTTTTCTTTAAAGTAACATATATTTGGTTGCCAAATTCGGCAATTTCTTAAAGTGCCTGTCATTTTAAGACAACATGGTGGATGAGACTAAGCAGTGAACTTGGTCGAGACCTTAGTAATTGCTGTGCACATGCTCACTCACATCGGAATCGGTTAATATATAGGAGTGCTGTCGCATGCAAAAAATCAGATTTTTCAAAATGTCGCCCACAATAGAAATTGAAACTGCTATATCTGAGCCATTTTGTAAGGTAAAGACAAACAAAAAATGCTCCTGAATCCTTATATCAAGGTCAAATACTTAAGAAAAAAACCTTTTTCCATTTCTAATTTTTTTGCACCTCACTTTAAATATATATATTTTTTTTAATTTAATGGTCGCCATTTTGAAACAAGATGGCTGATGTATCTGGCCAGCGAACTTGGTCGAGGTGTTGATGTATAATATCCACATGCCTTCTTACATCGAAATAGGCAAATACGTGTGTTATCGCGTGACAAATACAAGATCGTTTCAAAATGTTAGCCATGCTAGAAATTCAAAGTGCTATAAATCAACCATTTTTTAAGATATAAACAAAAGAACAAATTTTCAGAAACAAAAACAGCTCCAGAATCTTTGTATCAAGGCCAAACACATAAAAAAATCTTTTTCATTTTCCAATTGTTTAATACCTCATTTTGAATTTTAAATTTAATTTTTTTTAAATTGCAACCCTTTTGAAACAAGATGGCGAATGAAGCTGGCCAACGAACTCGGTCGAGACATTGGTATGTACTATGTACAGACCAAGTTACATCCAAATAGGTTCATAATTGCGCCTGTTATCGCGTGACAAATATCAGGTCGTTTTAAAATGTCAGCCACAAGAGAAATTCAAAATGCTATTACTCAGCCATTTTTTTTAGATATAGACGAAAGAAAAACTGTTCCGGAATCTTTGTATTAAGGTCAAACACATACAAAAAAAAAATCTCTTTCACTTTCCAATTTTTTGGTATCTCATTTAATTTTTTTTATTTTTTAATTTTTTTAAATGGCCGCCATTTTGAAACAAGATGGCGGATGAAGCCGGCCAACGAACTCGGTCGAGATATTTGTATGTACTATGTACACACCAAGGTACATCCAAGTCGGTTCTTAAATACGCCTGTTATTACGTGAGAAAAATCAGGACGTTTCAAAATGTCAGCCACGCTAGCAATTCAAAATGCTATAACTCAGCCATTTCTTAAGATATAGACAAAACAAAAACTGCTCCCGAATCTTTTTATCAAGGTCAAACACATAAGAAGAAAATATGTTTTCAATTTTTAATTTTTTGGTACCACATTTCAAGTTTTAATATTTTTAAAAAAATTTAAATGGCCGCCATTTTGAAACAAAATGGCGGATGAAGCTGGCCAACGAACTCTGTCGAGAGATTGGTATGTACTATGTACACACTGAATTACATCCAAATCGGTTCATAAATACGCCTTTTATCGCGTGACAAAATTCAGGACGTTTCAAAATGTCAGCCACGCTAGAAATTCAAAATGCTATAACTCAGCCATTTTTTAAGATATAGACGAAACAAAAACTGCTCCGGAATCTTTGTATAAAGGTCAAATACATAAGAAAAAAAATTTTTCCATTTTTAAATTTTTGGTACCACATTTCAAGTTTTAATATTTTTTAAAAATTTTAAATGGCCGCCATTTTGAAACAAAACGGCGGATGAAGCTGGCCAACGAACTCAGTTGAGAGATTGGTATATACTATGTACACACTGAATTACATGCAAATCGGTTCATAAATACGCCTTCTATCGCGTGACAAAATTCAGGACGTTTCAAAATGTCAGCCACGCTAGAAATTCAAAATGCTATAACTCAGCCATTTTTTAAGGTATAGACAAAACAAAAACTGCTCTGGAATCTTTGTATAAAGGTCAAATACATAAGAAAAAAATATTTTTCCATTTTTAATTTTTTGGTACCACATTTCAAGTTTTAAATTTTTTTAAAAATTTTAAATGGCCGCCATTTTGAAACAAAACGGCGGATGAAGCTGGCCAACGAACTCGGTCGAGACATTGGTATGTACTATGTACACACCGAATTACATCGAAATCGGTTCATAATTACGGGAGTTACAGTGTGACATAGGTCAGATATATATATATATATATATATATCAATTTTGAACGGAGGGTGGTTTCGGGGTCTGGGGGTCATGATCGATGAAAATATACCAAAATTTTTTGAAATCGCTTTCCTCCGAACGGCTGCAATAGGTAGCTTTTTTGTAAAGAAAGCTACCTAAAATGGAATCTCACCAAATCATAATAAGCGTCAATTTTCAGAACGGAATCGCCCCTTGCTCTTGAAAATTGAAGCGGTGTTCTCAGAAAATCATTGGCGATATACATATTTGAACATATCTCACATGGCAAGCATATTATGAATGTAATTCTCATCCCTTCCCGAAAAACCCCCCACATAAATCATGTGATGTTGGACAGCACTGATATACATTAAAGGTTTTACTATACCTAAACACTGATAATTTTGTCAGTGTGTGTGAATGTATTTGCTTTTTTGGATAAAGCTTTCTAAAATATTATTACATTCAGTAGATATTTTGATATTTATTCACTCTGACTTGTTGGGGATTAATCGCAAACGTTTCTTTTTACTTAGTAATCTTAATGGTCTTTGAATTCTCTAGTGGAAACTGTTTTGAAAGCTGTTGGCATGATGGTATGTGTATGATAGAGCATAGACTGTTATTTTGGTGGTTTTTAACACAAATCACTATTGTCTGTCAACAAACATTGGAAAAACGGCAGTAACATTTTTTTTCAAATATTTTTTGAGTTATGGGGATACTACAATGAACAATTCAATTAATTTGTAATTCTGACATTGGATTTAAAATTTACTTTAGCATAAGCATTCAAATCCATTTATTTGTCAATAGAAAAGTTGTAGTCTTTTCTAGCTAAATAGTTTAAAAATTTTTAGTACCCTTTTTCACGAAAAATTAACCATCATAATTTAAAAACTTCATTTGTTTAAATTTTAATATTTAAAGTTATTTTAGTTAAAACATTGTGATTGCCAGAAGATTCATTGTAAGATATCTGCTTTAAAAATTTAATTTTTCAGTCTCACTTTCCAAGTACTAAGTTTTTCATGCTTAATTTAACTTAACTTTTTATTAATGATTCAATTGTTAAAATTATCACTTCAGTTGTATTTTCTAAAGAGTGAAGAATGTTTTCAGTTAATCGATATGTAATCAAAACAAAAGTTTTCAGAAAAGCTATAATAACAGTAAAAATAAATGAATTGTTTTAAATGATACCAAAATTTCTTTTGAATATACACAAGGAGATATTTCAAGAGAAAATGAACGGTTCGTAATAGCACCACAGTTTCCAGAACATATTAAATTTAAGTGACTAAATCAAAAGAAAAGTTACAAATAGAATCGCACCAAATCATAATAAACAATAAATTAACAAAATACCTAAAAAAAGTAATCCAAAATCCGAAGAATTTATAACCAGGATATAAGAAATGTGTGGTGACCCTATCTGTATCTAGATTGGAATGTCTTCTATCACATTGAAATCCCATTGGAGCTCAGTGTTTGCACATGTGCTGTTTGCCCTGTTTTATCTTTATAGCTCCATGGTTTACCCGGAAGATGATGATTCTCAGTCTACGGTGAATCATTCAGTTGTATTAATCAGTTTGGACAGGCCGGAAGAGTGTTGATGCATGCACAGATGAGCCCTTTTCTGAGTCTTAACTTAAATTTCGACCTTTCTGTTTTAATATATATGATTGGTTGACTGAATCTCGGGGGTGGTTTTTATATCAAGATGTTGACTGGAGTCATAGAGAAAGAAGAGTCTCAAAGAGAAAATTCTCTTGTCATGCCTTCATTGAGGTATGATACAATATGAAATAAAACAGTAAAAGTTGCTAGTTTGAAGGAAGTGCTGACATGAGAGCAGTTATGAGAGGTAGTTAGGGCTAAGGGAAGGGAAAAAGGAGCTAATTGTATTTTAGTTAGAATTTACTGTCGGTCAGTATTAAACAAAAATTTTGAGGGAGGAAGTACTGAAGCCCAAAGTACTTAAGATGAGAAATCATGAAAGTGAGAAAATTAAGGGATGGAGGGGGAGTGAAAATCGGGGGGCAAAAGCCCTCTAAATCATGGAAACTATGGCCCCTAGCTAAAAATTGAGGTTTATGTACAATTACCTAATAGTTTCTCTATTAAATACTTTAGAAGTTGGGTCAATTGCAGATCTGGTATAAAATATGCATAAGGAATGGAAGGGAGGGGGGACAATTGAAAAATTAATAGTGCCAACATCCCTTGCTGTAAGGAAGTTTCAGAGGGTGGGAAAGAGAGGAAGGTCAGAATAAATTTAGAAAATGAAAAGAAAAATATTCAGTATAAGAATGAAAATAGAAAAACATGAATGTGAGAAATTTAGTCGGAAGGAAAAACAAAGTGGGGGCAAAAGCCCCTAAATCTCAAACTATGGCCCTTGCAAAAAAACTAAAGACAGATTTAAGGACAATGGTCCTATTAAGATATCCCTTCAAGCAGTGTCGATTGAAGGTTTTAGTTATAAAATATATATATATAAGGAATAAAGGGGGAGAGACAGCTGAAAAAAGAATAGGGCCCAAAAGAAGCAAAGTTGTCAAGCAAGGGGGGGGGGGGGGACAAGAATGAGTCCAGAGAGTTCAGGGATTACAAACAGTTGAAATGTAGGGAAATGTCCAATTTAAACACATGAACAAAGGGGGGGGGGGGCGTATAAGACCTATATCAGATGCATGTTCCTGGGTGATATGCACCATTAAAGCTAAATAAAATTATCACTTGATGTTATAGTAAAACTCAGTCCAAAACCCTTATTAAATCTCCCTCATCTAGGGTGTCAACGATTTTGATCAGTTGATTTAAATCAACTGATTTTTTTTTAAAAATCATTGATTTAAATCAAAAATTTTCTAAATGTTTAAAATGTCAAAAGTATCAAAATCTAACATGAACATAATTTGAAAGTTTCTACAGGTATTTTGACTTATGAATAATAAAAAAAAGAGCTTTAAATAATTGTTTCTAAGCTTAATTCATGAGTATTGTAAAAAAATTAAACAGTTGAGTTTGTAAAAAGCATTGTTTTTAAGTTTTTATCCAAATTAAAACAGTTTCATTTAAAAATATCTAAAGCTAATATAATTTGCAATATCATAATTTCATTTAGGTAATCAATTTATGCATTATTTTATATAAAATATACATAGCCAGTGTAATACATTTCTACAAGTAAAAGAATAAATAGTAATTTATCAATCTCAAGCTAAATAAGAATGAAAGAATGACATCTGCTCAACAGCTAAATTGTGAATGAATGCATCAGAGAAAAAGAAATAATTAGTATAAAAATGCTAAGCACAGAGAGAGCTTCTTTGGTATAGGTTGCATTGTTTTTTTTTTTAACATTGTAACTCATCTATACTAAATAAAATTAGGGATTGAAAAGGCAGCAAAACTTTCCTTAAAAAGAAAAAAAATTGAACCATTGAAAGCTGCTTAATCCACACTGAGAGGTAATAATGCTGTTACTTAAATATTTTGAGGATTTCAGATTTTTGGGCTAACTTATATTTATTCTATACGAATGGGTTTAACTCATTTTCATAATTTTTTTTGGTTAGCATACACATGTGTGTAAGTTTAGATTTTGGTGGTTACTGTAATTTTCCTAAATACAAATGAAAAAATAAAACTCAAAATCCTAAATGCAAATAATATCTGTTAGTTTTGTTATTTGTGCTACTAATGAAATTACTTATCTGCAATTTTTATTAATTCTGTAATGACTCATACTGTTTCTTCTAGGCCATTTTTTTTAATTGTGCCGCACCATACCCCTGTTGAAATCGGCAAAATGCACCCTGCCCTTAAAAAAAAGGTTTAAAATCACCTGTAGTTGTAGCCACAGATTTCTTGCAAAAAACTTCCCCATTCAACAGTATTTCTAAATTCATGGGGTCAAGATCTTTCAAAAATACAGAACTTTATTTCTTTTGAAAAAACAGGATATTATTAAAATATGTATTTTAATTGTATTTTTCAATTTGTTATTCATAAAATTATGGACACTTTATTTATCATACTAAAAATTATTTCTTATTCTTATATCATTACTAAACACATTACAGTCTAACCTCTATTTAACGAAGTCTCTAAATCCCGGAAAATAGTTCGTTATATGAAAAATTCGTTAAATAGAGATTCACCTTTTAAAATACTCTAAAGTACATAAAACAGATTTTAAAGCCATAAAAACTAAATATTTTTACTAAAAGTTATTAATCACATTTTTTTAAATAAATTATGTTGATTTGTTTTATTTATTTTTCCCACCAATATCCATCATGAATTCATTTTTTCTATGTGTTTAAATCTGAAATCTGCAAGGAAAACAAAACATTGTCCGGGAATACACTGTATTTTCTGTTTTTAAAGTAAATAGTTTTACATTAAAATTAACGAATTTTAATGACATTATCGTATTTATTATTATTATAACAAATAATTTTAACCATACATTAACATATGCGTCCTTAAATTTAATTTCTGAAAAACTCTGTTAATTTTGCCTGAGTTTTTTATTTAAAAAAGTGCTTTCTCTCACAATACGTCTCGCATCTTTGCAATGCATCAAAGACCCCTTCATGCATATTTTCTTCTAACTATAATCTGCGTCGGATTGTTTCAAATGATTTTAGCATTTCATCATACAAAGTTTTGTTAATTCCTGCATCATGACTTATTTCCATCACTATCATATTCGTCTTCATTGCAATTCATTACTGTATTGTTTTTATTTTTCACACTGTCGAAAATATCAAATTCGGATAGTGTTTCAGAGGTCTCAATTTCAGAATTAAGTGAAATACAATCATCAGTCAGCACATCATGGTTAATTTCTTCTTTTTTTTCTCACTGTATCCACATTTTTTAAAGTTACTCTAAGGGATTATCGTCTTCGTCCTCCATACTTACCGAATTCTCGCTGCTGACAAAGAAGGCGCCTGATAAAACCAGTTCAAGGCGATTGAACCTCATAAAATGTGTTTAAAGAAAGAATAAGTTTGAAATTTCCAGAAATATTTTGAGAAATGGGGAGAAAAAAAAAATTTTGATCACAAGAAAAAGTTCGTTAAATAGAGAATGCACTTCACTATTTGGAGGTTATTTTACGAAGAAATTCACAAAATATTCTTGGTTCCAAGGAAAAGTTCACAAAATAGAGGTTTGCTGTACTAATATATTTCCTCATGAAACAATGCCCTCTTTTGGAACTAGCATCCTGTCCCTTTTTTCTTTCTAAAATGAGTACTACATTAATAATTAAGGCTTAAAAATGTATATGTTCCTAATTAGAGAGTTAATTGTTTAATAATTATTAATTTGAAGTAGTGTTAACTGTTTAATATAAAATGCAATTAATAATTTTAATAAATGTTAAATATCACTAGATTTATAAAGTTTTACATAATTATTACATCACTTAAATGTATATAACATTATTGTATGATACTACCTAATGAAACTACTAATTTACAGTTTCTGTAATTACTAACTAATAATTATAATTTTATTAAAGTGTAAAAACATAGATTATGTTAGCAATTAGTGGTTTAATTGTTTTGGAAACCTAAAACTCTTGGTAGCTATTCAGTATTTGAACGCTGGGAAAAAAATCATAAAAATCGGATTTAAATAATTTTTTTTTTTTTTTTTTTTTTTTTTTTTTTTTAAATCATGATTTTTTTACACCTTATCCCTCATCCCAGTTTACCTGCAGGCTATTCTTGATACGATCAGATAGTCTATCCTCTAAAAATAGCCTGCTGACTGGAGTCACCAAGAAACATTTGACAATTTAAAAAATGGATGCATACAATCGAGAAAATCTATAAAAATCTCATTGCATACCATTCTCTAGAGTAGAACAATAGAAACAAAGCAGGCATGCTGTAGTGATCAGATTACTGTAATTTCACATGTATCTGCCGCGGCTTAGTTAAGTCTTTTTCAAACTGTAAATTTTATTGAAAAACAAGTCAAATAAGTGCTAGGCAGAAGCAAGGCACATTTTATCTAAAATAAATTCTGGTTGGAAATCGAATTATCTGAGGTGCGGTGGATATGCCCGAAATTATGGCACTTTGAGATTTTGTACATGCTTGCTTAATGTATCACAACCCCGACCCCAGATTATCAATGTTCTGGTAACTAAAAGTAGGCTTTCTTCTGCTTGATGCACATACATGTAATATACATGTAGCGATAAGTGAAATTTCCGAAACAAACAGAACATATAGACTAAGAAATTCTCAATTATCAAGTGATGTGTTTTTAAAAAGAGGAAGAAATTTTTATACAAGAAATGTTTAAAACATGCAAGGTCTGAGTTTTTTTCTATTAGTAGTGCATTTTACAATTTGACAGCATCTTAAAATATCTTTGTCAATTTCATGTGTATGAGGTTAAAATTAAAATTCTTAAACTTATTTGGGTTTAAATACTGAGTTTTAATTCATCAATGACTTTGTTAATGTTCTATTTTATTGTTACCTAAAACTTGTGTTCGTATGTTGTAGTAAGTTTTTTTTTTTTTCCTTTTCAGTGTTTTGTTTTGCACAAAATGAACATGCAAACAGGAGATAGCAAGATCCAATGAGTGTTTGGATAATAACGTATGTTATTTTATATGAATTTTACTGATTTCAGTGTACATTTGAATATTTTCTGAAAATGCATTATTTAAATGGTTTACTTTTTAGCATGCAACTTTTGATGAAATGGGGATATCTTATTAATACATCTGCATGTTAAACTCTTATCAATATTCTCTTTTGATATATTTTAAATCCAATCTGAGTTTGTACGCTTAATTTAAGAAATCATGAATTCTATTTGTTTTCTTCTCTCTCTTTAATGCCCTTTCAGTTGCTTTTTGAACATTGTAAGCACATCACAAAATACTCCAATGAAAAAAAATCTTAATTTTTTCAGTTTGTTTTGGGGATGGCAAAAATCTAAAAATGTGTTAGTCAGTCATAAGAAATAATTGCAAAATTTTTCAAACAATCATTAGAAAATATCGTCAGTTGGTTGTCGGGGGGTGGAAATCGCTGGATTTTGTCAGTCTGTCACTGGATGAAACCACCATATTAGCCAGTCAGTCGAGAATATTGGTTTAAGTTTAAACTATCATAAAATTAAGTATATCTAAAACAAATTACTCCTATATAGTATATTTTACTCGGTTTTCCCGATCAGCCATGCACTCTAAATGTGTCTGTGTAACAGGTCAAACTATCAATGATATTTTGAAATTTTTTAAAGTATTGAAAACCTGAATACATATTTAAAATGTTACTCAAAGGCTACTTAAAATGTTCTAAACTTAATATTAGCACTCGGAGTGTTACTTTCATTAACCTTCTTGTCACATATCTATATACTGAAAGTTTGCATTGATGGTATGGTTGGTTGGTTTCAAGGTTGGATGAACTTTGGCTGGAATATTATTTCATGTCTGTTAATCTTCCAGTTAAGTATCTTTGTATGGTGGATAAAATTTGCAGAGTAATCGTTAAATATATTTTTTAAGCATTGAGGTATGAGTTTAAAGTGTGCAGTTGCTATTTAAAAAAAAAAAAAACTGCCCAAGGAAAAAACGACCACAATTGTAAAAGAAATGGCCTATAAATTAGATGTATTCACAATTAGTTTTATATTGAAGGTATTTCTAGTGACCATCTGCTATTCTGTATTATCGTAAAATTAATTTTTAGTTGCGGTTAGTGTTGTTATGGAGTATGATTTCAAAATTAAAGGATTAGAAAAATGTTTTTATAATCTTTCATTTATACATTTGCAGTTTTTTTTGGCTACATTTTTTTCCCCAGTGTCTAAAAAGTATTTTATGTAGGAAAATGTAGCTAGACTTCTATATAAAAATTTTCTTGAAAACTGGTGTTCTCAACAAATGGTTTTTGCAGCTGAGTAGCAGGTTATGCATTAGCCATATGTATGCATTAACTGATTTTTTTAATGTACATACTGGCTAACATGCTAGGCCGGTACTGGGCTTGATTATTCAAAGGACATATCGGACAGGCAATTTGTTTTGTAAAAATAATAGTGATAATGAACTTTAGGTAATGGAATCTTTGGAAATATAGTTTAAAAAGGTGACACAGGTTGTGTTAAAGTTTTGATTTGTTTATTTTGCTCATAGTTTTTGATTGTAATAAACAAAAAAGTCAATGTATTAAAAATTATTTGTAATTGTTTGAATTTAAAAGTTATGAAAAATCGTAAATCGAAATTTTTAACCTCAGTAGATATTGTTAATAAATTAGATATATAATTTAAATAGTTTTTTACTGTACCAGTTGAAAAGCTATGATGTTTTTAATAATCTTTTTTTCTTTCATTCTGAGTGATATTGTTTTTAATGAACCTTTATTTGAATGTAAGAGTGAGTTCAAGAGATTATTAATGTTGCTATTCTGACTTGGAACAGATTTTGTGTAATCGTATTGTGTCTGCCACTCTTTTTATCAGTTAATAGAGCTGAAATTATTTAAAAAGCTGAGTTCCATTGTTAGTAAACTGTAGTCTGATTTTATTGTTTTTAAGTTGCAGCGTTTTGTCATCGAAGTTTAATATTTTATTAGTTTGTAAATAATCGTATACTAAAAGCATTTCATAGTCTCTTCCAAAATCTTTATTAGTTGCATAAAATGTCCTGGATGTGTAAATACCTTCCAGACAAAAATTTTTATGCACTTTTGAAAATAAATTGAATTCGTCAGTTTTTATCTGTACTTTTGAGGATGTAAAATTAAATTATTTATCAAATCATCTCTTAATTTCATAAACAATGTAGGTCATGTGAGGCTGACAGTGGTGCCTGTGTCACACAACATTTATTTTTATACCCTATATTTCAAAACTAGACAATAGCCTGTCAGAGTGACATGTTTGCATTTTTAAATGAATGATATAGAATTGTACTATAAAAAGAATGATAGAATAATAAATTTTATCCTGATCTGACAAATAGTCAGGTGGGGTAAAATAGTTATAAAAACAGCCCCCTGTTCATTCAAACCTAATTTGCAAGAAAATCAGGTACTACAGTAGAAGATCTTTATAACACAATTCTCCATATAACACACAACTTTTCAGACGTAAACAATGAATTTTGCAGTGAAGAAGCACCTGTATTCCCACACTGTAAAAAATTGTTACTCTCTAAAAAAATTAATTTAATACATTAATTCAACTTTATCTCCTTAATTTAGAACTTTTTAATGAAAAAAATGCTATTAAACGTTTTTTGAAAATGAGCAATATAATGAATGATTTGGATCCAGGTATATTTAACAATGTGGAATGTTCTATAAAATGCAAAAATTTATAATCTGGATAAGTCCTGTGGATAAAGAATGCAGTACAAATGTTATTCTAATGTATTTTGACATATTTCAGACATATTTATGAGGTAAATTTAATGATGTGTGAAATGTGATCCATATAACGCAAAATTCTATATAATGCACAACCTTGCGTTTTTAGGTTTGCATTATAAAGATCTTCTACTGTATTTGGTTATCCCATTGACCAAAACTGTTGTCAAAGTGTATAAAATTAAATACCAATAATGGATGATTGTAAATGTTGCATTCACTTGACATTAAACATGTTACTCATCTTTTTTACGTCATCAAGTTTAATTCGACGTTTTATTTTTATGAACGTGTTTTACTAATTTTTTTGTTCCTTCATAATTTAAAATAAAATTTCTGTCAATAAATGATAACCACATGATATTAAAAGGAAAAAAAAATAGATATGGTTTATTATAGCTATATCCGTCTAGGTTTTTTGACTAAATAATGAACAGTAAGCTCCTTACAATCTTCCGTTAGCATTTATATTTTTTATGTCCCTCAATAAATTCGATTGCATTTAAAATATTTAAATTTTATTCCCAAATGAAATATATTTCAAAAATCTATTTATGTTATTTCTAATAAATTTGTTAGCTAATAGTGAAAAAGAAAGCACGTTTTAAGTCTGAAAAATCAAATCTAAACAGTAAACATTCACTCGTGATGCCACTTGTATTGTACAACACAAATTCGAAATCCAGAAACAAAATGAATGACTCTTTGAACGAATCATTAAAATAATACAGTCGACATCCGATTTTGCTCTTAATGTTTGTAAAAGCATAATAAAGCCTTTAAATAATTTGAAATAAGTTTATTTTTAGAAAGGAAACGTTAATTCGGTACAAAATAATTCACAGGAATGAATCGCAGAATACAGCTACATTCACTGAACACTATTGAAGCGTTCTCATTGGTCAGAAAATAGATAGCCTTAAAAAACAGAGATAATTTTTTGTGATATTTTTAACAGTGTATACTGAATTCAAACTGTAAATAAATGTAAACAAAAGTGAAAAATGCATTTCAAAATATTAATATGCTTTGCAAAATATTTTAAGTGCATTTAATGAATAGCTGAAAGTCATTCATTTGTTTATGGATTTGTAATTTGTGCTTAAAAATGGCAACGGTAATCGCTTGTATACGTCAGAAGCCTGTTGCTGGTATCTCGTTATTTTTAAATTGGATCTTAAAGCGTTGTAGTTGTATACTTTTTGAAGGTTTTAGAAAAATTCAAGAAGAATATATGTTACACAACGAATAGATAGACAGATTAAATAAGGCAGTCAGCAAATACGGCATCAGAATGCTTAAGCCTAACATGGTCGCGTTTAGCTGATTTTAATGAAAGATTATCAGGAAACAAATTAGTTCACTCCCGGAAGCATTATACACTTAGTGCAATTATATATATATATAATTAATTATTGGTGAGGCTGACAGTGCCTGTCTCACAGAACATTTATTTTTACATCCTATATTTCAAAATTAATTATTGGTAGGCTATCATAATTAGGTCTATTTACACTGGCAATAATTGCATTGGAATTAGACCCCCTCAATATTTGAAGTATTAATTTAATGCACAGTGCCATCTATAATATTTTCCAGAATCTTATCAGTTTCGCAATCTAACTCCAAGATTAAGGTACCTAATTTTTTTTCTATCAAAAAAAATTTTTTTTTATATCCAACTTATTCCCCATTACCACATGAATAATTCTACTGTCCGACAATTCATGCACAGTGATAACATTCAATACTTGCTTTATTAATATTCAGTTCAAACAAAACCATAGTCTTTTTTTTTTTTTTTTTCAAAAACGACAAATTAAAGAAACTCTTTCCTTGCCCTGGTTAGATATAGATTTTAACTGATTTTACAGAGATATTATTTTCATGAACTCTTTCTGTACCACACAAATTTTCTACTTCCTCACTATTAATATTTATTTCATGTGCTGACAATTTATTCTCAAAGTGATTTAGTGTAATTTTAACATTTTTGAACTTTTAACTGTTTTTCTTTCATATCGAGAATCATTTGATTATTTTGTAAATGGTCACATCCCAATAATATTTTGTATTTACCCATGAAATTCTCTTCAGTCACGTAGAAAGTTCTGCAAAAAATGGCTGGGAAATGCATTCTGTTAATCTAAATGTAAATTGTATGCAATGTTTGTAATGGATTAGCGTGCCACTAAATGATTGAATTCTAATGTTGTTCCCAAAATCTTTAAATTTCACCTTTTTTTCTCTTTTAATTTTTCAAACAAATCTGGTGAAATTAGAGATAGAACTGCCACTATTAACCAGGGCTGAAGCCATTAGCCCTTCAATTGTAAAATTAATCATTGGTACAGGGCTGCCATAGGCGACTAAAGATTTTTGTTTTGAGAAAGTGGTGCAAGTTAGAATTAAATAGTTGCCTGTAGCAGCCCTGTTGGTACATTATCAGTTTTCTTGTAATTAACACTTGCTATAACTTTAATTTCTTGGGATCTGTGTGATGATTCCTGCACATCTTTACTATTATCCACCAGGGTTGTTTGGTTTAAACAATGTAAATAATGAAACTGATGTTTCATATGTAAACAATGAATCTTTCAGTTCAGATGTAGGGACACAATGAGCCTTTTATATTTTTATATCAATTCCGTATCTATTTTAATATTTAATTCTCGTTAACATTACTGAACTCATCCAGGAAGTATAATTTTCTGAAAAAATTCCAGATATCACTGGTAATCACAAACTTTTTACCAAGTATTTATTTATCGAGCTTTTCTGGTTAAGTCTGGCTAAACTTGAAATGAAACTTCCTTATTTTATGGTTTTTATGTGAATTATTAGGGTACCTTTATGAGGCAAGCTCCATTGAATAATTTTGGAAAAATGTATCTCATCTTTATTATGGATATTTAATCATACATTATTTACTTGACCTTTACTTTTTAACAGACTTCAAAAAGGAGGAGGTATCAATTCGACCTGTATCATGTATTTTCTGTTCACGCATAACTTTAGTAAATGTGAACAGATCTTGATAATACTTTTTTTGTTTGAAAGTGTAAGATATACTCATGTGGTCCCATTCCAATTTCATCAAAATCTGATGAATAGAACTTTTTTTAATAAAAACTTTAAAATTCAAAAATTTTTTGAAGCACTTGCCCAATTAGTTTTTTTTTTCATGCTCTTACTCTTACACAGATACAAGATCTTTTCAAAGTGCAAAATCTTGACTGGACAAGGACCAGGATCCAGATAGATTTAACGCTGTTAGGGAAAACGAAATTGAAAATAAGAAAATTTACTTACTTAAAGCAGCAAAAATTTTGCAAAAAATGCAATCTTCTGATTGGTCAGTCTGGTTTTGCTAACAGCGCAAAATCTACCTGGATCCTGTTCAAGTTCTCTTATCCACCAAACCAGAAAGCCCTCATTGATACCAGCTGATATCAGAAGCAGGTGTCGCAAAACTGAAAATCAACCTTTGAAGTTTCCTCGTATCAGAGCGCAAGTGCTTGTGTAAGACGATGCCTGTTGTGCTGAAGGCACAAAATGCATTCATAAGTCAGTACACGGTACTATAGCGTCTAGAATATATAGTGTGGAAATCAGCTGTCCCAGTAGTATTTAAAAAAGTGCTAAATTATTGTATCCCTTAAATGTCAAACGATGCTGAAATCCAGAGTCTGTTGCAGTGACATCTGCAGGATATTTTCTAAAACTCAGACGATTTAGTCAAGATGCTGTTATAATACAATTTTTACATTGAAATTTGAAAATATAATGCAAATGTCACTGCGATTGACCCATTGGGTTTCAGCATCATTGCACATTTAAGATTTAAGAGATTCTATTTTTTTAGTGCTGTTTGGATAGCAGATTTCCAAACTTTATTCTAGGTGCTGTAACAGTATAGTTCATTGCTATGTGTAGCAACACTGTCTTTAGATTTGGTTATCGGATTAGATATTAGAATGATTTCAGATTTTCTTCAGATTGGGTTCCCCGATAGGAAAGTGCAGTCATGGAAATATTTGATTGGTTGAGAGAAATCTAGACAAAAGTGATTGATTTTTGTTTCACGTTTGTTCCCTTCGTCATCACAAAGCATTTTGGTGAGCCTGCCATTACTGTCAAGTTTGTTAAATTCTCTCCTGGTATGACCGAACTTGTTCAGATGTCCACTGCCCTGTTCAGAATAGAAAATGTCCAGGATTACTATAGTTTAGACTAAAACATCTAAGCATAATCAGAGCATCGAATGTTGCCACTTTAACATAGAGGCAGGTTCAAATTATCAGATTCCGGCTCAACATATGAACTTGACGAGTAATTTCCTATATCATTACAGCTTTTATGGAAAGTAGATGGCTGCAGTTTTACTCAAACATGGTAGTATAATAGTGGTTTTCACTAACATTTTTATTTTTTACTACTCATAAGAAAGTACTGTGCACTGACATATGGAGTCGCTTTGCTATGCACTGGCAGACGGAGTCGCTTTGCTATGCACTGGCAGACGGAGTCGCTTTGCTATGCACTGGCAGACGGAGTCGCTTTGCTATGCACTGGCAGACGGAGTCGCTTTGCTATGCACTGGCAGACGGAGTCGCTTTGCTATGCACTGGCAGACGGAGTCTCTTTGCTATGCACTGGCAGACGGAGTCTCTTTGCTATGCACTGGCAGACGGAGTCTCTTTGCTATGCACTGGCAGACGGAGTCTCTTTGCTATGCACTGGCAGACGGAGTCTCTTTGCTATGCACTGGCAGACGGAGTCTCTTTGCTATGCACTGGCAGACGGAGTCGCTTTGCTATGCACTGGCAGACGGAGTCTCTTTGCTATGCACTGGCAGACGGAGTCTCTTTGCTATGCACTGGCAGACGGAGTCTCTTTGCTATGCACTGGCAGACGGAGTCTCTTTGCTATGCACTGGCAGACGGAGTCTCTTTGCTATGCACTGGCAGACGGAGTCTCTTTGCTATGCACTGGCAGACGGAGTCTCTTTGCTTTGCTATGCACTGGCAGACGGAGTCTCTTTGCTATGCACTGGCAGACTGAGTCTCTTTGCTATGCACTGGCAGACTGAGTCTCTTTGCTATGCACTGGCAGACTGAGTCTCTTTGCTATGCACTGGCAGACGGAGTCGCTTTGCTATGCACTGGCAGACGGAGTCGCTTTGCTATGCACTGGCAGACGGAGTCGCTTTGCTATGCACTGGCAGACGGAGTCGCTTTGCTATGCACTGGCAGACGGAGTCGCTTTGCTATGCACTGGCAGACGGAGTCGCTTTGCTATGCACTGGCAGACGGAGTCGCTTTGCTATGCACTGGCAGACGGAGTCGCTTTGCTATGCACTGGCAGACGGAGTCGCTTTGCTATGCACTGGCAGACGGAGTCGCTTTGCTATGCACTGACACATGAAAGAACTTAGCCGCGCTCTTATGTGTAAGAAACTTTACTGGTGGATTGCCAGCTTTTTAGCACCCACTTCTGATGTCTGTAGGTATCTGTTTGGACTTTAAGGTAATAATTCTTAAATGTAGACTGTTGTGAATACAATATATTTGTTTAAAAAAAAAATTATGAATATTAAATGCTAATAAAATCAATATTTCTAATGAAATTACAAAGATTTTATTAAACTATTTGTTTAATAAATAAATTTAGTTAATTATAATTTCTATGACAAATTATTTATTCAGCAGATATTGAAATAAAGATAATTATGCATTATGGTATGAATAACTAAAAAGTAGGAAATAAAATGAACTTAAAAAAAAATTGACTCCAAAAAAAGCACTACAACGAATTAAATAATTCTTTAAAATTCTCTAATGACGAAATGTTGTCCAATAACCACACATAGAGTATCATGTATCAGCATAAAAATGTTAAATGTAATATATAGAATTTAATATCCACCAAATATGGATTTTTCAGAGAAATTTTTTTACAAGAGATTAATACAGTAGACTCCTTCAAATTTGCAACCCTAAAATCCGCACATTATCACAGATGTAAACAACGAAACTTTCAGTTTAGATGTAGTGGCAAAAAGTACAGAATTTTTTTGTTTTTTATCATTCCGTATATATTTTAATGTTATTCTAGTTAGTGTGACTGAACTTATGCTTTTTCATGAATTAAAAATTTATTCCTGAAAACAATCAAGATATTGCTGATACCACTGGTAATCACAATCTTTACCAAATATATTTATATATTAATCAAGTTCTTCTGGTTATTAATACTGGCTAAACCTGAAATAAAACTTCCTTACTTTTTTATTTTAATGTGAATAAGTAGGGTACTTTTATGAGAAGTTTCATTGAATAAATCAAGGGAAAATGTATCATCTTTTTTATGCATATTTAGTTATACATTATAATTTACCTGATCTTAAGTTTTAATAATTTAATCATTTTTTAATGTTTACTGACTTTTTATTACTTAATTTTTAATATTTTACTATATTATAAGCATTCATTATAATTTTGACTGCATTATTACATTCAAATTACTTTTTAAAAAATGTAAACAAAGCCATGACCAGAAAGCCACAAAATTCTAAAATTCACCCAAGCTCTGATTCCAAGCTGTGTGGATTTGAGGGAGTCTATTGTATATATATTTAATTTGCAAATATATACATATAAAAAAGTTCACAATTTTACTATTCTTAAGATAGTTTAGCACCAACTTCAAAAAGTAATTCATTACTTTTTATATGTATAGATTCACAAATTAAATTATAAATATGCTGTAGAAAATCTATATTTGGTGGATATTAAATTCTATATACTGTTAAGCTCTGGTATCTCAGCAGATGACCTTGGGAGAATCTATTTCTGACCAGGGGTTTCAGGGTCAAAGGTTGCCAAGTACAAGTGCATAATCGGTGAACGAACAATTCGCCAAACCCCGGAAATAGGGATTTTCACCACCAGTACAAGTTTACTCTTTTATCTGTGATTTCTAAGAAGTTGGAAATAACTGTAAAATGTATATTCCTTGTTCCATGGTGATTTTACTATTTCAGATCGTAACTTTTATTTGAGGTTGATCTTGCTCTTTGTCTTTTAAATTATTATTATCGATCTTTGTCAACTATATTCGCCTTAACAAAATGCCACGGAAAAAGAAAATTATTCATTCCAAGGAGTGAAATGGGATTTTAAAAGTGATGAAATGTTTTGAGGAGGAAAGGAACATTCTTTTAAAATTTCTCGCTTGCATTTTAACATTTTTAAATGATTTTTCCCTAGAATAGCTGAGGTCGATCTATAAACGGGTTACTTTTCGATTTTCATAAAGTTTTAGTATAAAGATTTTTAGATTTCTTTCATAATACATAAAGTTACTTTCACTTTCGGAGTCGGTTCTGAAATTGAAAGTGTACTCATTATTAAAAAAAGCACCCTAAATCGAAAAAGTAAAAACTAGCTCGGTTAGAGATCAACCTCAGCTATTCTACGAAAAAAAAAAAGAGAAAGAAAAGAAAAAAAAATCATTTAAAAATATAAGTGATACATTTGAAGTGAATGCTCTCATAGGCTTAACATTAATATCCCTAGTGTGCATTCTTAAAATATATATAAGGTTTTATAATAACTTAATTTAACACTGCAACCATCCAGAGTCACATCAAGTGTAGTTCAGATGGTCACTCAGCACTAGTCGTAAAATCTGACAGACGCTAAAGTTATTCCTATCAATGCACCATCGATTGATTAAATAAACAAATAATTCAAAAAGTCAATGCCATTAATTAAACGTAAAATCCACCCACCCCCCCTCCTCCCTATTTTTAAAGGTACTATGGAAAAGCCAATAAAAAATATTGGAATTAATCAGTTATCTGTTTCTGATACTTATATATAATTTTTTTTTTAAATACCGATATCTGTAGTTAAAAATATCTCAATATGCATGAATGGAATAAATGTAAAATAGAATAAATAGAGATAATAAAATAAAATTAGAAGGAAATGAATTCATTCTCTAATTAATCTTAGGGAAAGTGTATGAAATTTCAAGCTCTTGAAAGGCATTTATATGATCCTATATATAAAAATAAAAATATGCAAACTGGGAGCATAACAAATTTTATCTACTTTAAAATGAGATAGAGTTGGTTAATTGTACATGTGTTTAATTATCGTAATTGAATTTTTCCCTTAATTAATGCATTTATTCTTCTTTAAAATTAGTGTCACGTGTAATAGCTATTAATTTATATAAATGTCTAACATTTTAAATTTAGTTAGAAAAAAAAAAAAAAGAGATCTATATACACAATGAAAACATCCTAACATAATGTAGGCATTTTTTAAAAATTCAGAAACATCTTTTTAATTATAAAATCATTAATAAATTTATATCTAAAATATTATGAAATGATCCGCATTAATTCTTATATATAAAGAATTGCCATTGTTGAAAATATGTCTAGGTGCTTTTACAGTTCATTCCGATAATTAGTATCATCATTTTTATTACCAGAAGCATCATTTAAGTTTTTAAATATCATAATTATTAAAATTATTGCTATTAGAAACGGCCACAGTTAAACATTACATTTATAAAAAATATATTAAAAAAAAAAAAAAAAAGAATCCACTTATGGTTGTCACTATTTTCGGCTAACGCGCCAATTATGGATGCCATTCTCTCCAGTACGTTACAACCTTTTGCCAATTATCCAGAATAGAATCGTCCGAATCTCCGCGCGTGAAATGCCAAGATACCGAAGCTTAACAGTACAGTATTTTGGAACCAGTTATCCAGAAACCAGTTAACCAGAATATTTCCAATTCATTGATTTAAAAAAAAAAAAAAAAAAAAAAAGCGCCATACAGTGCCAGTTTGACATGTGCATTGCTTAAAACAATACAATATGCATAGCATAACTTGATGCCAAAATCTAGTATTTGAAATAGAACCATTTAGTTTATTTGACATTTTGATTTTTATATAAAAAGAAACATAAGAATTTTTGTTTCCAAGGTATTCTCATAAATTGTCTTCTTTCAAACTCCAATTAACTTTTGATCTTGTTTGTATCTGAATCTTAATTTGCATAATCTAATAGTCGATTGAAATGAGAATCAATGCCACAGCCACATACATTCTACCAATCTGATCAAATGATGTTGCTTTAATGCCAACTAGTTATCTGAACACACATGAACCCAACCATTCCGGATAAGTGTTTCTGTACTGTATTAAATTTAACGTTTTTATGCTGATACATGATATCTGATGCGTGGTTTTTGGATAACGTTTCATCATTAGAGAATTTTAATTATTTCTTTTTAGTGCTTTTCTTTTTCTTTAAGTCTGTGAATACATTTTTTTTTTAAGTGGATTTTATTTCTTTTTAGTTATTCATACCATAATATATAATTATCTTGATTTCAATATCTGCTGAATAAATAATTTTTCATAGAAATTATAATTAACGAAATTTATTTATTAAACAAATAGTTTTTAATAAAATCTTTAATTTCATTAGAAATATTGATTTTATTAGCATTTAACATTTATAATTGTTTTAAACAAATACATTGTATTCACAAGTCTACATTCGAGAATTATTACCTTCAAGTCCAATTCGATATCTACAGACATTGGAAGTAGGTGCTAAAAAGCTGTCAATCCACCACTAAAGTTTCTTGCATATCAGAGCGCTGCTAAGTTCTTTCTTGTGACAGTGTATAGCAAAGTGACTCCATATGTCAGTGCACAGTACTTTCTTATGTGTAGTCAAAAGTACTGTCCCTTTCTGTCAAAAAACTAACATAAAAAGAAGAATGTTAGTGAAAACCACACCATGTGTGACTAAATAAACTGCAGCTATCTACTTTCCATAAAAGCTGTAATGCCATAAGAAATGAGTCGTAAATCTTGGATGTTGAGCCCGAATCTGATAAATCTGAACCTGCCTCTATGTGAAAGTGGCAATATTCGATGCTCAGGTTGTGCTTTGACAGGTGCTTTAGTTAGTATAGCAATCCTGAACATTTTCTATTCCAGAACATGGTGGTGGATACCTGAACGAGTTCGGTCATAAGAGTTTGAGAATTTAACAAGTTTGACAGTAATGGCAGGCTCACCAAAATGCTTCATGATGACGAAAAGACAAATTAGTAATTGCTTTTGAATTGATTCATATCAACCAATCATGTTTCCATATGACGCCATATGCCTATCTGGAACCCAACCTTTGATGCATTTTGTGCCTTCAGCACAAAAGGCATCTTCTTACACATGCCCTTGCACTCTGATACACGAGAAAACTTTAAAGGTTGATTTTCAGCTTTTCAGCACCTACTTCAGATATCGGTTGGTATCGATGTGGGCCTTCCGGTTTGGTGGATAAGAGAGCTTGGCCGGGATCCAGGTAGATTTTGTGCCGTTGGTGAAACCAAATTGACCAATCAGAAGCCTGCATTTTTGTGAAATTTTTGCTGCTTTAAGTAAATTTTCTTTTTGGTCAATCTCGTTTCCCTAACAGCGTAAAATCTATATGGATCCTGGCCCTTGTCCATTCAAGGTTCACACTTTGAAAAGATCTCGTATACTGTGTAAGAGTATGAAAAATGAACGCTTCTAATTGGATGACTGCTTCAAAAAGAATTTGAATTTTAAAGTTCTTATTAGAAAAAATGTTCTAATCATCCAAATTTTGATGAAATTGGAATGGGACCTCACAGGTGTCTTACACTTTCAAACAAAGAAAGAATTATCAAAAATGGTTCATATTTATGAAAGTTATGCATAACAGAAAATACATACAGGTTGAATTGTTAAAAATCAAGCAAATAGATTTCAAATACTTTTATTATTTACTTATTTTCTTCATTTCCTTATATTTCATTTGATTTTTTATTTAATTGATATCTAAGATACAATTAAAATCGGATAGTTATTTGTAACTTAGTCAAACAATGGCAAAGAAAATACTTTTACTTCCTGTAACATTTATACTATCTGATATCTATGTCCTACTTTTTGAAGCACTAATGATAGAATGCTTTAAAAACATAATTTCTTTTTCTTTTCACACCCGACCCCTTTCACCAAGCCAGCATATCTCCATATTCTTTTCCAAAATTTGCATAGAGCTCTGTCATGAGTTGTCCATCCGAATTAGGTGCATAATTGATGGCGCATAATTAGGCCCTGGCCACTCATGAAGAATTGCTATGCCCTAGACAAATTTCAGTGGACAGAGCTTCTCTATGCTCCAAGCCGATATTCTCCTGCATTCCCAGATGGGTCACTTCCTGGCAATAACGTGACCATTTTCCCATGGGTAATCTCACTTGAAGTCGTAACTCCTGATCTAACATAAATTACATAGTCATAAAAACATCAGTTGGTAAATTTATACATACAAAATAAAAAGAATAACAATATTTAGTGTTCTGCTATGTATACAATATACATGCACTGTGAACAAACACAAGAACCATTGAACTTTCGTAATTATAGTGTACAAATTAATGATTTAAAATAATAGTGGAATCACGCCAGCCAAGGCCGTAGTCAGAAAAATATTTCGGATGGGGATTTATAGATCGAAAATTTTCTTATTTCAGATTTGTTTTTTAATACAATAATGGGGTTGAAATTATTAGTCTTATTAAGTTTTAATGTGGATTCAAATAACTTAATAATATAGTTATCACAAGAGAACAGGCATGTGATTTTTCAGCGAATTAGCAGAATTCAGAGCTAATTTTCTTTTTTCCTAATTCACGGAATTCAGCGAATTGTAATTCTATTAATCTGGTATTTACATTATATCTGAAGTCCGCGAAAATGTATAAAATCAGTTACAAACACGTGATGGGCGGGCATCTTTGCCCATCAATTTTGATCCAAAAAATCATAAATAATCGTCAATCTGTAGCCAGTATTTTGAGCCAGCCAATCACAAGCCATCACATCTTTCAACTTCGGGAATATGCTTCACTTCTCCTTCCACACCACGGGATAAGAAACGAAGGGAATGGCGACATGTTTTGTCATTCGCTAGTTTCAGTATTTACGAGCGAGAGCGATCGGTCGAAACAAACGATTGCTCACTCACAATCGCAATTCCGTAAGTGAATAAGGGTTTTGAGTTATGCTGTTATCTTGGAATGGCAACAAAATGCTACTCATGTTATGTTTATCTGTAAATGAAACAACAGCGTGCACGAAAAAAATCGAAATTGATCATTCTTTCTTGCCGAAAAATGTGTGCATTGTTTTAAGTCGTTTTTGTATATTTTTTTAACAGCATTTAGCTGGTGGCAGATAATTTTAGATATTTTATTTTTGATTTAATTCGAAAGTAAATGTATTAAGATTTGATTGCACATGCTGTGCTTTTATGAACTATGCTTGTTCTACAGAAACAGAGAAGTGGACAAAGATGTAAAAAATAAATTTAAACGGGAATGGCTTAATAAAAAAAGTGATGCCGAATTTAAAAGGTGAAATTTCAGTTTCAGTATCTGATTCTATACAAAAAGTTGATGTTCCTGGCAAGGCGAAATGTTTTGGTTATGGATGGTATTATATTAATTTAAGAATAATTAATATATATAATTATTATATAAATCATTTTGCCTATCCTTAAAATTTATCTTGTAAATATGACCAAGTATGTATGTATGGACAATGTTCAACCAACCAACTATAAAAGGGAAAAAAAATTTCAGCTAATTTCAAATTTTAGCAATCGCATGTCTGAGAGAAAGATTAACATGTGATTATTGTCCATTGTAGAGAAATTTATAATCATTTGTATTGATGTTGGTTCTGATTCGCTGATGTATCAACACATTAGTGTCAACCAATTATAGACTTCTAAAGCTTTTACATATATTTTCAAATGTTTTTTTTTGTTAAATGTCTTCCCAGGAGAATGTCTCCTTCATCACATGCTTCAAGAATTTCAGTTAAACAAATTGGAGGATCTACACTAAAGCATTCTAGCCATTATATTTGATAGTATATGGAAAGTCTGCATTTTCCATTCTGAAAAAAATTGTATGAATTTTGAAGACTTTCTAGATATTGCATTTATGTGTTCAACAAGCCAGAGCTGTCTGCCCTCCTACCTGCCCAAAAAAAACCTGGGTGGGCTTTTTTTAAAAAAAACCCACTTAATAAAACCCACATAAAAGTGGGGTTTTTTGGTTTATACAAGTTTTTTGCTGCACAGTATCATTTATTTTTAATTACTACTTATTTGTTATGATTCTGTTATACATGTAAGACAAAAATTTAATTAAATTTAGGTTTTCAGACATAAAGTATAAAAAGATAAAAATGATTTGAAAGAGCTGCAAAACCCAAACCTCATCAAATTAAAATTATCCAAAAGGAAAAAATGACTATTTTTTGTCATTCATTATCTAATATGTAAAAATGAAAATTTGTCCGTCTGTAATTCTATACAAATCGACAGTTTGGAAGACAGGATTGTGAAATGTTACATATATGTGTATTAAAACATGGCCGAGGCAACTAAATTAATCCGGATCTAAATAATTTATAGTTAATTTTTAATTAATAAAACATCACCAATTTAACAGCAAGTTCCTATCAAATTTAAACATTTTACGTTATAGCAGTTGCTAACAATTAAAAATCCACAATAGAATTCTTATCACAAAAATTCCTTTTTGATTGCAAGATTTCTATGTGAAAAATGAAAATGAAATAAATAGTTTGACGAATATAAAAAAATTAATATTACGTCATAACTTTTCTATTGCAAGATTTCCAAATGAAAAATGAAATAAATAGTTTGACAAATTTAAAAAAGAAGTTAATATTACGTCACATTGGAAATGTAATGGATGGTTTAGGAAATGTAATGTAATGGATGGCAGGTGAATATATAATGTCATATGAGTTTGAAAAAGCGCATTGAAACATGATAAAAACCTGAGCATAAGCTCGATGAGATAATTGGCATTTTAACATTTTGAAGTTCTCTGAATTTGTTTTCGCCATTTTTAAATCTATTCCATATACATACTCTTGTGTATGCATGTATACTAGAATTTCCACAAAGGTTTAGGTCCTTAGAGCTCATTCTTAGTGAAGAACTGAAATAAAGATGACAAATTGCCATTTTTCTTTAATAATGAAAAGTTCTGTAAATAACAAAATACTCAAACAACTTTTCATCAAAAGGTTTTAATCTCGGTCTCAATCCAGATCAGATTATATTTACTAAGTAAGTAGGTAATCTGTCGTCTAGATTAAATGAATAAAAAAGAGTGAAAATTACGTAAATTAACAGGCAATTTTCAAAACAAACATTCTTAAAATTCTGTGCAACGCCGGCTACTTTAGCTAGCATTATATATATATATATATATATATATATATATACCATTACATATCATTCATTAAGGTCCATATAATTTATTTAAAAAATTTTTTATAACAGTTGCTTAAAAATATGTTTATAATGTATTAAGTATTTTAAAGTTGAACTGCATTTAATATTTCATTTTGTTTTACACTCAAAAATCCCCATTTTTGTTATTAAGAGGTACCACGTAAAATAATAGATACGATGAAAATCAGAAAATGATAAAGGAGGCATTTGTAGTCTGTACCTGTCTGAATAAAAAAACTTTTTTTCTTTAGACACTCTGCATATAAGTAAAATTGAAATCTATTAAATACAGCCACAACTGCAGAAATACATAATACATTATGAACACATTTTCTATGTACTATTAAAAAAATGAATTATAACCTATACACTATAGTCATTTTTCCTATGTAGTCATAAAAAATTAAAAATACAAGTTCTTTAGATTATATTAATTTGGTGAGGGTTGGGTCTTGCAGTTCGTTCAAATCATTTTTAATTTTTATGCAAAGATGTCTGAAAATCTAAATTTAATTCAAATTTTATCTTACATATATAATAGAATCATAACAAGTAAGTAATTAAACATAGTTGGCACTGTTCAAAGAAATGGCAGCAAAAAACTCCAAAAACCTGAAAGAAACAAAAAAAACCCACATGGGTTGGGCTTTTTTAAGAAAACCCGGGTTTTTTTCAGCCCTGCAACAAGCTGACACAATCAAATAACCAGGAGATGCTAGCATATAGAATTTAGGTTTGATTTTTTATTGTAGCTTATTTTAAAATTTTGATCTTGATTGATAGTTAATTTAATATTTAAAGGAATCCTGGCTAAAATTTTGGAGAGGTGTCAAACCCTGATGATCCCCTTACTGGTTACGGCCTTCACACCACCAGAACTGTATTATAGAAAATTCAATGCCTATTTTTTGTCAAGGTTTATGAATTAGAATTTAAGAAGTCAGCTGTATCCAAGTTGGCTTCATTTAGAGCAATTTGTGTTAGGTTGCTGAATTAAATGAAATCTTGAAGTGCCTGCCATTTTAAAGCATGCTGGATGAAGCTAACCAATGAACTTGGTTATTGCAAGTCTTGCACGCATGCTCAATCACTTAATATATGAGGCATTCTCACATAATTTGGACTTAAATCCCTGAATAATAATTTTTATTTTAGTACATATTCTTGGTGTTTTTTTATTTCTTATACTGGAAAACATCCCATTGCATGACTATATAACACTATTAACGAGATTAATAAGTTTTGGACAAAGTTGGGGCTCCAAATATACAGCGAAATTCCTTACCATTCCATGTTCCTGATGATACCCTGATTTTTAAGTTTGGAGCTGTCTGTATAAAATTGTTTCAATAAAAGTATTTCACTGTAATTTTTTTTCTGAAACTGGGACTATTGTTTTATGTAAAAAAATGTAAAAAAAATTAACCTGCACACATTTTTACGGTTATTATTTTTTTAAACTCTGTCCCTGGATTTTAGATGCCTTACCCAACCATCTTGCTAAAATTATACAGAATCACTTCAGATGCAGCCACAGAATTTTTGAACTTTTTTCTCATGCTTTTCTTCAAAGTAGTTTTCAAATTATGCTTAAAAAATGGCAAAATCATGGTTTAAGGGGCCATCTATTATTCCATCTATCTTATTATAGTAGTGACTAGATATTTTGAAATTTCTTATGCTATCCTGAAATCTAGCAGTCTTCAATAACGGCTTGAGTGACGCTTAGGATGCCTTGATCAAAAAGGAGGCTCTCTCGGTTAACAATCGAGTACCGAACTTCAATTTGGATACAGCCCCTAAAATAAGCTTGTTTTAAAATAATTAATTTCTCGGAAAGTTATCGTACGAATTGCGTAAAAATTTGCTAGAGAAAGAATGGCTAAAATTCTTCAACAGGAAATTTACTGCAGAATTTAAATCTGCATTTAAATATCAGTTTCAAGCATTGTGGCTTTATTGGTAGTCTTAATGTCCCCAAGGTTTATTCCCGCACTTTTCGAGGTAAATTTTTTTTTTTAATTTAATACAATGTAAATAACTGTTGCTAAAAATAAATGAACATTGTGACTATCACTTAGTCTTGACATGATTTGCCTAGAAAATAGGTCGTAATTTTCCTTACTGTCCATTTTTTCCCCCTTAAAGTCCCTTTAAGACAATGTTATACCAAAATTTTGTACTAAAAATACTACATTGTTATTATTTCTTATTTGAATGTTCTATGGGTACTATGGCCCCACCAGTGGCCGAGAGATTCTGCTCTCGAAGCTGGTAGACGGGAGGTGCTGGGTTTGATCCCAATCGCGTCCCTTGGCCTAATCATTTGGAGTTTTCGTGGTTTTCTTCGAACCTTGGTTCTCCAAGCGTTAATACGGGTTAGGTTCCCTTAGAAAGACCTCCACGGAAGGCAATTCCCCCCTTAGGGCCTATATCCCACGTACAGATAAGTGGCCGACATAAATACAACCAACCAACCTATGGGTACTATGCAAGTAGTAAAAATTTAGAAGAAAATAAAAAGTTAGAGAGCTAAAATGTCGAGGGAGTGGTAAGGAAAATTAAACTCACAAGTTGCAGTTAAATAAACAAAAAATTGTCTCTGGTGACCATTTTTTCTTTATTTTGAATCATTAAGGCATTTGTCTATAAGTTTAAAATGTTTTATTAAGTTTAATTTCACCAGATTTTTATTCCTGGAAGTTAAAATTTTGTGAAAATGCCTCACATAAGTGTGCTGTCATATAACAAAAATTAAATTGTTTCAAAATGTCTGACAGCCTAGAATTTCAAACTGTTATATCTCAGCCATTTTTTAAGAGAAAATGCTCTGGAATCCTTGAATCATGCTCATCTATATATTTAAAATGCTAAGCATTTTCTTTTGACAATCCGTGAGAAGAAACTACTGCATTAAATTACACTAATCTTTTTTTAAATGAAAAATTTTTTGTCACAGATTTGTTATCGTACATTCGTTTGTTCAAATATTTTATTAATTAGCTGTAATTATAAGTCAAATTTCTACAGTTGCGCACGTGCAGTATATAAGTACAAGTCTGCCTTTGGAGTGACGTGCAGTATATAAGTACAAGTCTGCCTTTGTAGTGACGCGCAGTATATAAGTACAAGTCTGCCTTTGGAGTGACGCGCTGCACATGCGCAAAGATGCTCGCTCAATTGAACTATCACATCACAGGTCGAAATTGTTTTAAGTTCGTCTGCTATTCCATCTAATACTGCATACAAGCTTTTCTTTCTTTCACAAAGTTAATAATATTTGGCTCTTCAAGCATTATTTTAAAATTTTATTTTGTCTATATTAAGAGCTAGATACAGTTTATTTCGGGGGTGTCATATTGTTTTGGTCATATTACACACAGAAGATAAACACAGTGCTTTGAGGCTAAAAGTTATGACTGGTGATCAGTCTTATGAATTGCCAATAGTTAGACACGAAGGTTGGGAAACTAGCATATTAAAGTTGTAGCTACTTCTTTGAAAAAATAAGATCATAAATATTAAAACGCAAAAGTATTTCTGTAAGATCAGAACTCAAATTCGAGACATTCATATGCGTCAATTCGAACCTCTTGAGTTTAGAAGGAAGTAAAACGAGTTCCCACTAGCGTAGTGGTTTAACGCAGCACTTTAAAGCTCTGAATTTTTGCAGAGGATGCAGGTTCGAACACAAGCATGGCAAAATATGTAATATTTTTGTCGATAATTCATTTCAATAATGACATATTTTATTAGGAAGAGAAGTTATAGAATTTTTATTTTATTATTATTATTTGAATGCTTTATAATTAAATCAAATTTAACACTCAATAATTTTTTGAAAAAAATAATGATTTTATATTTAAAATATTTAAGCTAAAATGTTTTGCATGTAATTATCAATTAAATAAATTGAGCTGATCTAAAATTTTCGTTATATTTTCTGACCATTATCAAGAATATGAGTGTGAGTCAGAAAGAAAAGTTTGTCATTCATCAAAAAATAAAATGGAAAGAAAGAAAAATATTCATATAAGAGCTATAAAAGAAACTACTTTGATATCCAGGTTTAATATTTAAAAAATGTAAAAAGTCATAAAAAAATCTATTATAAATCATTAGCTGCATCAAGCTTCAAATTTAGGATTTTAGAGAATGAGACAGATAAAAATAAAATTCATGGCAGCTTTTAATGGCCGTGTAGTTTTAATAAATAAATGAAAATAGATGTTGTTATTAAAAAAAATGAGGTGGTGGAAGTAAAAATAAATTCTCTACCCGGTGTTTTTAAGTAAATTTCTCATAAAAAGCAAGCATAATTAGTTGTAAATTATAAACTTAAAATCCTTTCACTTCATTGAATAGGTTGACTGGCAGCACCATCTATCGCCTTAAAGAAATAAGAATCACTTGTGCAGTATAGAAGTTAGTCACATAATTCGTCATTCAATAATTAATTTAAAAGCAACTAATTAAAAATTCAAGTATTTTCTAATGAAATATTCAAGTTATTTAACGTCAAATCTTGACGGCACCTACTAGTACACTTAAAAGTAAAAGCTTTTTCAATTTCTAGTTTAAGTGGTTGTGACTTTGAAATAAGATTGCAGATAGCTAACGAACTCAGTTGAGACTTAGTTATCTTCAGTATACATGCTTCGTCATATCCTAATCTGTACACATGCTATCGTATAATAAATATCAGATTATTTGAAATGTCGGCCATCTTAAAAATTAAAATACTGTATCTCATACATTCTTTTGATATAGACAAAAAAAAATTGTCCTGGAATACCTGTATCATGGTCAAACACTTAAGTATTTTTCAATTTTCTAATATTTTTGAACCACTTAAAGAAAGGCTGCCATTTAAAACAAGATGGTGAATTTGTGTGCACTATCGCTTGAAAAAGTTCAGATAGTTTCAAAATGTCAGTCATCCTAGAAATTCAAACTACTATATCTCGGTCATTTTTTGAGATAGACAAAATAAAAACTGTTCTGAAATCTTTGTATTAAAGTCGCACTCAAGAAAAACAAGTTTTTCAAATTCTAAGTTTTTTGCACTTTTTACATTTTAATTAAATTTTTTTAAAATGGCTTCCATTTTGAAACAAGATGGCAGATGAAGCCGGCCAACGAACTCGATTGAGAGATCGGTGTGTATTATGCATACAATAAGTCGCATGAAAATCTGTTTATAAATACAAGAGTTACAACATGACAAAGATCATTCATATATATCTGGATATATAGATGCATATATATATATATATATGTGTGTGTGTGTGTGCATATATAGATGCATATATATGTCAACATTTGGATGGACTGTGTTTTCTGGGTCTGGGATTATGGTCAAGACATTGGTATATACTATGCACACAATAAGTCACATCCAAATCTGTTCATAAATTATGTGTTATCGCATGACAAAATTCAGATTGCTTCAAAATGTCAGCCATCCTAGAAATTCAAATTGCTATATCTCGGCCATCTTTTCAGATAAAGACAAAACAAAAACTGTTGTGGAATCCTTGTATTAAGAACAAACACTCAAGGGAAAAAAAGTTTTTCAAATTCTAATTTTTTTGTACTTTTACATTTTAAATGAATAAAAAATTTTTTTAAATGGCTGCCACTTTGAAACAAAATGGCAGATGAAGCTGACCAACGAATTCAGTCGCAATATTGGTATGTATTATGCATACAATAAGTCGCATGAAAATCGGTTTATAATTACAAGAGTTACAACATGACAAAGATCATTCATATATATCTGGATATATAGATGCATATATATGTGTGTGTGTGTGCATATATAGATGCATATATATGTCAATATGTGGATGGAGGGTGTTTTCTGGGTCTGGGGATTATGGTCGAGACATGAATAATGTAGTATGCATACAATAAGTCACATCCAAATCTTTTCATAATTATGTGTTATCACTTGACAAGATTCAGATTGCTTCAAAATGTCAGCCATCCTAGAAATTCAAACTGCTATATCTCAGCTATCTTTTCAGATAAAGACAAAACAAAAACTGTTCTGGAGTCCTTGTATTAAGAACAAACACTCAAGGGGAAAAAAAAGTTTTTCAAATTCTAATTTTTTTTTTTTTTTTTGTACTTTTACATTTTAAATAAATTTTTTTTTAATGGCTGCCATTTTGAAACAAGATGGCAGATGAAGCTGACCAATGAATTCAGTCGTGATATTGGTATGTATCAGGGGCGATTGTGCTCCGGGTGTAGCCCGGATTTCCGGGTTTTTCGGTCGATCCTTCCAGGTTTATGAGATCGTTACGTTTAGCAGAAAATTCAGACATTAAAAAATATCACGAATTTCGACAAATGGTCGCCGAAAAAAATCAATTTCTCAATCGTTCGCTGAAAAAAATCGACAATTTCGTCAAAGGATTGCGGGGGGAAAAAAGTGAATTTCGTCAAAAAATCTCAAAATAAACACAAATTTCGTCAAAGGATCGCGAAAAAACGCGAATTTCGCAAAGGATTGCGATAAAACTAAGATTTTCGTCAAAACATCGCGGGGAAAAACGCGATTTTCGTCAAAAGATCGCGGGAAAAACGGATATATCGTCAAAGAAACGCAGAAAAATGGATATCGTCAAAGGAACGCAGAAAAATGGATATCGTCAAAGGATCGCTGGAAAAACGCAAATTTCGTTAAAAGATCACGTAAAAAACATTAATTTCTTTAAAGAATCGCGGAAAAAATGCGAATTTCGTCAAAAGACCGTTGAAAGAACACATAATTAGAACCAGGAAGAATTTTCCCCATCCCGGAATCACGGGGAAAATGTGATTTTCGTCAAAAGATTGCGGGGGAAAACGCGATTTTCGTCAAAGGATTGCGGGAAAGACGGAAATATCTCCAAAGGATCCCTGGAAAAACGCGAACTTCGTTAAAGGATCGCAAAAAAAACTAATTTCTTTTAATAATCGCGAAAAAATCCCGCAAATTTCACCAAAAGATCGTGGAAAAAACACGAATATCTCAAAGAATCTCGAAATAAAACAAATTTCGTCTAATGATCTCGAAATAAAACAAATTTTGTCTAATGATCTCGAAATAAAGGAAATTTCTTCTAATGATTGCGAAATAAACACAAATTTCGTCAAAATATCGCAAAAAAGTGTAAAATTTGTAAAGGATCGCAAAAAAAAAAACAAGATTTTCGTCAAAAGATCGCGGGAAAAACAGAAATGTTGCCAAAGGATCACGGGAAAAATGCAAATTTCATTAAAGGATCACGAAAAAAACAGTTTCTTCAAAGAATCGCGGAAAAAACGCGAATTTTGTCAAAAGATCGCGAGAAAAAACGCGATTTTCATCAAAGAATTGGTAGAAAAACTGAAATATCGTCAAAGGATCGCAGAAAAAGTGTTAATTTTGTTAAAGGATCACGGGGAAAAAAAACATGAATTTCTTTAAAGAATCGCTAAAAAACACAAATTTCGTGAAAGGATCGCTGAAAAAACACATAATTAGAACCAGGAGTGATTCTTTCCCCACCCTCTCTTCTGTAACCTTTCAGAAAAGTTGCTGTGAATTTCAGATATATTTTTTTTTTACTCAGAATCACCTTTGGTATTGTGTTACCCATCTCAATCTCAGTACAAAAATGTCCAGAATTGCATATCTGTAATGTGTAATACCCAAGAAGAAGGCAGGAAAAAGAAATTTACTTTGTGTAAGAGTAAAGCTTTAAAAATAGATTTTTATTTGATTTTTTCTAATACTTAGCCACTTAGAAGTAAAATTGGATTGGTTTTGACATTTTTTTACTGTTTTCAAATAACTAGATATGACTTGCATTAAATCTACTAAGAGAACTCTTAACACATAATTTGAACCTGTTTCATGAGTACTTAGAATAAATTCATTTACTGAATATAGAATTCGAACTTTGCATATAACAAGATAAATTGCACTCTCCATTTGATGAAGTCACTTAGCTTTCAGTGAAATTAACATAAGTTTACCAAATTATGTTTTTCTGCAATTATATATTTCAAATAATAGCAGCAATATGTCATGCTGTTGCAGCATCAGTTGTTATGTAAATTGGTATATTTTGCATCGATAATTTTCAGGGTTTTTCACTCTGAGTCCAAATCTTTTCATAATTATGTGTTATCACATGACAAGATTCAGATTGCTTCAAAATGTCAGCCATCCTAGAAATTCAAACTGCTATATCTCAGCTATCTTTTCAGATAAAGACAAAACAAAAACTGTTCTGGAGTCCTTGTATTAAGAACAAGCACTCAAGGGAAAAAAAAAGTTTTTCAAATTCTAATTTTTTTACTTTTACATTTTAAATAAAAATTTTTTTAAATGGCTACCATTTTGAAACAAGATGGCAGATGAAGCTGACCAATGAATTCAGTCGTGATATTGGTATGTATTATGTATACAATAAGTCGCATGAAAATCTGTTTATAAATACGAGAGTTACAACATGACAAAGATCATTCATATATATCTGGATATATAGATGCATATATATGTGTGTGTGTGCATATATAGATGCATATATATGTCAACATTTGGACGGAGGGTGTTTTCTGGGTCTGGAGATTATGGTCGAGACATGAATAATGTAGTATGCACACAATAAGTCACATCCAAATCTTTTCATAATTATGTGTTATCGCATGACAAAATTCAGATTGCTTCAAAATGTCAGCCATCCTAGAAATTCAAACTGCTATATCTCAGCTATCTTTTCAGATAAAGACAAAACAAAAACTGTTCTGGAGTCCTTGTATTAAGAACAAACACTCAAGGGGAAAAAAAGTTTTTCAAATTCTAATTTTTTTCTACTTTTACATTTTAAATAAATAATTTTTTTTTTTAAATGGCTGCCATTTTGAAACAAGATGGCAGATGAAGCTGACCAATGAACTCAGTCACGATATTGGTATGTATTATGCACACAATAAGTCATATCAAAATCTGTTTATAAATATAAGAGTTGTAAGGAACCAGTAACTTCTTACAAAGGCTCTATAGTAGTTTAAAAGTGAAATTTCCCGCAGTGCATTTTTAATTGGGAGTTCACTGTTCCGCGAGTTAGTGGTAACCGTATGCAAATTTATTTGCTCAGTCTGTCAGAGTATAGGTAGGGGAGCAAAATTATGTTAACCCATATTGGAGTGCTGTCCTATAAATAGGACAGCTAATAAAACATTTTTTTAAATAAAATTGGTAAGGGTTTTTTGGATGCATTTTGTTATGACGTCTTTTAAAATACATAAAAGTATAACATATAAACAAAAAAACAAGTAACCAATTAAAATTGAAAAAAATCTAAAAATTTTTTTAAGGATTGTGATCTTATAATCTAGAATTTTACCGTTATTATCTTTTTATTCGAGAAATCGGAGAGTATTTTTAAAGTAATATAAAATATTTGCTCATAAAATTAGTTTATGTATGCATTTTATATGTCCTTACTATGTGTCCTACTAATGTCCTGTTTATAGGACAACTAGTTACTTAAAAAATAAAAACTTTTTTTCAAAATTTTGCTAGTATCTACTTAATTACACCATATTAATGCTATAATTGAAGTTTTAAAAATTTTCAAAAATATTTAATCGGTGTGGTCCAATATGGGTTAAGCAGTCAGTGTTTAGTGGGTTGGTTTAGACGTTGGAAAGATTGAGTTGACGTAAGTAGTTTTGGTGTGGAGAAATGGCCTGAATGTCTGGAGCTTAGCCTGGGAACAAGAACAGATTTAGAGAGATGAAATCTAGATGTGGATTTGAAATGAACCCTGCCATCGCAGCTTAAGCATGCTCCGGAGAAATGAAGTTACGCAAGTTAACTTTTGACTTTATATTTAATATTGTTTTATTGCTATCGCAGAGTGGGGACGGAATTTATGATATCTTGTCTGCCAACCCTTTGTCCGTTGTTGAATAAAAGCTCTATATTTAAAGCCTATAAGACTCCTCATGAACTCCCACCACTATAATTATGCCATAAGTGACTCCCCACATTGGGTGCCACAATCTGTCTGTTCTTGTTCCCAGGTTAAGCTCCAGTCATACAGGCCGTTTCTCCACACCAAAACTACTTGCGCCAACTCGCACTCTCTCCAACGTCTAACTAACCAACTACTTGCTTAACATAATTTCACTCCCCTATTTATACTCTGGCAGACTAAGCAAATAAATTTGCATACTGTTACCGCTAACTCACGGAACAGTGAACTCCTAATTAAAATTTTTTGTGCATATACCACTTTAATGTTAAAGGAACCTTACCTTCATTTTGATGAACAAGTAATTTTACCTTACCAAAACAACAGATAGGTGTTGATCTTTCAGCTATGTTTGCTAATTCAGAGTTCTAAGTTCACTAAAATTACAAAACATGTTGTTACAAAAATGTTCTGTTGCCACTGAGTCAATCACAAATTCCACTACTTCAGGTTTCAGTTTCGTTGTTGCAGCTAAAAACACATCTGGTCCACTTTTTTTAATTACTTTCGGATTTGGCCAGAAGTTCTTTTGGAAAATTCCTACAGTTCTTTTTACAAAATTTCATATTAAAGCAAGTTCATTCTTTATAATACTTGTTTTCGGTTTTGTTACTGAATTTCAACTTGTTCTTTCTTTTGAATCGAGGGCTGTACTAGTACTGTCATGCAAACCGAATACTGTCTCTGTACAGTGACTAAGATGATCAAATTCGGCAATAAGTGCTTTTCGCACATTTTTGTATCATCTAACTGGTATAGCTGAATAACCCCATTGTCATAATTTGAAGGCAATTGATGAAGCATTTGGTACACGATTTCATCATCAGGAACAGATTTTCCTGCCAATTCTAAATCTTTAGCAGATCATAGAAGATGACTCAAAAATACAGACATTGATTCATTTTTCTTCAATTTTTCTTTCTTAAAATCGGCATGCAATGATGCAATTTGAGTGCATGTAGTTGGCTCAAAGTTCTGTTTTAGAACGTTCCATGCAGCTGCCGCCAATTCAGTCCAAAACCAGATTTTTAAAATCTTCTATGGATTCACAAATCATCGATAACCCTCTTGCATCTCTTTTAATCTAATCAGTGATTTTACTATCATCCATTTCTAGTTTCTTTTCTGATCCTTCGACATGCATCAACATTTTTATGTTGAATTTCCATTGCCAATAATTTACGCAATTCAATTTCTGTGTTTGAAAAACGGAACTTTCTTCCCTGGGTTTCATTTTTTTTCTTTACGAAAAATGTTCTAAAAACCACAAAACAGTGCAACCACACTCTTGCTGTCATATGTTGCAGATCTTCAAATGCACTTTCATTTCGTTTCGATTTTGATCAGTGTTTCTGCCGAGGAGAGAAAATAGGTCACATCCGAACTCAGTACAAAAAAAAAACTATTTACAAGAATAAGAAAATATGCGAAACAGGTTCCCATTGGTTGGATTAACATGTATAAGGAGCTCCCATTGATCACCTTAAAAGTAATAAGTCACATGACGTCACGCCTAGGATTCTGCGATCAAATTCCTTTTCTAGCCAAATTCTAGAGTCCCTTAGTGTCTAAAATAAGTGAAGTTTTGGAACATTCATCAAAGGCAATGAAAATTACTGGGATAATTGGTCTACTCATATGTAAATGTACTCAAATCTTATAATGGTAAGTAAATTTTAAATGATGTATATTTTGCTCATATCTAAGATAATTATCTGAAAGTTAAACACGAGCCCAGTTCTGTGGGGAAAAAGTGATTGCGGAATTTTCAAATACATAATTTAGAAATATTTCCTTTTTGGAGTCATTTCACCAATGGGCAGAGAAAGAATGTGTACCTTATTGGAGTCATTTCACCGATAGGTAGAGAAAGAATGTGTATATTTCGCTCATATCCAAGGTAAGTATATGACAGACTAAAAACATTTTCAGATTTGCACTTCAATTCTATGTTACAGATGGGATGTGTTACAAGAAGCCCAGTTCTGTAGAAAAGGGTGAATGTGCAGAACATTTTCAGATTTGCACTTCAATTCTATGCCACAGGTGGGATGTGTTACAAGAAGCCCAGTTCTGTAGAAAAGGGTGAATGTGCAGAACATTTTCAGATTTGCACTTCAATTCTATTCCACAGATGGGATGTGTTACAATAAGCCCAGTTCTGTGGAAAAGGGTGAATGTGCAGAACATTTTCAGATTTGCACTTCAATTCTATGCCACAGAGGGGATGTGTTACAAGAAGCCCAGTTCTGTAGAAAAGGGTGAATGTGCAGAACATTTTCAGATTTGCACTTCAATTCTATGCCACAGAGGGGATGTGTTACAAGAAGCCCAGTTCTGTAGAAAAGGGTGAATGTGCAGAACATTTTCAGATTTGCACTTCAATTCTACACCACAGAGGGGATGTGTTACAAGAAGCCCAGTTCTGTGGAAAAGGGTGAATGTGCAGACCATTTTCAGATTTGCACTTCAATTCTATTCCACAGATGGGATGTGTTACAAGAAGCCCAGTTCTGTGGAAAAGGGTGAATGTGCAGACCATTTTCAGATTTGCACTTCAATTCTACACCACAGAGGGGATGTGTTACAAGAAGCCCAGTTCTGTGGAAAAGGGTGAATGTGCAGACCATTTTCAGATTTGCACTTCAATTCTATTCCACAGATGGGATGTGTTACAAGAAGCCCAGTTCTGTGGAAAAGGGTGAATGTGCAGACCATTTTCAGATTTGCACTTCAATTCTACACCACAGATGGGTTGTATTACAAGAAGCCCGGTTCTGTGGGAAAGGGTGAATGTGCAGAACATTTTCAGATTTGCACTTCAATTCTATGCCACAGATGGGTTGTATTACAAGAAGCTCAGTTTTGTGGAAAAGGTGAATGTGCAAAACATTTTCAGATTTGCACTTCAATTCTATGCCACAGATGGGATGTATTACAAAGAGCCCAGTTCTGTGGCAAAAGGTGAATGTGGAATTTTCAGCAAGACTTTGAGAGAGTTATCCTATTTTGGGATTACAATATTTATTGAAGTAAAAACAGTAATTTCTCATCTCTTTTACATTTTGAGCGACTCCAAAAAAGATGTCCTGTCCATCAAACCTGAGAACAATACAAGACAAATAACGAAATCTGGAGTGTCACTCGCATCAAGATGTCAGATGAACGGCAAAAGGTAGTGTGTAACTTCCATCAGATTACAATTTCGAATCTGTTTCTGAATTTTCTTTTGTTTTCTACTCTAATTATTTGTATTTTGCTTTTAGTGAGACTCCAAGGAAGATGTCCTAAGGATGGAACCATTGGATTTTAAGCAACACAAGTGAAAGGTTTCTCATTGGTATGATTTCAAAGATGGTAAATTCGAATATTCATGGTAAGTAATCCTTTTGTGCGTACAGCACGAATAAAAGGCTTTTCCTTAGTATGAATTAAACTTTCTTCAGATTATATATTTTTTAATAAAATCATTAGAGCATTAAGGTTTTTCATTTGTGTGAATACAAATGACTGCATCTTGCTGAAATATAATTCTGTATAAGGGTTGGCATATTAGCTGGCCAGGTTACATGCCCTACGAAAGTATCCTGTTTTTATTAAATCTTTAGAACTTTTGTCTTCTTGGATTGTTGACGGTAGGTATTGCTTGTCATTCAGGAGATGACACCTGTCAATCATTCATTCATGACGTAGTAGCGGACGAGTCCATTAGCTCTCGAACGATTATCGCAGGAAAGTTTAGTTTGCAATATTTGAAACTCTTGCTTTTTTGGCTATTTTTTTTCTCCTTTAGTAGCATAATGTTTTTTCTAATTATGTGTTATTATTTCACGATTTCAATGAAACTTTATTATTTTACAGGGATGACCAGAAATAATTTTATGAAACATACTTTTATGAATTATTTGAGTTTTCTTGTAAGAACATTTATTTCTAAATTAGTTTCATAAAAAAATAAATGAATAAATGCTTCAGATTATTGATGAAAAATATACATGTTCTGGCCTAATTTTTTTAAAACTGTAGTTTAAATTATGCTTTTTTTCACAGCAATTCTTTAAACATCTAAGCACAACAGGCCCTAAATATAAATCAGTTTAATTAGAATACTAGTAGATTTTGACTAAATTAAACATGAGTGTTTATAGGGCATTTTGATATGACGTCAAAAAAGTGGAACACATTCTTCCATCTGCGCACTCGGCTGCACATATTCTTGCGTATTCTTGGCATCTTTTGAGTGGATTTATGTTTACCATAGTGGCTTCTTTTTCGTACATTATGCGCTTGTCAAGTGCTTCTGTACAATTTTTTTTAAATGAAAATGCCGATGCTGAAGTCTCTTTTCTGACAATGTGTATTGTTGTTATCGTCTAGCGTATATAGACAAATAAATGTAAATGGATAAACATATACTCAGTAAGTGTTTTGTATATTTTTTTCTGTATAATTTTCTTTAAGAGAATTTTTATTTGTATCTAGTATACTTTTATTTGTTTACGTCTGTGTTAAAATCTTTTAGTGTTAGATATGATCCTGTTATTTCTACTCCTTGTGCTCAGTGTAATTTTACAAATTTAATATTATGATTAAACTACTTCTAGTCGTATGTAGAGTAATATTAACATATATTAGAGGTAGGATATATATCTTCTGATCAATGACATGCGCAAGATTGTTTTTAGAAGTTAGTTCTTTGAAAATAAAGCACATGTGTGAAAATATGTATTCATGTACTTTTATTTAAAAGAAAGTCAATATAACTGAAAGCTAACCCCCACAACCAATAAAAAAGTAAGTTACGTGCTTGAATTGAATTCTTTAATTTTGCTCTTTATCCGCAATTCTTTAAAATTAACCTGGTTTCATATGCATGAATAAAAGAAAACAAATTTGATAGCATATGAATACAAATTAAAATAATACAGTCATCATTCTATTATAATGTATGCGTATGGTAATGACATTTTGTGAGTAAACTTATTTCAGGTATTTATTTCATATTCCATTTCAATGCGTTTGTAGTACTGGCAATTTTTAACTTTATCCTAAAACTATTAACAAATTTTTAGCCATAGAATTAATTTTGAATTAACTGCTCAGCTTTCTTCATTACTGTTATATAATCGATTGATCATAGCAAACTCTGTACATGATTTGCATTGTTGTTAATCAGTTTTAAATTTTAAATGTATTAATTTTTGCAATGAATCAATCCTAATATGGTATCTAAAGTGTTGTGAAGACTTTGAATTGTATTTAGCTTCTTATATTATCCCCCTCCCCCTAAAAAATTTCATGATATAAAATTTAACTTCTGTTAAAATGAACAAACCTGTTTTTTAAATAAACAGTTTTTACTATTAGTTATTATTAGGTACTATTAATAAACCCCTTATTCTTTTTAAAAATTTGAGATGCTATTTTTCTGAAATTTTCTTTAATAATTGTTCAGTAGTAGTATAATTAAAACTGTAAAATCTAGAATATGAAATTTTCACCCCTCCCCGCCTTTTTCCAGACCAAGGGTGGCTTAAGTTGGAAAAATTCATAATTTTTTTTTCAGAATGAGTTTGAAAAACTTTCAAAATCCATAAAAGTTTTAATACAGAGTGTCTGGAGAATCTGCTGGTGTCAGGATAGATGCACATTTTACGATGTTTTTTGCTCTTAGGGGAACACAGGTGTGTAGTTCTGTATAATAAGCGACTACCATTTGTTGTCTTCTGCAAGAAAGTGGAATTTCTTCTAATGCCCTTCAACTATGTGCTATTTTTGAAACTCGTCAATCAGGAACAGTCGTAAATGTTTACTCGACCAGTAAGTATTAACTTATTATGACAGACTGTAAGTATGTAATTTTTTAATACATTTTCTGTTCCATATGAAAAGGGAATTTTAAAATGCATTCTACATTGTTTATGTTGTTTTAATCAGTTTATTATGATTCTTATAATTTATTTATTTAAATTATAGAATGTTTTCAATGGGACTTTTTAAAGAACTATGCGTATGCTTGTTGATTACTACCTGTTGACCCCGCTTTCACTTTTGTAAATATCCTGTTAAGGGACTTTTTCATGCTTGTTTTTGATGATATGAGTTTTCAGTAATAGGTACTTGTAAGTATGATGCTTGTAAGTAAGTTACTTTTCCAAACACTACATTGTATATTTATAATGTTGTTTTATATAAAGTCATTTTTCCCATAAAATGGATCTTCATCTTAGAGAATCACTTAAAGCTATGTAACACAATAATTATAATTTATTATAATTAATTTTTTAATCAAGGTTTCTTTCGCATTAGCTTTCAGATTTATAAAATTGTGTTAAATGATCATTTTTTTAAAAAGCATGTAGTTATGTATAAGCAAGCTATATTTTATAAAAACATTAAGTGTCAAGGGCAAAATTAGCACTAGCTACTGGCCACAGGGCCAGTGAATGAGAAAAAGTGGCTATTAAAAAATTGGCTGTCATCGGCTACCTTATGGCCATTTTCCTACAAGGAGAGAGTAAAATTGTTTTTCATTTCATCATGTTATTCTATTTTTTCTGGTTGCAGTATGTTTATATTAGCATATTTATTTGTGCTATTCAATTTTAGATTAATACTAATAAAAATTTTAACAAAAGTTTATTGTTTAGTATTTTTAAATAAAAAAGTGGCCGCTAGTTTAAAGAAAGTGGCCACTTATAAAACTGGTACTGGCCAGTGGCCAGTAATGAAATTTCCCAGTTTTGACCTTTAATTAAGTGTATGAGTATCATATTAGAGAGGAGCAGTTAATCTCTTCTCTCCCCCCTCCCTCCCCGTGCACACACACAAGGGATTTGATGTTTCAAAAAATGTCACTCAAACTATAAAAAAAAATTCTGAAATTATACTAAAGCTAAAATAACTTATATCAGATTTGTTTAAAATAAGATCATAGCATTAAATAAGAAGTTTAAGGCTCATAAAATTATTTGATAAACCCTTGATATAACAATATTCTGAAAATCGGGTACTTTTATCATCTAATGACTTCTTTGGCTAGTTAAAAAATATATATTTGAATATAATTATGTAGATTTGAATGCTTCTTAGTTGTATACTATAACATTAAATTATAACTCTCCCCATTTCAATGAAACTTTTGAAATGGTGTCCCTGGATAATTATAAATTATAATTTAATATCAGCTTAGTAATTATCAGACTGCATATATATATAATCATTTAATATTACTAATATTGAAATGTATTATGATTATATCAAGGTTATAATTTCATTTGCTTAGTAATTATTAAGCTGCATATGTACCTAATAATGTATTCGATTTAATATTTACTAATGTTGAAATAATCTAAAATGTATTGCCATTATTATCAAGGTTATAATTTAGGTTGTTTATTTACAATTTTTTAAAGTGAGATGAATTATTTATTTAATTAGCATAAGTTATTGAAATTATCAGAAGCATTTGTGTATTTTAGAATTCTGTTAAAATGCATCACTATCAATATTGTAATTAATTTTTAAAGATCTCTCAGCTCTAAAATAAAATTTAGTGACATTGTTTGTTTTGCTCAGTCAATGTTTGTAATTTACTTTTCAATGTCTCCCCAAATTAGAATTAATATACATATCCAGCAGTGGCGCATCCAGGATTATGCTAATTATCAAAATATTATGAAGGTTAAAGATAGCAATAAGTTGGAAGGGGTATTAAATTTGGTACTTCTTAGTTATCCCGTCGACCAAATTACTGTCGCCAAGTTGTAAGATTAAATGCCAATAATGGCCATTAAAACCATTAATTCGATGCTTTATTTGTATTTTTATTAATGTTTTACTAATTTATTTGTTCTTTCGCTATTTAAAATAAAAACTATGTCAATGTGTGTAATTTGGCGAGTGGGTTTGGTGAAATTGGTCGACGGGATAGTTAAGAAGTACCTTAAATTTTTAAGTAAATTTTAAACATGCTAATATTTTGAATTTCATAATAAATAAAAGAGAAAAAAATTGTGTGACAAAATGAATATCTTTTCAAAAAAATAGTAACTCTTTCATAATTAAAACAAAATTAAATGTCTAGTCTGGGAGGGGTTCCAGCTCTCTCGTGGGTGCACCAATGATATCCAGTGCCATAAAAGGCTATAGTTTGAAACGAGTCTTCTAAATTTTTGCATCGCTGAATTTTTTAAAATTTGTTGCAAAAAAATTCAACGAAATTGGAAGCCATGCTTTTAGATTTAGCTTACTGAATTTATATTTTCCCTATAATATATTTTGCAAGTAAAGGGTAACTTCATACTTTATTTTAAATATATGAATTAACTAAGAAATTTTAAGTATATCACATGACGTTTTTTTTTTAGCTCAGAAGATTAATTTTGAGATGTTAATGCTAATAGCTATTGAATCAGAATTTAGTTCAAAAGTGTGTGGAAAAATTTAAGTGACCATAGTTGCCACAGATATCATTCATATAGTTTGGTTATTTTCTTAAGTTGTAATTAGTATACAGTTTATAAGCTAAGTTCAGCATAGAAAATAATGATTCTTATTTGTAACACATATTGCACATCAGCTGTATTATCTCTTCCTCCTCCTACAAAAAAAAAAAAAAAACTTTATAAATAATTGCATTTTATTCAAGTCTTTCATTTGTGGAAAGCATATTCTCATATTTTTTCAATTTAAATTAAATTATGTCTGGCTACTCATGCTGGCTAAACTATTTAATGCTTATTAACAACTTTAGAGTATTTTTGGTACTTTTATTTTAGTCATACACAAATCTTGCCAATAACAGCTTTTTTTTTACTAAATTAGAAGCAGTATTTTGATGATAATTTTATGGTATTTCTTTTTCTCTATTTTAATTGAAATGGGTGAAAGGCATATATATTTTAAATGTATGCTGATATATGTAAATTACCCTCTTCTGTCTTGCCACTGTCCGGGAATTTCCCTCTACATTATACTTTTACTTAGCAATATATCTATCTCCTCTATATTCACTTTTATTAAATAATACATTTTACTTTATTTATAAGTGATAAAATATCTTTATTAATTTAAACGGTACTCTACTTACCTTAAATTAACTTCTGTTGTCATGGCTTTAATTTATCCACTCTGTTTACATTATTGTACTTTCCGTTTTTCATCCATCTGTTTCTCCCACATATTCAACAGCACGTAGCTCTTTCATTTGACGTATGGTTTCACGGTCGCCACTAGATGGCGTCTTTCATTCGAGCCTATGGCACATCGGATGTATGACACTTCGTCACGATGTCGTCGCTCTGGATTCATCGCCAGTTGCCCGTTGAATTGCGTGATGAGTTATTATTCGTTCTCCCGTTTCATATAAATACGAATGTTTTCTTTGCTTATTGACCTCTTCCTTCAATTCTCTGTCACTAACAACTGGTCGTTCTTTGATTGTCGAAATGACATTTGATGTGAAGTGGAGAGTTCTGCATATTTTTATAAGCTGATATCATAATGATTTACTTGGAGTCTTCCATTTCAATGCACCTGTTAGGCGTTCGATAATTTTGACATCTGCTCCAGATTAGCGTGTGGACTCAGTGTTAAGTGTTTCTAAATGAACATCGTTTGATGAGTCACATTTGTCGGGAAGTCCAAAGCTAAATCATTTGTTTTGTGTTTCGCTCAAAGTTTATCACTACGTTTTCCATTTGAAGTGCTATCAGGAATAAAAGAAGTCTTTTAACGATTCAATCTTATTTTTGAAATAATTAACTCGCCATGATTTAGTAAGCAGTTTATGTATTAAATGGAATGTTACAGATCGGCAGTCACTCAGTAGATGCAGTACTTCATTTTCTAAATGTCATGAGGTTTGTCAGTTTACTTTTAATCTCATTGCTGTTAAACCTATTCGATTTACTGAATGCATATAAAGTTAACTTATATATTGTTTTTATCTTTTGCTCAATAAACATTAGATTGTTTTTATATTTATCTTGTAGTTATTTCGCCACCATATCTTTTATTCTTCTTTAGCTATTTAATGTAAACAGGTTTGGGGTCATCAGCTTAAGTTTCCATTGGGCATTTTCATCTCACTCTGCTAAATCTAATACTTATCTAAATCTAATCCCGTCAGGTTATGGGCCCAGACCCTAACCGTGTTAATGGTTTAAAATAATATAATAGAAACTGTATTTAAAAAATAAATAAATAAATAAAATCTTTTTTCGTTATAGTAAAATAAATTATTTGATTTTATGAAAATTTTTTTGATATTGTTCTATAATCCTGTTTTTTTTTATAATTACCGAATTTAACCCTTACGGGTTCGGCATTATAGTGGTGAACGCTGACCTCATCAGCTATTTAGCGATGCTTTGCAATTGGGGGGGGGGGGGTTAATTTATATTACTTTTATATTTATAAGTTATATGTTACATTTTTTTAAAGTAATTAAAGTTAATATGGCTTATTTGCAATTTTTTTAATAAAGTAACTTACGTTTTTAAAAATGAATTTAAATAGTTTGAAATTTTTTTTGACCTCATGGCATAAATACTGCAAATTTCTAATGAAAAGAAGAAAGTTTTCTCTTTAAAGTGTAGTTATAAATGGAGTTTAGTGCCGTCTATAATATGGAAGATTGGATCAATATCTGCTTTGCTCAAAGTTGTTCCAAAATTTGCATTTTTCTGAAATGTTTTGCATATTTTCATGTCTTCAAATTATGCTGAAGTTAGTTTTGTGAAGGTGAATCAACTGCTGTGATTTCAACTGGTGTGCTTCTTCAAATTATGATATTTTATTGAATGAAATATCGTATTTTAATTAAAGCTGTTCCATCGAAAGTTCATTTATATAGTTAAGTTTAGTGCAATATTTTTCAAGAATTGCAAGTTGTGTACCTACCAGTATTGCAGCGGATTGCATGCTGGGTAGTAGTGATGATGATGATGGAAGCTTTTCTACAACATGTTTCTACATTATGCCTGTTTAGGGGCAATATCAAGATTAAACTTTTATACTTTGACTTTTTCCTTGGCTTATGAAAGAACTTTCTATATGACATCTTTGACTTAAAGTTGGACATTTCTGTTCCAGAGTCATACTGAGCCACCAATGTTAACATATCAAGGACGCCACTTCAATTTTTCAGTCCCTTGTTGTTCAAGTGTTTTCACATTTTTAAGAAGTTTTGATATTTTTAATGTGTACTTCATGAAGTTTCAATTGTCAGGATTGTTTTCTGCTGATTTTTAATGTGCTTTTCTAATGTATAATTAAGTGTTTTTCAAGTTTCGGAATCTTTATACTGTAGATCAGTGTAACAGTTTTAAAGTTAAATCTTTGAATGTGCAATTTTTGAAGAGGGGGGGGGGGGTTTGTAATCAAAATTGATATTTAATTGATCAGCGTAAAATCCTTTATTGAATTATGATTTTTGTGTTACAGGTTTCATTAAATAGATAATATCATGTCAAGTTAGAATTAATTTTTTTAAAATGGGGGGGGGGGGGGGGCAATTCTTTAAATGTAGCATAATTTCTGTTCACAGATTATGCATGTTGCCTATCTGCCTGACTTAAACTTTAAATTTATACAGTTTGTTTTAGTTAAATTAATCCTTGGCCTTCTTAATTTTTTTTATAGTTTAAATGTACATTCTTAAACTTAATAGATTGATTAACAGTTGTTTGAATTTCTTTAAATTTTGTTAATTATTTTCATCTTGTTTTCTCTTTGCCATTTAATTTGATTATGGGGAAATGCAGGGGGTTTTTAATCAACTTTACCTCTGATCGTCCTATCAATATTAGATGGTTTTATTTCTGTCATATTTTTGGAAGTTCGAGAGACAGGACCGATTACCCAAAATTTTTGATAGTTTAAATTTCTAAGTTTGATTTTTTTTTTTTATATATATCTATAAAAGCTTAGAATTTTTTTTTTAACTTACGCTTACCTTTTTGGCTTTAATTTATCAGAGGGTCAAGTTCAATAGATACAATTATTTTTATACTCTTCTTGAATATTTAATCTGAATTTTTTTTTAGGCACTGAATTCTTGCAAATTTTTCAACTTAGACTTATCCTTTTAAATAGTCATGTGCATAGCTGGGCTATATGAGAAGTCGGTTGATTAAGATGCTTCTATTTTTAGTGACATAATTATTTACTGTTTCATGATTATGTTATATCTTGTTAATAAAGAAAAATCTGTTTAATTTATTCATCAGGGTTCGCACAGACTCCTTAGACTCCTTGGAAACTCCTTAGAAATGAAAACAGTCCCAAGTAGTACTTAGAACTACTTAGATAAGCAAACCACTACTTAGAAACTCCTTATATTCTATTGCGGCTTCGGACGCAAGCGATATTGCTGCCGAGGGGGAAAAAAATCGGGATTGAAAAACGCACGGTAAATCCTTTATGCACGTCATTCATCTGAAGCACAATATTGATTGGGTAGGGTAATCTTAATAGCAGGGCTCCCACTAGGTCCTTTTTTCAATTATTAGGTCCGTAAAGACCGTTTTTTGACACTGTTAGCCGACCTTCATTTTGAATTTTATTGATGTTTGGCATTTAGCCAAGAATCTCGGAAAAATCGCGTTTTTCGCAAATATGTTCCAAGGAAAAAAAAAAAATACCGTCAAATTTCGTCAATCGATCGCGGAAAAAATTCGTAAATTTTGTCAAACGATCGTGAAAAAACGCGAATTTCTCCAACAGATCGCGAGAAAACTGATTTGTTAAAAAGACGATAATTTCTTAAAAGATAGCGAAAAACGCGAATTTACTCAAAGGATCACGAAAAAACGCGAATTTCGTTACAGATCGAGAAAAAAAGCAGATTTCCTAAAAGATCGCATAAAACGCGAATTTCCTAAAAAAATCACGAAAAAAGAGAATTTCCTCAAAAGATCGCGAAAAACACACGGTTTCCATCGAAAAAAACGTTAGTTTCGTGAAATGATCGAAATAAAACGCGAATTTTCCCAGAAGATCGCGAAAAACGCGTGAATTTCCTCAAAAGATCGCGAATAATACGCGAATTTCCTCAAATGATCACGAAAAACACGCAAATTTCGTCAAATGATCGCAAAAACACCCAAATTTCGTCTAAGGATCGCGAAAAATACGCAAATTTCGTCAAAGGATCGCGAAAAATACGCAAATTTCGTCAAAGGATCGCGAAAATCACGCGGTTTCCATCAAAAGATAGCGAAAGAAACTCAGATTCGTTAAACAATCGAAGTAAAACGCGAATTCCATTAAAAGATCGCGAAAAAAAGCGAATTACCCAGAAGGTCGCGAGAAAAAACGCGAATTTCATTATAAGATCGCGAAAACAGTGCGAATTCGTCAAAATTTCACCTTCAAAGAAAGCGATTACCGCTGTTCTAAAAGAATAAATTCAAAACTTGTTATATTTTTTCTTGTATGCTGCATTTAGCATTCTTTTTTTGCCTTTTAAAATTTTCTTTAAGATGTATCATGTATGTGATATACATAATAAGTGTTTGGGGTTTGACATCTCTATTTATATGACCTAGGGATTCTAGTCCGAAAATGTAAGGCATTCATTTCCGAAAACTTTAAAAAATCTGTCACCAATGCGAAAATTCGGACACATGGTCGCGAAAAAAATAAATTTTGTTAATCGTTTGCAGAAAAATCGCCAATTTCGTCAAAGGATTGCGGGGAAAACGCCAATTTCGTCAAAGGATTGCAGAGAAAACGCAAATTTCGTCAAGGAATCGCGAAAAAACGCAAATTTCGTCAAAAGATCGCGAAAAAACCCACAAATTTCGTCAAAAGATCGCGAAAAAACCCACAAATTTCGTCAAAAGATCGCGAAAAAACCCACAAATTTCGTCAAAAGATCGCGAAAAAACCCACAAATTTCGTCAAAAGATCGCGAAAAAACCTACAAATTTCGTCAAAAGATCGCGAAAAAACCTACAAATTTCGTCAAAAGATTGCGAAAAAACCCACAAGTCTCGTCAAAAGATCGCGAAAACCCAAAAATTTCGTCAAAAGATCGCGAGTAAATGGCAAATTTCATCAAAAGATCGCGAAAAAACGGCAAATTTCATCAAAAGATCTCGAAAAAAACGGCAAATTTCGTCAAAAGATCGCGAAAAAACCCCACAAATTTCGTCAATAGAGCGCGAAAAAACCCCACAAATTTCGTCAATAGAGCGCAAAAAAACCCACAAATTTCGTCAAAAGAGCACGTAAAACCCCACAAATTTCGTCAAAAGATCGCGAAAAAACACGAATTTCGTCAAAGAGCCACGGAGTAAACGCATAGTTAGTGTCGGAAGTGGGTTTTCCCCTCCCCCCTTCCTCTCTGGTGTAACTTTTCAGAAGATTTCCTGTGAATTTCAGAAATTTCTTTTTTACTCAAAATCTCCCCTGTGACATGACCATTGGTCACTGCATAAAAAAGTAGATAGTCAATTTGTATTTAAACTTACGAAATCAATAAGCAATATATTGTGAATACTGTGCAATTTCAGCACTAACAATTAAATTCTAATAGTTTTTTTTTTTTTAAATGTTCTTTTCTCCAAAATGGGCATTAAAAATTCGAGTGTGCATACCACATAACAGTGCAGCAAATAAAAACATCGACAACAAAATAAAATGGCAAATCCTTAAAATTTTTTGGACTCCTTGGATTTTTTGGGTACTCCTTGGATTTTTTTCTTACCAACTCTGTATGAACCCTGTTCATGCTGCTTTATTTGCCCTGATTAATGTTCTCCTCTCTGATATAAATGTGCATTTTGACATGTTCTCTTTTCAGCTGTCCATAATAATGGAATCCTTTGAATGTAGAGCTTTTATATAAAGTTTTTATTGATTCATGCTTAAGATCATGAATTTTTGGCCATTAATTGGGGTTAATTATTTAAATTTTTATTTAAATCTTTTTAAGTAACCTATTCATTTTCAATTTAATATAATTTATAATAGAAATATTTAAATTTTTTTTTGCATTGCCTATAAATTTTAATGGGGTTTTCTTTAAGATCTTTTGAATTTTTTAAATTTAAGAGTAAAGATAAGCAATTTGAATCTTCACTTAATGTTTGAATCCTATATCAGGGTTCTGTTTGAGAAACCTTTTTATGGCAATGCTTTAATTTATTTGTTTTACCTTTATTTAACTTAAACTCATGTGACTTATGCTGGCCATGTTAGTTTCCTCTAGTCATTTACATTTTGTTTTCTTGGTATGAGTATCTTGTCATGTATTACTTTGACACTGTGATCTTTTACCTGAGGGAAACATTTTCTTTTGATTTGGGGAGATTTTTGGTTTTAGCTTCAAATGTCACATGTGCAATATTTTCTTATAATTGTTTAAGTTTTCTTAAGTTTTAAATGGTTTTTTTTTTAACCTTTGCCCTTCTGGCCTGTATATTCATTGGCATGTGGATCTAGTTTAAGTGCTCAGAGATCATTATGAAAGCAGAGATTCTGGAATTACTTCATTTTAAATAAAAGTTTTAATGTTTACAAAGAGAAAGAGTTCCAGTAATACATATTAGACCCTGGGAATTTGTGATTCATTGGCTGATCTGAAGTTAAAAACCTCCAGCAATCTTGAAGTTTTTGGATCTTGTCTATCTATGAGTAAATTTATTTTAGAATTGAATCACATGTTAACCTTTTAGTGATTCAACTTCACTTTTAGAAATGATTGACAGTTTACTTTATAGGTCTACTGGTTAGATTTATGGAATGTATTTGTTGCTTTGGAGGGTCAGATCATGAAAGTGAGAATACTTAGGGTATTTGAAGTTTTGTTTAAGAATTTAAAGCTGTGTAAGGTCCTTTTCCCAGTGGTTGAGAAATTAATTTTTGTAATGGTAGCTGTTGCCCAAGTTTTATGTAAATCCTTTTAAATTAGGGAAGGTTGGCTGTTGTTTTAGAATATAATCTTTTTAGGGTCAAGTTTGCAAAGTTTTTAAGATTTGGTTCATCTAATGATAGAACTTGATCAGCTTTTTGCACCTGATACTCAATTACATGCCTTCCTGGTGAATAAATCTCCTTTTCTCCCATTGATGTTGTTAAAATGTAAAAATTAGTTTTTCCATGGATAGAAATGCAAATTGCTCCTTTAGTTGAATTCTGAGATATTTATAGATTTTATTAAGGTTTAGTTGTAACTTCAAGGATCCCTCTTTAGGCGTATATATACCTGCGTGTTTATATGGTATGGGTCGGCATGAGTGAAGACCATTGGCCAATGGCAAATTTCTTTTCTAAGTGCACTTGGATAAAGAAATTTTTAATTTACTTTTTTGAATGAATGCGTGCTTTGGCATCTGAGCTGTTAGGGAATGCTGATACAATTTTTCAGCATGTTGGTAGGCCCTATGGAATGTGTCTTACTTCACCAGTCTAGTCTTTTTCTGTTCATTTTTTTATATTTATCAGGATTCTCAGGTATATTGTAGTGATCGGAGGAAGTCTGTTAAAGTTTTGTTTTAAAAATATTTTATTTGATAAATTTTAAAAAGTAAAGTTTTATGAAGCATTTGTCATCTTTGGAGCATCATCGACTTTTGTAAAGTGGTGCCTTTGAGTAGCTAACAAAGGTTTACCTGTTTGAAGTAAGGTTGATTTTCTTTGACATTAAGTGGGATGAATTGTGTTTGACATAAATTTGAACTAATTCGTTACTTTTGGGTAGAGCTGCCACATATATCGAAATTTTCTTGGGATTGCTTTTTATATAGATATAAATATAAGTGTGCATTTTTGAATTTTGGCAGAGGCAATTTGTGGTTACAATTGTGTTAGGTGGAGGTTTACACATGCAATTTCATTTTTAATTTTTTTTAGAAATTGTACAATATTATGACTTCATTACATTATAAAATTTTTAATTCATGTTGATTTTTTTTTAATTGAATATTGTGATGATGAATCAAATATGGGGGGGGGGGATCTGAGAAATGTGTGTATTTACTAATGTTTTATGTGTTATATATTTACTTTTTTTTAGTTTTATAGATTCATGTTACATCATTGAGTGGCTGCTGGTTCTGTGATCCCAGGGGGGATTATGTTGTCATGGATGTAGACCGAATTCTCTGTAAAGCTCAGGCCAAGGGCACTAGTGTAGCCCGCAACACTTGTACTTCCGGTTTTTGTATTAAGTATACGGTATTTACGTAAGCTATTTTTAAAAAAATTAATTAACTAATTCTGCGTTCGCCAATTTCCCCTTTTTCTTCTGGTAGGCCATAAATATGTAAATACTTATCTACATGGTATATTTATATTGTAATAAAGTTTTCATATATATTTTTAAATGAGTAAAAAAGTTAGAATTCTACCTCTTAATCCGAATAATTACATTAACCCTTGCTTTTGGCGGTTTTGCTCGGCGACGTTTGTTTGTTTACAAGTCTGATAGTATCTACACTATGAAATCAACGCACTTTAGTATTCTTGAATTTGCTTAAAATACATTATTGGTTTATTTACTTATCTTTTAGTCAGATTACAAATTAATTATAACTGTAAAAAGGAAATCTTATGCAACAAAGCAAAATATATCTAAATACATATAAAATAAAATTACATGCGTATTTTAATCTTTTTTGGTTGATATTCCTGCAGTTTAAATGTATTCTTCAGTCGTAGTTTTTATTATTTACTATTTGATTATCGGAAATGTCTTTATTTAGTTGTTTACTTTCCTACTACTTATGCAATCAAATTTTAAAAAGATAGTTAAAAAAAATAATGTGTTTACCTTTGTGATACCTTTGTGTGTATTGTATAAACATACATATATACAGTCAACCCTGTAAAATCCGCCAATGTCTATTATCCACACTACACATTGGATTGTAAACAATGAAAATTGTTATTAGCAGTTAGACTCATAAAGTTAATTTTTTTTCAGTTATCAATTTTTGAATGAATAATATGTAAGTATAAATTGGATATAAATATTTTAATTTCCTTGAGTACAGAAAAAAATTGACTACAAACCAAAACTGAATGTATCAATGTGTTGTGTCAATGTTTACAATAATGGATAATCAGTAAAATTTGTATTGTATATAATTTAAATTTTCTCTAAATTAACTTAGTTATTAAATATACTAAACCAGTTATTAAATATATTAAACCAATGTTGCATTGTGTTTTTCTTTTCCATTGCAATTGTAATTTTTGGGCAGTTGTTCCTAATTTATAGTCCGACTTTAAAAAATAAAATGTAAACAAAGGGATGATCTATAATCCACAAAACCCTCAGTCCCCAAGTGTGCGGATTTCACAGAGTTGACTGTAGTATATATGCATATATATATATATATATATATATATATATATATATATATGTGTGTGTGTGTGTGTATTGTATATATACACACATATATGTATGTATAAGAATGCAGTGAAACCTCTGAATAATGGTTACCCGTGGGACCAGTGAAAAGTGACCGCTCTTCAGAGGTAGGTGTTATTCAGAGGTTTCATTTTCAAAAAATCAAAATTACATAAATATAAATATACACTCCTTTTAATAAATCCTCATTGTTTCAATACATACAAAAAAAAAATCAGTGATTTGAAGTTGCTTTGTTTTTTGTTTATTTACTTCAAATATCTTTTTCCAAAGAAATAAAGGAATTGTTTTGCTATACAACTCATTAAGATTTAATGTGAAATTTTGGATTTCACAAAGGTTTGTTCATCAAATCTTCTGTATGTGTGTTAATTAATACTGGAAATTTTGGGTTATTCTAATATTCATTTCCTCTTCTTTCATATCTTGCACCATTTGCTGTACGAAATCAAATGTGGCAGTAACTGCCAAATCTTTGTTCAGACATATAAACTTACTGGCTGTTACGTTAGTTATGCTTGCCATTCTAAGAATATTATCTAAATTCCCCCCATAATTATTAATGTCTTTATCTTCTGTTTGTTGACATGTCAAGTAAATCTTGTTTGATATGCTTCACATTTTCATTTGCATATAAATATGAAAATGTACCAGGAGTTATAAATTTGTTTTCCTCATGACTTTTGGGTGGCTGTTGTTCAGAATACCTTATTTAGAGGTTCGTTTTAATGTTACTGCTATGGAATGTGTTTTGTCCTATCAACATGTGGCCAGTATTCAGAAGTTTTCGTTATTTAGAGGTGGCCGTTCAAGGAGGTTTCATTGCATATGCATACATGTATACATACATATATATATAAACTGGTGCCCGGCTAACGGAAAAGTACCATATTTTTTTCTACTCTTCCTCTCCAAAAAAATGGAGAAAGTTGAAAGTATTTGAATAAACTGGCCATGTTGATAACTGTAACATTTCCCCCCACTTATAATCGGTAATTTCATAAAATTAAAGTTTAAGTAAAATTGTGCTTGGTAACAGAATTGTGTAATATAGCTGATTGAGAATACGAAAAATGCATATTTTTTTATAAAATAAACTGTCACATAATTTACAATTGCCTTTAAATTTATATTGCCCTTTTATTATTAATAGTTGCAATATTTCTGTTTCATCTACTTCTGATGTGTTGCATATTTAATTTTTTTTTTTTTTTCTGTCTCTCTGCACTAGTGTGACAAGCTCGGCTCTTACTTCTGATTGTTATTTCCGGGCCTACTCTATTTACATAAGCGATTTTTGATTTTTATGGAAAATAAATGCTAAATATGAGCTCTTTATTTAAAAGAAAAGTGAGCGCATGTTGTGTTGCCTTTGGATGTGGTATGAGGGCGGGAACAAACCTTCTTTCAGAAGTGAAACTTTTCAAATTTCCGAAGGATCCCGAATGAAGGAAACAATGGGAAGTAGCTGTCCATCGTGAAAACTGGAATGCTAGTAATAGTTCTCAGCTGTGCAATTTGCATTTCATTTCAGGTATGTTATTAATGCATAAATATTTATGTTTGTTAATATATTAAAATGAAAATAAACTTATGTATTAATAAGAGCAAATTTCAATCTTCCAATCCAATTATATTTAACCCTCACTTTTGGTTCCTTTGCTTGGCAACTTTTGTTTGTTTATAAATATGATACTGTCAAGTTTATGGCATTCTCATTCATAAAGTTCTAGATTTTGCGAAAAATAGACTATTGATTTGTTTGCTAATTTTTATTTTATTTTCACAACAATTTTTACAATACTTGTATGAAAAATAGAAATCAAACAAATATTTTTATTCAAGAGTCTAAGTTATATTTTTAAATATGGGGCTGTTCAAATATTACGTAAGCATGTTTTTGACTATTTTTGACCCCCCCCCCCCCTCCCCCCTTGTCAGCAAAAATAAGCAAATCGCGAACCCCCCCCCTTAATAATTACGTAAGAAAATTGGAACCCCCCCCTCCCCCCTACTTAAAAAAAATTAGGACACAATACAAATTATAAAACTACTCGACTAATATAACTACTAAATAATAATAAACGCTTGTTTTATTTCTTTACAATTCTATTTAAGAAAATTTCTTACATCACAATTTTAGAAGAACTTAGCCATTTGAAAAATTTAAATTTGAACATGACAATATCTATTCCGATGCTGACCACGGCTGCTCAAGCCATTTTTCCATATCTGTTATGATATTGGTTTCCAGTTTTACTTGATTATCTTCATCGCTTACTATTCGGATGCAATCTTTATCAACTTCATCTTCATTGATCCACTCAACATCTTCCATATCTTCCACGAATTTCACGAAGCGCATAGGTTCATTTGCTCGACGAGCAGCAATTCTCAATAGTCGTATAAGGCAGTCCTTCTCGCTTTTTTCACTCTGTTGAATTTTTTTGTGTCTGTTTGCTGACTTCTGAGATGCATGATATTGGCCACAAGTTCTTGCGGATAAATGCGTGAACTTTATGGAAGAGCAAAAATAATCATACAGCATCTTTAAAAATCCCTTTTCTGTACTATTCAGATTTACGGCCAGACGGAGACTTAAATCTATAAATTCCCTCTCTTCACTTGCAATGATGTCATTTGACGATTGTATCATTTTAATTGGAGGAGGAATGAGTCGTCCTTTTAATATACAAAATAATCCACTACGTGCAGGAGAGCAACAATTCTTTTTTTCGCATTTTACAATTTGCAGCAAGTATTGACTTTCTTGTACAAGCTTCGAATACCAATCCAAGTCATAACCAAGAGACTCTGGTTCGCCTGAATCAACATATGTGGCAGTAACGGGATAACTGTCAATGTTTAATGAGTTCCAGATATCTGCGAGAGTTTTATCAGCATATGCTAAGTTATTTTGCTCCATTTCTTCATCAGTAGTGCGACCGTTCTCATCGAGATGGGAACCATAATGGTTATGAGGGTGTATAAGACAAGACAGTTCTCGACTGAGTGGTGTCATTCGCCTTTCTACTCAATTATATGCACTTCTTCCAGGAGCATTGCACGCTATGAAAATTCCATCCAAATCATGCTTTTTGAAATGGTTAATAGCAAACGATATAACTTTCTGGTAGCGGGGATTCTTGTCTGGATCTCCATCAACCGTTACTATGATTACAGGTTTGATGAAACCCTCTTCTGTTTTCACTAATTTTTCAAAATCTTTGAGTATTAATAGAGTTTCAAAATCCTGAGCATGAGTATTTGCTGTGGAAGAACTGTGTTTCACACTTCTTATAGCTATTAACGTTGGACCAGAATAACCTATGTATGGCTTTACTTTGACCTGCCATGCCAGGAGCAATCACAATACCAGCGTAAACACATGGGATAAGTTTGCGGCGTTCAGCGATGACACAGTCGTGATCGCTTAAGGATACGTGATACTCCATATGCATCAGTATCATAGCCTGTTTATTGGCTGCTGTAATTCCCAAAGGTACACGCGCTTTATCATCATGTGAAAGAAGAAACAGGGTCCAAAAATTGAAGATAAAGTTTCTAAATAATGGATGGATATTACTGCAAATTGGGTATCAATGTGAGATCGGTGATAATCAGCCAGAATCCAAGAAAGTTTTATCGGCACTGTGGTGACATGTCTTCGACACTCGATGGTTGAGGAATTTTTTGGAAGCAAACGAAGATATGTTCTACTCCTGCTTATTGCAAAACCAACCTTTTTCAGTTTTGCAGTCAAGTCATCAAGAGTTTTGACACTTCGGACTTGTTTCTTCTTTTTGCATCTGCAGCGCTTCCAATAATAGCTATGTCTGCTATTGCTTTAAGTAATAATGGTTGTTTAAACTTGGTCTTCCTACTGATTCCCTCAAAGCTATTTTTCTTAATGTCTGGATTATCATGGCAGATTTCTCCAAGGTTTGTTCGTTTGGTGGTTCGATGTTTTCTTTGGTATTCAGCATTTTGTCGTTTCCTTTTTAAGGATTGTTTTTCCTTTTTTGAGATCACTCGAAACCTTATTTATCTGTTTTTGAATCTGAGATACATTGGTTTCAATTCAATTGGGTTACATTTCATTTTTAGTAAGGTTCAAAATTTGAAAACAGTTAGAAGATTATCTGCTACAAAACTAACATATTTTTTAATTTTTTTCCCCCATGGATGCATTAATTTTTGAGTTATTTGAAAAGAAAAAATAAGGCTTAGCTTGGCTACGCCATATTTAAAAAGTAACAACTCGTTTTTTCTTTTTTTTGGTCTTTATTTATTCCCATGCTGACCATGTTTTGCCAAGGCTACATGGTCATTTTATCTTATCTATCTTTTTTCCAATTTTTACAAGTAATTATGTAAACTTAAAGTTATGATAAAATATATTTAAAATTTTAAGAATAAATTGATTATAATTACCTTTATAAAATAATCAAGAAAGACTGATTTCTTTTTGGTTGCCTTACGCAGTTAGTCCTCAATTCTTTTTAGCACCAATACCTCTAACTCTTTGTCAATTTTAGAAGACTTTGTACTGCCGCTACACATCATTAGTTTTACATTGTATATCCTTCAAAGGTTTATCTGATGCAGACTTTTTGAAACTTTCAAAAAGTTTTTTATACAAGATTTCTCGAAATGAAGACATATTTCTGATTTTATTTATTTTAAACACCACTACACTGCAGTACTGAGAGGGAGAGGTCTGCACAGGCCGAAATTTCCGGGCCCGGCCCGACTCATAGAGAGAAAAATTCGGCCCGGACCGTACAAAAAAATTATTGGCCCGGCCCGATAAAAAAGTTAAAAGTTCGGCCCGATTGAATTTCTACAAAACATTGATTTTTATGTCGATTTGGTGAAAGATTTGTCTCGTACGAAGAGTTCTGGCCAAAAATATGTCTTAAATATTTTTTTTATGTTTATAATCTTCATTTTTATATAAGTGGCGCAGGCTGCGACATTTATTTTTTTTAATCAATCTCTATTTCTTGTATGTAAATGAATCCGTTATCATTAATATCGTTAATCCATATTCCATGTATTGAAGAAGTGCTAAAAATCTGAAAAATGCTATACAATAAAATCTTCTAAAACGGAATTACATAAAAAAGAAAAAAATCCGTTATAGACAAGTGCCCTTCTTAGCAAGTTTTAAATGTATTATATATCCTATTCTTACGTATTAGTATATTAATTTTGTATGGATCAACACGTTTTTCAGTTTATAACAGGATTTCGTCATAGACAGGTTCCTTCTCACATGTTTTCTTATATTTTCATTTAGCTATATTTTAATAAGCGTAGAAATCTACTATTCTTTAAAAAGAATAAATTTGAATGTTTAATAGTAGAATAATAGCGATTTAAAAATGTGTACATTTTTTTAAAAATTTTTTGAGCCTGACCTAATTTTACTGACCTTTGAACAGATCAGGCTACGCCGAGACAACGATTTTCATATGGGCTGCGTCAAAACTAGGACTTAAAATTATGGGCCTCTTGAAGACTTGGAATGAAACCAGTCCCGGCTCTGTACAGAAAAAAATGGGCCCGGCCCGATCCCCCAGGGAAAAAGTAAGGCCCGAACCCGGCCTGTCCTGTAAAGAGTAGTAACTACGCCTGGCCCGTCCCGAGCCTTCAGAAAAATGTATGGCCCGGGCCCGCCCCAAGTGCCGTGAATGAAAATAGGCCCGAGCCCGGCCCGTGCAGATCTGTTCTGAGTGGTTTTCAAAACTCACGAGACACCAGACAGTAGAGCAGTCGGTCACTATGGTTATGGGGTTCAAACATTTGACAGAGGAGGGGTGGAAACAAAAAAGATAGAATTTTACTTACGTTTTGGAAGCTTTCCCGGAAAACTCATATTGTCACAATACATCATATCACATCGGTCCATTCAATATTCTATTCTATATCGGTCTATTCTATTCTATTCTCACAATTGGAAATAGTAGTAAGTTCTCAGAGATAATAAGCCCTCATGCATCAAACATGAATAGTCACCTCTAGATAAAAGATATCGTTTATGTTTTCCTTGTGCGGTCAAAATAACTGACATCAGAACTTCAAGTTTAATATTCTTTTGCTATTTCTTTCTTTCAATTTGAAATTTTATAATTTTTTTTTTTTTTTTTTTACAAGTTAGAGATTCTGAAAATGTCTTACGTAAGCATCATTCAAACCCCCCCTCCCCCCTTGTCAGCAAAATAAGCAAATCGCTAACCCCCTCCCCCCCCCCCCCCTTAGGTGCTTACGTAATATTTGAACGGCCCCTATATGTAAAGTCCACATATTTAAAATATTTTTGTTATTTAATGTTTTAAACATTGGCATGGAGCAAGTGAAGTTTGCATTTATGATCAACAATTTTTTGTTTCTTGTTCTATAAACAGTTATTTCTTATTAGATTAGATAATAATTACAGTACAGAACCATTTATCCGGAATCGTTGGGGTCAGATGTATTCCGGATAACTGGTTTTTCCAGTTAACTGGTTGGGCATTAAAGCAACATCCATTTGATAAGTTTAGTGGAATATATCTGGTTCTGGTATTATTTCTGATTTTAAATAGTTAGATTATTCGGATTAAAAATCAGATGCAAGAAAGATCAAAAGTTAACCAGAGTTTGAAAGGAGGTAATTTATGGGAATCCCTTGGGAACAAAAATTCTTCTGTTTTCTCAGCATAAAAGTTAAAATATCTAAAATATGACTAAATATGTTTCCATTTCAAATACTAGATGTTGACATCAAATTATACAATTGTTTCAAGCAATGCACATGTCAAACTGGCAGTATATGACACTTTTTCTGCAAAGATTCTGAAATAAGTTTATTAAAAATATCATTCCGGATAACTGGTTTCCGGATAAATGGTTCCATACTGTATTTGTAATATAAAATGCAAATAAAGTCATCTACAGTGTATTAGACTACAATGAATTTTCAAATAAACATTTTGTTGAAATTAATTTATTTATTGTTGCTATAGCCTATTTCCTCATCTATCAAATGTTTAGATTATTGTATTTATAAAACTGTAAGTGCTTTTTGATAATTTGCTTTTGTGTTTACTTCCACTTTTTTTATCTAAAAATATATAATTTGTAAAATCATCAAAACTTTAATTAAATTTTTTTTTTCATTAACTTAAAGCTTTTACAATTCTAACTGGAACTTGTTAATTGTATTGGTAGTAGGATCATAAAATTGTGGAATAATTTATCTGGGTGTTTTAAGCTGTAGTATAGTGATGCAGATAAATAAGGTATTAAATCATACTAAATATTTTAAACTAATAATAATAATAAAAACTATTGTTTGTGTTTATATACTATGAAAAATCTCACAAAAGAGAACTATTGATGAAAGATAAAAGCCTGCATTATGTTTTTTGTTATGATGTTTAGAGTGTGTAAAACTGTAAGCATAAGTTAATGGCTTAACCTTCCCATAGGTTTAACATTAGAAAATGGGTGTTTTCAAATGAGTGAAGTTCCCTTAAAACATATTTGGAGTAATATCAATAATTCTCAGAATTTTTAAGTTTACACTATATTTTGTTATTAGTGCAGATCATTATTTTCATGCAGATGAATAATTAAAAAAATACATTTTTTTTGCAGTCATCTGAATTATATTATTTAATCAATTATAAAAACAAAATAGTCATTCAAATGCTATATTGCTTGCAGTCAAAATTTATTTTGGCTACTAATTTAAAATTTCTACTTTTTGTAACAAGCTGTAAACATTTTCTTCTTCTCTTTTGTCTTTTTTTAGTTGAATGTTTCATTTTTTTTTTCTTATAAATCAGGTAGTCCATCAACAGATCCTTTGCATCCTGATTATGTGCCATCCATTTTCAGTTTTAAAAGAGGAAAGCCATCTTCTGTTGATCGTTATGAAAGACATGCTAAACGATTAAAGACTGATGCATCCTATTCTGAGGGTAATTTTGTATTTTTCTGTTTTTTCTTAAATAGTTGCTCTGAACAATGTTGAATTAAAATGTCTGCACTTGTGTCTCTTATAAATAATGCAAAAACTTCTTTAAGACAACATTCACATGAAACACCTAGTACATTACTTTTTGTAGCTGAACTTGGCTTTTATAGAAAAAGATGGAATTTTATTTCAGAATCTTTACCTACTTCAGAATCTTCACCTTCATAATTCACTAAAATTATAAAAATTATGCAGTGTCGTATTTCTGATGACAATACAAAATTGCAATATTTTAAAAACATAATTATAAGGTATATTTTTCTTAACCAGCCACAGGAGATAAATCGCATAATAATCTTTATGCTTGCAACCGTTTATGGATTACAAAAACAAACAAGTTCATTAATTTTTTTGCCAAAATAAGCTAACAATCGCAATTTTTTTATAATTAACTTATATTCTAAAATATCTCCTATAATTTTTGTTTTTGATATAAAAGGCTCATAATCCATTTTAAAAAATATGTGTGCTTTATTCCTTTCTTTCTTTGTAACTTTTATGCTCTTATATGTTTTTAAAACCTTATGATAAATTAAAAGATGTCTCTTATTATGTCACTCTGTTATTATTATGGTTTTATTGGTTTAAACAAACCATGCATGCAACTACCATGGTTATAATTTCTTCATTTAAAAAAAAAAGTTTATCATTCTACATTTTGCTGTCAAAATACTTCTCTGTCACTGGAAATTTTCACCTTTTCTTTTTTTATAACTTTAATAACTTTTTTAAAATTTCAGAATGTAGTGCCTCTGATGTGCACATCTCAGAAGCAGCTAGCTCATTCATTGTAAAAACAAGTGAAATGTCAACGATGACAGAATTAACTATGGAGGACATAAAAAAACTAGAAGGAAAAAATGAAGGCTATAAGTCTTTGACAAATGTCCTTCAGAAATCTGCAAAGCATTCCTTGACAAGTAGAATATTAAACAATGTAAAAATGTTGGATTTTTACACCAAACTTCCAACACTAGCATTCTTCAATGGGTTGTTATCTCACCTCTTGGCTGATTGGAAGCCAGTATCTAAAACTGCTTTGGATCCAGCTGGGCAATTCTTGCTTGTACTTATGAAATTGAGATTAGGTTTGTGGAACCAAGATTTGGCTTATCGTTTTGGAATTGGGTCTGGAACTGTTAGTTCGTTATCTTGCGAGTGGCTTGCAAGAATGGCTTTTGTTTTGTCCTCATATATTACACAGCCTTCCAGAGAAACAATAAAACTAACCATGCCACGGTCTTTCCTCAGAGCAGGCCTTCAAGATGTCTGCTGTATCATAGACTGCTCTGAAATTTTTATTGACAGGCCCTTTAATTTAGATGCCAGAGCACAGACTTACTCAAATTATAAACACCATAACACCATCAAATTTTTGATTGCATGCACACCCTGTGGAGGAATTTCTTTTATCTCGAAAGCATATGGTGGCCGCCTGTCAGATAAAGAAATTACTGTACAAAGTGGCTTTTTAGATACTGTTAAAGAACAGGATTTAATCCTTGCTGATCGTGGTTTCAGAATTGAGGATTTGGTATCACAAAGGAATGCTAGGGTCATCGTTCCAGCATTTACGAAAGGAATGAAGCAATTGCCCCCTGGATCCTTAATGTCATCCCGAAAAATATCAGCGTATTAAAGTTGAACAGTGCATCGGGCAAATGAAGACATACGGCATCATGCAGTACCAGTGGCCGATAACGTTTCTTAATGATAAATGGATGGCACCTAACACAAAGTTATCAACTGCAGATAACATCTTAACAGTAATTGCAGCACTCTGTAATATTTCACGGAATGGTATTGCCAAAAATGTTAAAACCTATTTTGATGATTCCATCTAATAATAAATATATGATGTGCAATCCTATTTATACAATTATGTATATATAATTTTTTTTTTTCACAAGATAATAGAGTTGGTAATTTGTATATAATTTGTGGTGTTATTTATCATTTCTTTTTACTGTAAAAGCTAATATTGCTGGAACTACAACCAGCTTTTTAAACATTCCTTCTTTTTTAAAACAGGAAATCAGTGTTACAAAGTATCATCTTGTAACTTGAATTCATTTCAATGTACCAAGTTTTTGATTCTGAATAATTGAAGACATCTAGTATTGTTTTGTATAACTTAACACCTTTTATTTCACCGTAATTTCATGGCATTTATATAAGAATGTGATATATAGTAGTCAATTTTATTTTTTCATATATAATCATTGTAAATAGCTTGTTCTGTTTTGTATACAGATTCTTTTGTTTTGTAACCTGCAACAAAGCTGTTATTATGGGCCATATAATGTTTTTTCATTGGTGTATAATGTAAACCATATATTTCTGAAAAAATTCAAGTCTGTTGCTATGATCAACTTTGCACCATTCATTCTACTTTTCAGTACTTATGCTGCCAATTCCTCAATTCTGAAACCACAATCAGCCAAAGTTTTGTATTAATATCTTTAATGGTATCTAAAGAGCCACATGATATATAGTATCCTCCACCCCCCTTTTATTTTTCATCCTTAAATAATTATTGTAAACAGCTTGTTCTGTTTTCTATACAGATTCTTTAGTCTTTGTAACCTGTAACAGAGCTGTCATTACAGACCAAATAATGTTTTTCTATGTTAATCTGTTTTTTTCAACTGTTTTTTCCACCCCCCCCCCCCTTTTCTTTTTCATCGTTAAATAATTATTGTAAACAGCTTGTTCTGTTTTGTATACAGATTCTTTAGTCTTTGTAACCTGTAACAGAGCTGTCATTACAGGCCAAATAATGTTTTTCTATGTTAATCTGTGTTTTTTTCAAATGGTGTATAATATAAACCATATATTTCTGAAAAAATTCAAGTCTGTTGCTGTGATCAACTTTGCACCATTCATTCTACTTTTCAGTACTTATGCTGGCAGTTCCTCAATTCTGAAACCACAATCAGCCAAAGTTTTGTATTAATATCTTTAATGGTATCTAAAGAGCCACATGATATGTAGTATCCTCCACCACCCCCCCCCCTTTTCTTTTTCATCGTTAAATAATTATTGTAAACAGCTTGTTCTGTTTTGTATACAGATTCTTTAGTCTTTGTAACCTGTAACAGAGCTGTCATTACAGGCCAAATAATGTTTTTCTATGTTAATCTGTGTTTTTTTCAACTGGTATATAATGTAAACCATACATTTCTGCACAATTCAAGTCTTTTGCTATGATCAACTTTGCACCATTCATTCTACTTTTCAGTACTTATGCTGCCAGTTCCTCAATTCTGAAACCACAATCAGCCAAAGTTATGTATTAATATCTTTAATGGTATCTAAAGAGCCACATTATGTACAGTAGCCCCCCCCCCCCCTTTTTACTTTCTTCTATCTTTACTAGAAGTAAGTATTGGATTCATGAAAATTTTCCAATTCCGGTTTATGACGGATTTACACATTTTAGAGGTCAGAGAACATGTTTTTACAAAATGTCTGCCAATGTGTGTGACACAAATTTTGTGGGCGCTCTATCTCAAAAACTAATGAACGAAATTTAATAAAAATTTATATTCAGATAGTCCCTGATATAAATTGATGCTGATTAGTTTTAGGTGTAAATTGCTCAACAGGTGGCGCTGCTATGCTGCATTTTTTCCGATTTCCGCAATAGCTGTATCTCAAGGAGTATTGCACTGATTTTTATAAAACTTCAGATTCTGTTAGTCTTTGACATGAAAGGTTGCTGTTTACGTTTTGGTGTAAATCGACCAACAGGTGGTACTGCTATGCTGCATTTTGCAGGAGTTATGCGATTTCTGCAATAGCTCTATTTCAATAACTAATGGACACATTTTCATCAAACTTCAGTTTTAAGTATAACTTGATTAATATTGCTGCCAATTATGTGTTGGTGTAAATCGCTCAACAGGTGGCACTGCTATGCTGCATTTGTCATAATTTGCGCAATAGCTTTATCTCAAGTAATAATGCACGAATTTTCCCCAAACTTCATATTCAGTTAGACGTTGGCATAAGTGGATGATAATTAGGTTCTGGTGTAAATAACCCAATAGGTGGCATTAGACCTGTGCTGCATTTCGATGAATTTACATGATTCCAGTGACAGTCATACCTCGAGAACTAATGCACAGAATTTCATCTTTTTAGTATTCTCATGATGAGCACAGATTGCCATTTAATTTGGCACTGTGATAGTGAATTTTGAAAATATTGACATGTATGAGATAGAAGAAAGTTTTGTGATGGCCACAACATACTAGTTTTTTTTTCATAATATTCTTAAATATTGTAAATAGCTTGTTCTGTTTTGTATACAGATTGTTTAGTCTTTGTAATCTGCAACAAAGCTGTCATTACAGGCAGTGGCGTAGCTACGTTTTCTGGCGTCTGGGGCAGGAAGAAAATTTTTGCCCCCCTCCCCCTAAATAAAAAAATAACGGCATTATTTTTCCTCACAATGAAAGAAAAAGTATTTTTGGCTTTAACCGGGGGGGAAATGCAGCTTCTTTCTTCCTTGTTTTTAAGGATCCAGCTAATTTTACTCAAACACGCGAAACTAAAATGCGTTGAACCCGATTATAGAAGACTTCTAGTTGATATAGCTTTCTAGTTATAACTCGAATATTAATGCATCCATGGGAGAAAAAAATTTAAAAATATGTAAGTTTTGTAGCAGATAATCTTGTTTTCAAATTTTGTACCTTACTAAAAATGAAATGTAATCCAATTGAATTGAAAACAATGCATCTCAGTCAAAAACTGTCTGGTCTTATACTCCCTCATGACCATTATGGTTCCCATCTCGATGAGAACAGTTGCACTATTGATGAAGAAATGGATTTGTTTTTGTTTTTTTTGGAATTAAGTCCTAATTTTTTTTTATTAAAATTATTACTGTTAAAAAAAAGTGAGGGGAGGGTTGCAATTTGCTTATGTATTTATAAAGGGGGGTTTGCGATTTGCTTATTTTTCAACAATTTTATTTTTTGTCAAAATATGTGAGTTAATTTTGGTTTAAACTTCTCTCAATTTGGCACCTGGGGTGCCCCCCCCTTAGCTACGCCACTGATTACGGGCCAAATAATGTTTTTCTATGTTAATCTATGCATTTTTCAATTTGTGTATAATGTAAACCATGCATTACTGTAAAAGTAAATATTGCTGAATTAATGTCTGTTGCTACGATCAGCTTTTAAGCATACCTTATTTTTCATAACCTGAAATCAGTGTAACAGAGTATTTTCTTGTAACTTGAATTTATTTCAATGTACCAAATTTTTGATTCGGAATAATTGAAGACCGCCTTTATTGTTTTGTTTAACTTGCCACCTTTCATACCCACTTATTAATTTCGTAGCTCTTATATAAGAATGTGATATATAGTAGCTCTTTCTATTTTTTTCATATTTTTATGTAATTATTGTAAATAGCTTGTCTTTTTTGTATACAGATTCTTTTGTTTTTGTAACCTGCAACAAAGACTCAAAAATTTTGGATCCGCATCTCCTAATACTCTGTTATTATTTTATCATTAAATTATCTGCTGTCATTATAGAAAAAAAAAAGCTGTTTTTTCATTGGTATTTAATGTAAACCATACATTACTATAAAATTCAAGTCTGTTGCTATGATCAACTTTCCATCATTCATTCTACTTTTCAGTATTTTATTTTATGCTGGCACTTCCTCTATTCTGAAACATTCTTTTCAAATAAAACATATAATGTATTTACCAGTTACACTCGATTGTTAAAACTATGAATTATGCAAGTATACTGTCAATATTTGTTTCTAATACTGAATATCAATAAATTTAATTTTACAAGGACCTAGATTTTTCATTTTATTCTCTGAAGGTACAACACAAGCTGTGCAAAGTACTTATTAATGATAAATGTCTGACCTTGAGAATGTTGGAATAGCAAAGTCTTTAGAAAATATTTTTGATAACTATTTCACTGCCTAAACAGCTTATTTATTGCATGTGTTTTTATTGAAATAAAAACTGACAAGTTATTTAAGCTTTTGAGCAATTTTTTTTTTTTTAGGTCTGATTTGTGATAACAGATTTTTTTTCTTAAATATCAATTCCTTGGGGGGGGGGGTGCCCCTGTTTTGTTGTAAGTTATTGATGTTTATTATAGTGCACTCGTTATTCAAAAGGAAGTGTGTAGCAATTTTAGTTCATTCACATGAATGGTCTTAAGTTTTCCATCAAACGTTTCACAAAAGAATTTGCAAGTAATATTATCAGTGCAAATAACTAAAGATATCTTTTGAGATATGTACTTTCAAATAGAATTATATTTAGAAATACTATATTAACTATATACTAAGAAATATATATATTAACCCTCTAACTGGCTGGCCCAGATTTTTCCATTTCTAGAAATCATGTTAAAATGGCTGTAGACAAAAATATTTAAAACATAATTTTATTTTGAACCATATATAGAACCATTATTGAACCATTTTCATAAAACTTCAGAATCAGTTAGATCTTGATCATCCAATAGGTAGTGCTGATATGCTGCAATCTACACGATTTTAACGATAGTCATATCTCAAGAACTAATGCACGGAATTTCATACCTTTAGAATTCTCATGATGGGCAGATTGCCAGTTAAATTTGGCACTGTGGTAGCAAATTTTTAAGTATAATAATGGCAACTTGGGTACCTGTATCAAACATGTAAAACGAGACTGGTTAGAGACTCTAAAAATATTCTCATGTAGGAAACAGAAGAAAGTTTTGGGAATGATTTTTGAATGCACTGTATTTTTAATGAACCACTGAATTTTTTCAGTTCAATTCATATTTTTTCCAAAAAATATCTTAAAATACATTAATTTGGTGTTGGCAAGTACTTTGATTATGAAAATTTCAACAAACAATTGCCAAATTCCATCTTTGCATACAAAAACCAGATTGAGTTAAATAAAAGTGTAAAAATAAACAAATGAAGAAAAACTATCGAGTGAGGCTCGGTTTACCAGATACTCTGTATAATACAGTAAATTCTGTCTAAGGTGGAATCGGTCGGGACTGAGAAAATTATCCGTGATAGACAATATTCCGGCTTATGCAAAAGAGCGTGATTTATTGGAATGAAGCATATGTCAGTCGAATAGCATTTTATGTTTTCGATAAAACGATTGGATCTTGAGTTATAATGAATTGCTCGCAATCTTTCATTGGTTGTCCTGACTCGAAAATCTGTCAAACTGAAAATCTGGAAGATCCCTTGTCTTTATAAATAAATGAGAAACGCTATTCAATTTCTTAGTACCGCTGTAATACCTACAAATTTGAAGTTTACATGCACACACAAACAAACAAAAAAAAATAACTTCGGGAAAGAGACAGAAAGCCATCACTTTGAATTTGAGTACAACCATAAAGCATAATATATTGTAGATAGTACATATTTTCATAAATGTGCACTGAACTAGTAATAATAACTTCTAAATGCATATTTATATAGGAAAAAATTGGCATAAGCAAGAATTCCTTAAAATTTAAACAGTTTCTGTTCTTTTGAATTAACTTTTTTAAAGTATTTACGGAATTTAATTTTTATGCTCTACATTGAGTATTTGACGTATATATATCAGTTTAAAGTTTCGTAAACGAAATGTCTTTCATTTTTAAAATATTCTATTTTCTGCCTTATGCAAAATTTCGGTTTCGGTGAGTCCTTAAAACCCTTTCCGTTTCCGCGTTAGGCAGATTCCGGCTTATGCAGCAAGAATTAATGTTAGTTTCTATGAGTTCGCCGGGACTTTGACTCAGTTCCAGCTTACACAGATTTTACTGTATAAATAAAATCATATACAGGGCCACGCAAAACTGATTTTCGAATGTGTTAAGAGTATTCCAAAATGTTAAGATTTTTTTAAAATCTTAATAAACAGCAAAGTTTTGTTAAACAATTCAGGAAGTGTTTAATAATCTATGGTTCAGGCCTGATTTTTCTTTCTTGTTATTGTTCTAAATAGGGAACACAACACAACCCATCCTTGGGTCAAAATTTTAGAATACAGCCAAACCTCGTTAACACGAATACGTTTAACGCGAATTACTTTTAGCTTGAACTGTTTCCGATTGCCCCGTCCAGTTGTATGTAATGTATTTAAGTTCGGATAACACGAACTACTTTTAACAAGAACCAAAAAAGTTTCACCTTGAGTGTTCGCATTAACGAGGTTTGACTGTAATAATTTTGAATCATTCTTTCAGTTGTTCTTATGTTGCAGAATATGACACTAAAAGTATTTTAGTTAAAATCAAGTAAATCATTAATATACAAATAATTTTATTTCATTGACATAAAAGTGTAACTAAATTATAATAAATCATGAAATTGTTTTAAGTCTGATGAATATTAAATTTTGAGATGGGAAGAATTATTTTTGAGATTAAGCCAATCCTATTTCAATGTTCACGAATTAATGTTTTTATTAGATTAATAACAGGGTTGTAACTGTTTAAGATGTATCAGACTGTAACTGTAAGCCAAATAACATCAACTGCATAGTGTAATAAGTAATCCAATGTTTAAATTTCTATATCATCAATATTTGAAAAATAAATTTCTTATACTTTTTTTTAAATTCAACTTAAATGAAAATAAAAAGAATAAAATTTATTTTTCGCGACATGTATTGTCTGCTAACACATTATTTTCACATTTGGAAAAATAAATTTTATAAATTGTCCCTACATATGAAATTAAATTTTCTTATGTAGGGACAATTTATTTTTGACAAGAAATTTATGACAGTATTTATGTAGTGTAAAGTATGACAAGAAATTTAAATTGTTTCTTTATTTTTTTTATTACAAAAATTCCATCACTTTGACAAATTGCACTCTGTTGCCAGAATTTGTTTATTGCCTGTTTAAAAAAGAAAACTCAACAACGAAGATTTTCTGACACATTCAAAAGACATTTAAGATACATAGACCGGCAATTCCCATTCAAAAGCATGCGAAATCATGGCAGCCATCTGAAGTAAATTGAAACACCTGAACCGCAAGGTTTGTACGTCAGCTGTGGTTATTTGCCATTAAGTGCTGTGGCTAAAATGAGATTAAAAATTAATTTTGATCAATATATATGAAGTTTATGGCATATTTTTTTACATGAAGCTATTTTTTATAGCTAAATATGCATTATAAATATTGAATTTTCAGAAATAAAGTTGAATAAGGCGATTTATTAATAATTTTATGGATTGTATATTTGAAAATGAGTACCAGATTTTAGCATGCCGTATAAACTGAAATAAAGACGAAATTTATATGGAAACAGATTGTTAAACATTATAATTCCACCTTTTTTAAAGTTTGACTTACAAAAGAAACTGGTAGGGAAGTGTAGATTAAAGGTAGCAGCTGTAACATAACATAGTAATTTACAAAATTTTAAATTACTTGTAAGGTAATCTACATTTTTAAACTAATTTTTATGCAAAAAGGTAATTAAAAAAATTCATATTAATAAAAGTAACACTATATTTTTATCCTTGTAGGATGTTTATTGAAATACTTACTGGTTATACGAAAAAACAAAAAAAAACTGATGAATAATAATATATTTTATTTAACAATAAGGCCTAAATGAAATAGGGTAGACTAATACTTAATGATCCGCAATGACAAATTATACTGATAAAAGCAGTTTCTTAGGTAAATTAAAATATAAAACAGATATACTGCCGTACAACAGCTGTGATCTCAGTTAAATTGACAGTTTGCAGGTCTATGTATTTTAAGTCTTTGGACACATTTAACAAATTTTAAATTAAAAAAAAACAATACTTCCAGGCATAACAATGATTTGTAATCTAATATTTGTTTTCATTGGCACTAAAGAAAGGCACCTATTTTTTAAATCCTTCTTTGAAACTTAAACAATTTATGAACTCCCATTCTGCTTTTCATCATTAGTGTAACATTTTTCATCATCCCTTTCAAACAGATAGTTTAAACATTATTTTTAATTCAGCTGAAAATTTTTAAGTCATATGACTCATTACAAACATGTGAGCCATTGTATCAGTTAAAATAAATAAGAAAGTTGAATGGAAGTAAAAAATAACCACATATAAAAATTCCATAGTTTTTAACCTCACAACTTATTTATTCTAAACTGACTACAAACAAAACAAAAATATATACACAAGTATAATAATGCAAAACAATACAAATTATATACTTAATAAACCATTATTTTAGAAAGACTGAACTCTAATTATGAAAGCAAAATAGTTAAGCTTAATTTCAATGAAATATTTTTGCCAAATACATTATAGGAGGCAATAAGGCCATACATCTTTTTAAGACCATACATCAAGAAAATCTTGACGGGTACTATCTAGTTGTAAATAAAATCATAATTATTATGATCATAGATAAATGACTATCTGGAACAAATCTAAGTGAATACTTAAAAAATTTTCATTTGAAGAAACAGAAATTCAATGTAGTGGATAAATTAAAAGTAACAAACATAACATTCTAGTGGGAAGGGAATATAGACAAAATTTTTGAGTTTAAAAACAGAAATGCAAATTTTAGCAAACTAAAACAAAAAAAAAAAAGGGTACATCAAAAAAAAAATATTAAAAATGATTGTATTGGAATCAAAAATTCACATGGGATATAATTTGGTCATTGTATATTACATTCTTTTGTGTAAGTTTTGAAATCAATAAGGTGAAGGAAAGATTGTCAAGTAATACAAGAAAAAAAATGGAGGATTGTAAAATGAGATAATTAAATTTGAGTTATGAGAAAGGTTTAAAATTATGCAGTAGCTAGCAGATATTTAATCATAATAATAATAATTAAAAAAATAATAATAAAATATACTCAGAAATTTTTGAAAATTTCTGGAAGTATGTACTACTTAAAAAATGCTACCAAATGTGCCCTACATTGACTCCAATACTGGCTGTCGTAATTAATTATTTCAACATTAAAGTCAATATCCGTATATGTTACAAAGTAACACTTAGATAAGCTCCAAATGCCCATTTGTCCTTGTATCTGATCATAATATTTATGATTTTGTTTCAAATTCAAATTAGCATCTAAGTAAAAATTCTTTTTCTCAATATCCTTCACACTGAGACCTATCCCCTTTTGTGGACATTTTATTTCTAATAGGGCAGAGTCACAGCAGTCACAAATGACCATCCCATCAGGAGAAACTCCCAAGAATCCATATTGTCTATCAATTAAAAACCCTGTTGGTAAGACCTCAGCATTGACATGCTGATCTTCCAACAGTTCTTTTAATTTATTCTTGGCAAGCTCCTCAGTCACTTGTCCATATATCATGGCACTATTTGAGTAAGACTTCTGCTGCATGATTGTTGCAATTAAATTTTTTCTTCCTCTTGCAGTGCATTTTAGAATCCTACCAAATAGGGACGCTGTGATTCTGCCCTGTCTACAGTGTACCCACAGTGGGCTTTTATGCTGTCCACGTGTGAGTTTTTCAACGTTTAAAATGTCTGCTTGGGAGAACACACTGTTTTCTATAAAAAAAAAATCACTAGCATCATTTAAATTAATATGTCCTGGGAGATTGTTGCTCAGTTCTTTATAATGATGTATCAAACTTTTTATGCTTTCCTCCGGGAAACTTATTTCTTCCTCCCTCTGTACTTCATCCCTCTGTTCTTCCTCTCTCTGCTCCTCCTCCCTCTGCTCTTCCTCTCTCAGTTCTTCCTGCATCTCTGACTCACTTGCTGTAGAAGTGTCTTCATCAGAGAGCATCTTTAATATTGGTGCATTAGGCACGTTTTCCTAAAACAAGAAAAGAAAATCTAATATAATCTGTGCTTAATTTGTGCCATAATTCAGTGCCAGTACTTCTTTGATTTTAGTCAATGTTTAAATATTGATTAGAACTCAATAGAGCTCATAAACACTGCATCCCATAGCCTGTACTGACTTCTGAAAAACCAAATCTTAAATTATCTTTTGCTTTTTGTCCGATCCTCAATAATTTGTATCCTTTCATACCAAATCGCTTACATATGTTATGTAGCATATCACACACATTGGAGCTTAATTTAGTCTAGTGCTGGTAAATGTAGACAACTGCTTTTTATCTCAATGGTTTCCAAACAGCGACAAGCAATGCCGAAAAAAACCATACCTGCCAATTTTACTTACTGTGATGATATGTTTACTCACTGTTTATTATTTGTTCTTATCTATCAACTTTTTATCGCTCAACTATATACTACTCAACTATAACTTAATATCAGAAGCACCAGAAAAAAATTTTGTTACTCTTTTTATTACTTGTTTACTCTTTTTCTTTCTTTTTTTAAACTTGGTTTACGTATGTAAAGATGGGATTTTGAAATTTGTTTCTTAATTTAATTTCTGATGTACTAAAATTATAAAAATTATGTGCATAGGTATGTTTTTAATCACAATAAAACTTTTTATTTTTAATATTTTTAGAACATAATTATGAATAAAAGAAATAATCTTAAGCTATTTTTGCCTAGTGCAGATGATAAATTACTAAGTCATTTTTCAATTGTATTGCAAGAATCTCATGTGAAAAACATACATAAAACATATAAAATAGATTCCTTTTACTCATATAACTTACAATGCAAAAAAATAATAATAATAATAATAATATGACATACCGAAAACATTTCATTTCAACATGAAATACATGTTTATAATTTACACATATATACTAATAAAAGAAAGTTTCCCTCTGTGTGTGTGCGATGACTAAGAAAATATACCACACGTGCTGAAAATTTAGGCGAGGATAGTCAAAGGCCTCTCTTGGTGCACCTGTGATTCAGAATTGTAAATTTCTGATAATTAGCTGAGTTATTAATTGAAAATCCGAAAGAACTCTCATCAAATTTTAATATTGTATGCTAATCTTTTAGATTTTGAACGAGTATCGATTTAGTTAGGTATAATCAGATTTAAGGATGAAATAATCAGTTTGAAAATAAATAAACACAAAAGCAGCGATTTCTAAAGCTACAAACAAAAACATATCATCTAAACCTCTTTGTTGCAGTTATTTTGAAAATTGTTACCATTAAATTTCTGTTTGATTTTTCACAGTCAGCAGGAACATATTTCAGATAAAATTGACTTAAAGATATACAATCATACAACTTCAAGGTTCAATTATAATTCATAATGTTCATACATGAGTTGGAACAATGAAATTAATTATTCTCCAAACATTCAAACAATATTTACTAAAATAAGCCAACTGCAAGAATAAGATATAAAAAAAAAAAAAAAAAAAAATTTAAATATGTTGCAAATAAATTATTTACCTTTATTACTTCTAGAAATTTTTTGAAGGAAGAGGCGGGGGGCATCTTAAATTCCTCACGGGGCCTTTTACAGCAATTTTTATTTTTCCTATTATGTTGAAAATTGATGCCCACAACTGCTAATGGTGGAACCTAAAGTGATAAAAAAAATTCTGTAAAATCAGATAATTCATCAGATTTATTTAATATTAGTTGAAACTAAGTAAAATAAACAAGTGAAATACACATTAAAATAAATTTACTCACTGTTTTTGCACATTTATTCCATGTGCAAGGCAATGATGTTGAGGAAGGAGGACCCTCTCTTGTTGCAAACTCTAAAGCAAAAAGAAGTGCTGAAACATGGGAGCAAACTTCTCCAAGCCTAGAAATATAAATAAATTATATATTCAAGACATCCTGATAAAACACTAGGTACCTTCATTCCTTTCAACATATCTGTAATCTACAGTTCAACTTGAAAAATCAATTAGCTTATCATACTCATTAGTATTTGCAAAATTTAAGAAAAATCAACGATTTTGCTGGTAATAGCCAGTTACTCTTTCATCAACCATTTACAGTAAATAAATTCTGTTGTCAAACATTGTGATGTAATGCCAATAATGCATAATCATGATGGCATGTTTTATATTGTCAATTGCTATGCATAATTTTAATTGTCATACATTACGTACCTATTCTGTTTAACTTTGTAGATAATAATAATCAGTTTTTTATAATGAAGGATATAAGTTAACTGCATAATAGAGATGAGACAGTTTCAGCCCGACGCGGGCTAGATTTTATACTAGCCATCCGACTCAGGCTCAATCTTTCTGAAATTGACAATTTTATTTTTTCTCAAATAAAAAAAAAAAAAAATCTCTGCTTACAAATTACTTATTCCATTTTAAGTCATTTTAATGCTATTTTGATTAGAATTATGTTTTCTCTTTTGTTGTCTGGCCTTGACGGCGAGCGACAAACCTGTTGATATGGTGGGAAATTCTATTAAGGGACTCTAAACAAACCAAACTACTTATAATAAAATCTGAGGGGGGGGGGGGGGGGTTGACGGGGATTATATACTAGTTCAAAATATTTTTTGTGGACAAGGTACAAGTGTGCCTATATTTAAAAAAATATAGAGTATGAAAAAAATCGCGAATTTAAAATAAAAAAAAATCAGAATATTTTGATTTAAATCATATTTTTTTAATTTAAATTAAGTAACATTATTTTATACTTTGAAAGCTATAGCATGCCATTTTCAATAGTTTTATAATTGCAATTAATATAGAAGCTTGAAAACAGTAATTAATTTTTATACTTCTGTGTTACATCATCTACCTTAAAAGCTGTTAACACAATTAAAGGTACCATCCATTGTTTTACTGCACCAACTCACAAAAACAAAACCCATTACTGCATATTACTTTAAATATATGTTATCACTACAATATATAAAAGATTTATAATTCACTGGTAAACAAATGCAAGGCTGAACCTAGAATAAGGATCCAGTAAAATACTAATGAATCCTTTATTCAATGTTACTGATATATATTTTCACAAATCAAGATGAAAATAACAATAAAACTATTAGTTGGCCATATTATAAATCTAAACTCCTTTAAACTCTTTAATAATTAAAATTCCTTATTACTGACATTTTCAGAGAAAAAAAACAAGCAAAGTATCAAGGTAACCAATTATTTATTTACTTTAAATCGGGAAATGTAATCATTTAGCTGAGACAAATTAAATGCTTTGTAAAAGAAAAGAGAACCAATTTTTCTGCTTTACCTGAAACCCCAGTAGTAAATTCTCCAAGTGTCTGCAACAGTTATTTCAGGGACAAAAAATAATCTGCAGGTAAAATATTTTTACAATTGAAGCATTTTTATGAATTTTATGTATAATAATCTTAACTTTTTGTATTTAATAAAGAGCTAAACATAATATGAAGCAAAATAAAGGTTCAATGAAAAAGAATCTGCAAAAGAGAAAAGAAAATCTGCGACGCCTGTCTCCTGTCTTGAACTTTCTGCTACCAGGCCTGAAACTGTTGCAATTTCTATAAAGTGCAGAGGCGTAGCTACAAATATTTTTTCGGAGGGGAGAATTAAAAAATTTCCCAACCTCAAACAAATTGCTTTATTTTCCAACTGAAATTATATGTGCAATGTGTGTTTAATGATAACTATACTTATATGTAAACAAATCCTCTAGAAAAATACTGAAACTAAAAATAAAAATTATAATTATTGGATCCTTTAATGAAACTTTAAATACACTTTCATTTAAATAATTAAAATCAAAAGTAGATTAATTTCTATCTTTCTATCTTGGAATCATTGACCATGAAAATAACAAGAATACCAATTGCTAAATGAATAGTTAAAGACGCAATTTGAAACAATACAGTCAGTACATGTAATGTTGACTCTAAGCCGCTTTAGCAGGGTGCAGCACCTGGCAGCCCTTTTTATTTATTTTTTGTGCCCAGCGGCTCTTTTAAAACCTTCCAATGTGCCCGGCTGCCAATTTTAATACTTTCTATGCGCCCCGTGGCAATTCAATTGATCCGGGAAACTATCGCAAATTCCAGGGACTTTAAACAAACCAGTTCAAAATATTTTGTGAACAAGGCGCAATTGTACTTTGTTCTTAAGTGTGTCCTTTTTAAAAAAAAATTGCTTTTTTTTTTAGAATAGTGTTCCCTTTTTGCAAAAATGTAACCCTTTTTAGAATAGTGTTCCCTTTTTGAAAAATTCCCGCTCGGCGGCCCTTTTTTTCTAGAGTCAACACTAACATGCAATATTTAAACATTGAAAAATTGCATATATTTAGTGAAAACCAGCATTAGTTTAAGGTTTGTAAATTTTTCGTCTTCTATTATGTAGGAGTCATAAACACTCTATTATGTAGGAGTCATAGGCACTTCATATGAAAATACCGTGATGTTATTTTGAGTAAGGAACAGTTTTGGAGCAAATAAAGAGAATAGATTACAAACACTGTTGATGGGCAACTGTAGCGAAATTTAGGTTTGGTAGATATATGATATTTTTGTAGCACAAAGAAACACAATGACAAATTGAGTTTGGCTGCTTTTCGTACTTCTTTTGATAATTTAACTTGTTTACTGTTACAGAACTCAGAAAAGTAGTTGGCAAAATAATAAAAAATTAAATTTTTTAACTTATTTAAAAAAAAGAAAAAGTCTCAAAAATCTAGAATCTCACAACTCTAAGCTCAAATTTCTCAAGTACATATATATTGGAGGGAAGCCCACACCCCCATAACGACGCCTCTGGCCATATGGGATCATTTTTCCTACCTGCTATGTTTGTGTTAAAATTTTCAATTTGCCCTGTCAGTACTAAACCAAGTATTGCTATCAACAGTTCAGTGTGCAAAAAGCAAAAGTAACTTCAAGCAAAGAGTTTTTAATAGTTGATTCAAATTTTTTGCTTGAAGTGTGCTTAAATATAGGTTTGTTCAATTGTTGGTCAGTGGTAAAAAGAAGGAAATTCTTTTTTGTTATTTATTTGCTATGGAATACCATTCAATAAATTCCCATAACTATCCAGAGAGTGTCTAGAAAGAAAAGCAAGCAGAGGATTGCCGTTGAAAATGAAAGAACATTCTTAGCGTGTATTGAGAACATACACCTTTATTTTTTGTTTGTTTAAATAACAAAATTCTTTTCAACATTATTGATTTAGAGTATGAACATTATTAATGAAAATTTTTTTAAATGGAAAAGATGTAGCATCTAAAGTAAGCTTCTGCAGATACCTTGCTTTTGAAGCTTCATCTAACTCTTTGAAATAATTACTAGTCATGATCTGCAAAAAAAACCAAAAAAAATCAATAAATAATCTACAGATTAAATCTACATAAAGCTTTCTTAAAAAAAGTGGAGGGGAGGGGGAGAGTAGGGAGAATTATCCAGAAATTTATTTTACATTTGTTGAAATTAAGCTCCAAGAATTGAAATTTTAATCACTGGCCATATTCATATAAAAATGGGTGGCCAACTACTTTACCTTTGAATTTTGAAATTAAATAAATCCATCAATATCAACACAGGCAGATATTTTGAAGGATGAATGTTGAGATAAGATTGGGGGGGGGGGGGGGGGAATCAATCATTAAGCTTAATATAATTTAAATGCAAGTTTTAAAGCTTAAATTTATGAACAATTTTAATAACAATGCAAGTTTTAAAGTTTAAATTTAAAAACAATTTTAATAGTTTGAATAAAAATGAAAAAAGTTTTAAAGCTTAAATTTCTTAACAATTTTAATAGTTTTAATGACAATTTTTTAAAGATTATTCAGTTTTATAAGTATCAATTTGAAAATTATGATGAAACATTTAATGCAAAAACACAACGAAAAAACATTTAATAAAAATAAAAAATATGACAGATTGCGTTTACAATTATAAATAGGCAAATGACGTTTACTCCTCTGTATAAGTTTTACTAGTGATTTCTAAAGAATATGGATAAAGTAAATATTAACATAACAAAACTTCTTAGTTAAAAAATAAACAAAAACAAATCGTAAATTTGTAGCATCTTCACAATCGCCAGAAAAAGCGATAAACCCCCATTTATGGCACCCATGCTGTCACAAACTATTAAAATGTATAATTAATTAAACAATATTATGAAAAGAAACATATTTGCCTCACTTTTTCATAATTTTACAGCTTTCACTAAAATATCTGTAAAAAAAAATAATGATGTAAAACGATTCAAAATTTCTTAATACTGACGAAGAAATCGGAAGAAATCCAAATGCTTTGCACTGAACCGGAAGCTCAGCTGATAACTTCTGGTTGTAGTGGTTTTGTTTATGTTTACACTGAGAATTTGGTCTATATTGAGTAAGGTTAGGCCTTACTGTTTTTAAGTAGTGGGTTTTTTTTGGGTGTACTGTTAGCTCTGGTGGACACTGCATGTCTCATATGTTGTTAGGTCATGTATATAGTGGTTCTGTGAGCATTTGCCCTTCTGTTCTTCCATTCCAGTGTCAAGAAGGGGGGGGGGGCATTTGATATGTGTAAATTACCCTCTTCTGTCTTGCCACTGTCCGGGAATTTCCCTCTACATTATACTTTTACTTAGCAATATATCTATCTCCTCTATATTCACTTTTATTAAATAATACATTTTACTTATAAATAAAGTGATAAAATATCTTAATTTAAACGTTACTCTACTTACCTTAAATTAACTTCTGTTGTCGTGGCTTTAATTTATCCACTCTGTTTACATTATCGTACTTTCCGTTTTTCATCCATCTGTTTCTCCCACACATTCAACGGCACGTAGCTCTTTCATTTGACGTATGGTTTCACGGTCACCACTAGATGGCGTCTTTCGTTCGAGCCTACGACACATCAGATGTACGACACTTCGTCATGATGTCATCACTCTGGATTCCTCGCCAGTTGCCCGTTGAATTGCGTGATGAGTTATTATTCGTTCTCCCGTTTCATATAAATATGAATGTTTTCTTTGCTTACTGACCTCCTCCTTCAATTCTCTATCACTAACAACTGGTCGTCCTTTGATTGTCGAAATGGCATTTGATGTGAAGTGGAGAGTTCTGCATATTTTTATAAGCTGATATCATAATGATTTACTTGGAGTCTTCCCATGGTGACTCATAGCCATTTTAACATGAAAACTAGCCTCACTTATGATTTTTCTTATTTGTATTATATTGTTTATTCAGATGTAGCCCTCTTTTTATTCATGATCCCCCCCCCCCCCCCCTGCCTGAAAAAAAAAGTAAGTTGTACCCGTTAATACTTTTAAATAATTTTTTTTATTTGTATTTGTTTGTAATTTTTACTGTTTATTTGTACTTTATAATAATTTTCTGATTACAATAAATGAGTCTGTGTTCTTAATTTTGCTTTAAAAACTTGCAACATGCATTTAAACAATGTTCTGGGGACAAATGTAAGACATTTACTTCCATCTTTCTTCTTATTTTAAAAAAAAAGTCTTCAGGTTATATTACACTTTCAAGTATATCATACTTTTTTGTTCTCTTGGCATGTGACATAATGAGATATCATCATCATCAACAACAACAACAACAACCGTTTTCAATCCACTGCTGGATGTAGGTCTCTCCCAGATTTTTCCAATGTTTCCTCTTTCCTGTGTAGTGCCTTAGTTATCCAATTTACACCGGCTACTTTTCTGATTTCATCACTTCATCTTGAGTAAATACAGATACGGAATAATTTTAAGCTCTGCTTAGATGTGTTTCTGATTATATAAATATTTAGCACCAATAGTCCAAAAGCTATTTTGTCTTGCCTATATTCTGACCACACAGTAAGTTTCTCTTATTTATGAGTAGTAAATACAGTATTCTAAATGTATTATTGTAATGTTTTTAGAAATTTTGATGTGTAAACCATAAAGGTTTTCTTTTTAATACAGTGCAGGACCCATTATCCGGAATTCCAAAATCCGGAAGGACCCGAAATCCGGAAAAACAAATTTGAAAATTTTCTAAATTTGTAAATTTTTACTAAAATTTTGGAATTTCTAAAAATTTTCGAACTTCCCAGTTTTCTAATTTTTTTTTCAGTCCATTGTGTTTCAGTGTGTAACCACTAAAATATGTTACTTCAGCAGCGGGGGAACACGGAGCCCCCCCCCCCCCCGAAATTAGGAAAAAAAATTTCTCTCAAATTTTAGTATAAAATTAATTTACATTACGATTCGTTAAAAAAAAAACGTCAGTTATTCGCGGTAAAAATCACTAATTTTGCCAAAGGATTTTGGAAAAAACGCTAATTTCGTCAAAAGATCGCAGAAAAAACGCTAATTTCGTCAAAAGATCGTGAAAAAAATGCTAATTTCGTCAAAGAATCGTGAAAAAAAAAAGCCAATTTTGTCAATGAATTCCAGAAAATAAAACACTAATTTTGTCAAATAATCGCGAAAAAACGCCACTTTCGTCAAAGAATCGCGAAAAAAATGCGAATTTTTTTCAAAAATCGTGAAAAAACGCAAATTTCATCAAAGGATCGCGAAAAAACGCAAATTTCTTCAAAGGATTGCGAAAAAACGCAAATTTTGTCAAAGGATCATGAAAAATAAACGCTAATTTCGACAAAGAATTGCAGAAAGAAACGGTAATTTCGTCAAAGAATCGCGAAAAAATGCGAATTTATTGCAAAGAATTGCGAAAAAAATGCGAATTTCGTCAAAGGATCGAAAAAAACCGCAAAATTCTTCAAAAGATTGCAAAAAGGCGCAAATGTTTTCAAAGAATCCCGGAAAAAAACGCAAATTTCGTCAAATGATCGCGAAAAAAACGTTAATTTCGTCAAAGGATCTGAGAAATAAACGCTAATTTCGTCAAAGGATCGCGGAAAAAACACGAAATCCGGAAGGACCCGAAATCCGGAAAATTCCAAAATCCGGAAAGCCTTCGGTCCCGAGGATTCTGGATAATAGGTCCTGTACTGTAGAACATAAGTGTAAATCACTTGCATTTCTGATGTCTTCAAATCTGCTGATATTCTTATCAGTTTGAATGAGGCTTATTTCATTTTGTCTCACTAAATATTATTTACCAATTATTGTTTATTTCTATTGATCAACTCAAATTTTCTTTCTTTCCTCTTTTTTTTTTTTTTTTTTTTTTGTTTAAGTATGTTTAACATGCTTTTTAATTTTGATGTACTACAGTACAGAACCATTTATTCGGAATGCTTGGAGTCAGATGTATTCCGGATAACTGGTTTTTCCGGTTAACTGGTTGTGCATGAAAGCAGTATCCATTTGATAAGTTTTGTGGAATATATGTGGTTGTGTCATTATTTCTGATATTAAATTATTAGAATACTTGGATTAAAAATCAATGCAAGAAAGATCAAATGTTAACCTTAAAAAAGGTAAATTATGGGAATCCCTTAGGAGCAAAAATTCTTCTGTTTCCTCTGCATGAAAATTAAAACATTTAAAATACAATTAAATATGTTTTCATTTCAAATACTAGATGTTGTTACCAAATTATACAATTGTTTTAAGCAAAGCCTATGTCAAACTGGCAGTGTGTGATACCTTTTTTTGCAAAGATTCTGAAATCAGTCTATCAGAAATATAATTCCGGATAACTGGTTTTCCAGTTAACTGGTTTCCGGATAAATGGTTCCATACTGTATATATTACTTTTTAATTACAGGGATGCAAGTTAGTCACTTTTCTCACTTTTAGTCACTTTTTTAAAAACTTGTCACTTTTAGTCACTATTTTTTAAAAAAAGTCACTTTTAGTCACTTTTTTTTTAACTAAAAGAGATGAAGTCTCTAAAAGTGAGCAAGGTACGGAAACTGGTTCGCTCACATTTAATAAAAAAGTGTAACTAAAATCGAAGTTTTTATCTTTCAGATTTGTCGATATCCTCAGCATCAATAATTGATATTCTTGCACAAAAAGCCATGTGTAAATACATTCGAACTTGGTTAATACGAGGCTGGTTAATATGAGTGCACTGTTAAAACAAGCAATTTGGACATTAAGAAAAGTTGTCATTTAAACTGTACTATGATTTTCTCGCTTATTATGAATTACAAAAGTAGGATCACGGCTAATATGAGCAAAACATCATTCGGTTGCATTTGAGTTTCATTGAAAAGTAGGGGGTAGAATTAATAAAGGAATCCCATCACATGACTGTAAGATTCATTGCGTGCACATTCTTCATTGAATTTCAGTTCCAGTCACAATTCCATCTTTATTTATTATATGAGTTATGCCAAATGTTCTAAAATTTTTGCCCCCCACCATTAACCCCTTAGGTGAAAAATTTTCTAAAATCGCTGTAATGCGGGTTTAATTATTTTTTCTGTAGATTTATTTTCCGGAATTTTACACTCCTACCTAAAACGGCTGCTGAGATATGCCAGATGTTCTAAAATTTTCGATCCCCCCCTTTTAACCGCCTTAGGTGGGGATTTTGTAAAATTGCTGAAATACGTGCTTAATTATTTTTTTAGTAGATTTATTTTCTGGAATTTCATGTTCCTACCTAAAACAGCTGCTAAGATATGGCCAAATCTTCTAAAATTTTTTACCCTTCTTTAACCCCCATTGGGAGCATTTCAAAAATCACTGAATACTTGTCTGAATATTGTTTAGTACAGTTATTTTCTGGGCATTCACGCTGCTATCTAAAACGGCTGCTGAGATATGGTCAAATGTTCTAAAAGTTGTGACCCCCCCCCCCCCCCTTTAACCACCTTAGGGGGGAATTTCTAAAAATAACTGAAGTACATGTTTAATTAATTTTGAATACAGCTATTTTTTGCACTTTCATTCCCCTACCTAAAGCGGTTGCTAAGATATGGCGAAATGACCTAAAAATTTCGATTATCCCTGTAACCCGCTTAGAGGGTGTGGGGCACGGTGGAGGATTTCTAAATTCCTTGAAATATGTGTTTAATTACTTTTTCAGTAGATTGATTTTCTTGGCTTTCACGTTTCTACCTGATATGGCCAAATGTTTTAAAATTTTCGACTCTTCTTTAACCCTCTTAGGGGTGGAATTTCTAAAATTGCTGAAATACTTGTTAATTATTTTTTAGTAGATTTATTTTCTGACTTTTCGCACCCCTACCTAAAACTGCTGCTGAGATATGCCAAATGTTCTAAAATTTTCGGCTCCCCCTTTTTTAATCCGCTTAGGAGGAGAATTTATAAAATTGCTGAAATATGTGTTTAATTATTTTTTAATAGATTTATTTTATGGCTTTTCACACTCCTACCTGAAACGGCTGCTGAGATATGACCAGAAGTTATAAAACTTTTGACCCCCCTTAGGAGGGAATTTTGAAAAATCCTTTCTTAGTGTGTGCTTATGTTATAAGAAGTATTTTGTCCCCAATTTTCATGCTTCTAGGTTCAGTAGTTAGGGCTGTGCGTTGATTATGAGTCAGTCCGGACAAACTCTTTTATAGATATAGATGAGTGCACTGTAAACAATTTGATACGTTTTATTTGCGCTTTTTCTAAGAGTTTTAATCATTTACTCGCAGTGAATTTAGCAATAGAATTTTAATTTTTCTTTATTTCCATCATTTTTTCTTAAACATCTAGTTTCTTTTTGTATAGTTAATTGCAGTTAAAATTGGAACTTGTCCCAGAAAATATTGCAAGGATCCTACCAGTGACCTATTTTAATGTCACTATTTGCAAACAATAGATTTCAATTGCAAATGTTGTAGAAATAAAATAAAGATTGTTCCTTAGAAATAGTGGTAAATAAAAGGTGATCGGTAGGACCCCTACCATTTTTTTGTGACAAACAACCTTACTATTTATAATTAAATTTTAAAAGTTTATTATGTTAACATTGTACTTTTTGTTTCTATATGATTAAATAAAACTGAGGTTTTACCTTACCCGTCCTTTTGGTAGAGGATTGTCATCTTAAAGAAAAAAGGTGTTTTATTTACATAATTTAACTTGCAAATTAATTGAAAAAAATCATTGTCACGTACCATTCATGTCACTTTTTTTTTTTTGGTGCTTTAGTCCCCTTTTTTTGTTACGCTTTAGTCACTTTTTTGACATGCTTTAGTCACTTTTTTGTCACTTATTTTGGTCTTTTTGTCACTTTTTTGGAAGCATTATTGCACTTGCATGCCTGTAATTATTATACGAACTGAAAATTATTAATTGATTATCCCACTTCTTTATAAAAAAACCCCCCTGTCTTAATAGTTCACAATTTCGCTAGTTATACAGTCTATTTGGTACTTAATGCGCCAATTATTTCTATCCTGATCTTTGATCAATGAAATGTTTACTGCAATGCTAAAAGATATTTTTAATTTTATACCAGTAGTTTAATATGAGTTTTATTTTATTACTTTATTGTATAACACTTATTTGTTCATTTATTTTAAGTATATATTTGTGATTTGATAAAATAGTTCTTAAAAGTCTGTAATTTTCAAATGTTATATTTTTAAAAAAGCTCGCTTTACAATGTTTTTTCTTTTATTTTTCAAATGTTTCAATTTACGTGATTTTCATTTTGTGTCAACTATTATGCTTGGCGACAATGGTGTCCATATAACAGAAAAGTACCGTCTATTTTTACTCACTTTTTACAAATGCTTTATCTTTCTTTTAAATTAAAATATAAATATCTGTTTCTGCAGATCAATAAAGTTTTCTGCAAGGCATTGTGTCAATGTTATTTTATTTATTATATGTAGTAATCATTATATTCAATAATAAATTTTGTTATGTAATAATATTTATAATTACAAGAAGTTTTATTTTGTTTCTAAAACTTGTACTGTCAAATAAAAGAAATTTATTAAAAATTTGTTGTTTTCATTTGACTATATGATTTTATTATAAATGGTATTTCAAGTATTTACTTGCTTTGTTTATCATTTAAGAAATAGTTTTAATTATCTATTTATTTTTAATAACAAAATGGCTAAGATATAAAACTATGAGAAAATATTCTCATTTTTAACACTTTCAACATGGTTGAAAAGTGTTTATTCAGTAAGTTGAATAGTTTTGGTTTGTCTATTTTCCCACTTTCTAACTCTGTGATCACCATGTAATTATTTAATGTTAATGAGGTCCATTGTGCGCTATTTAAATGCAAAATTCAATAAATATAATGCATCAAAAAGTGTTATGGGACCAACAAGTGCTGAAAATGGATTTTTACTCAGTTATGTTTTTTTAAATGGCTCATTAATATATTTCATTTGATTGTATGAAAGAAATAAAGTTCTTATTAGCTATTGTTGGTGAGAATTTCATAATCTATGCCTAATTTTTCATAATTATTATTTGTGTGTATATTCCTTATACCAGTGGTGCAGCCAATATACTTATTTGGAAGGGGTTTCGGAGAATTGTTACTCCTTGCATGATACAATATCTGACAAATAGAAACCAATGTGGGCTATTTCGAAAATAAATATGTGCATATTTTCTAACATTCACCCAAGTATGAGGAAGAAAACATAGTATGTTCATTTTAGACCTAAACTGAAGGGGTTAAAACAATTTCCAGTTTTCTCGTATTTAATTCTGAGTTCAACCCCCTGACCACAAGTCAAACTTTAAACTGGAATTGTGACCTTAATGTTCAACAAAAATATTAAGTGTAGGTACTCATTTTACTCAGAATTTTAAGCTCTACAACATTTGTATTGACAACGTTTTTGACAGAGTTAGTTGTTTGGAGATACTGTTATGGTACGTAAAAAAATGTGTTTTTTGACTGTAAATCTATACATATTTCCTAATGCTCACCTAGTATGAGGGAAAAAAACATAGCATATTCATTCTAGACCTAAACTGAAGGGATTAAAATAATTTCCAGCCTTCCCCTAATTAATTCCGAATTCAACCCCCTAACCACTGGACTAAAAGCACAAACAAACAAAATAAGTTTAGCCTTTATGTGTTTAAAGGCTTCATAGAAAAGCCACTTTAATCTTCAAAGAGAAAAAAAAGATAGTGGGAAAGAACAATAGTAGTAACATATAAAAATAAAAAGGATTTTTAAACATTGATAATGATATCATTATGAAGGGGGGGGGGGGGGTTGAAGAATGATAACATATGATACTGTAAGTGAGGGGGAAGGGGCTAAAATTACCTAAATATTGCTAACGTTATCAGGGTTCGCACAGACTCCTTAGAAACTCCTTAGAAATGAAAACATTCCCAAGTAGTACTTAGATAAGCAAACCACTACTTAGAAACTCCTTATATTCTATTGCGGCTTCGGACGCAAGCGATATTGCTGCCGAGGGGGGAAAAATCGTGATTGAAAAACGCACGGTAAATCCTTTATGCACGTCATTCATCTGAAACACAACATTGATTGGGCAGGGTAATCTTAATAGGTCCGTTTTTCAATTATTAGGTCCGTAAAGTCCGTTTTTCGACACTGTTAGTCGACCTTTATTGTTGTAATGATATTTTTACAATATCCCTTTTTATTCTATATTTTACAACTATGCAGAAATAATTTAATTATTTTTATTTTTTTTTATTATACTAACTATAAAGAATTACTCATTATTTTATTCTTTTCAAAATTATTAAAATAATAATTTAATATTTGGTATCATTTTAAAGCTTTCTATTATTCACATTAAAATCCAAAAGTTAAAATGTAATAAAATTAATAAGTAAGTAATTTTAAAGGCAAAAGTTAAAATGGAACCAGTTTTTTTTTTCTTTAATTTGGTCACCCTGTTTACAAAAAGAAGAGACAGGATGTTATCTCTTTGGCTCTTCATTGTCACAGGAAATGTTCCAGAAGCGAAGTTTCCAGAAGACGCTAGAAAGATTCCAGAAAAATCTTGTATATGGGAGTGTCTGATCAGCCAATAAAACGACGTCGAAGGTCCCATAGTATCACGGGGTCACGACAGGGAGGAGAGCATCCCTGGACTGAAAAAGCCAGTAGTTGCTTGGACACAGTACACCAGGAGTGATTGCTTGTAGAGTGATGATGGAATCGGATATGAATCTAAGAAGAGTGTCCTCGCTGGCCGAAGAAAAAAAATGGCCAGGCAGACACCGTAGTGATGCAGTAAATAATTATTCTGGATGGAAAACCATGCGAGCTGTAAATGTGTGAGCCACTCACAAATAATAATTTACGATATAAAATGCTGGTTACCAAAATTATTTTTCCATTTTTTTTTTTTTTTTTTTAACTCTAACTAATCTAAAAGTCTTAAATTCTATTCACGTGGACAATCCACCACAAAATTTTGTATACTCTTAAAATATTTATTTTGATTCAATGCTTATATTAATTAATCTAAACATAGATTGTTAGAAAATGGATTTATTAGCGATAAGCAATTTAAAATAAGAAAATGTTAGCTGATAGCACGTTCTCACCATTTTCCAATGATAGCAGAATCTAATTTAATCTACTTATGTAATAAAAAAAAAATAATAATGTTAATTAATGATTGAAATCTAAAATGAAAATTATTCGGTAGTAATTGTTAAAAAAAATTATGTGAAAATTATAGTGTTACATGTGATTAAAATTTTACTATTAAATATGATTTAAAAGAGATTCTAGACTCTGTCTCATTTTACATGAAAAGTGTCTATTTTTATTTATTATATTTTAGGGAATTTTATGCTCTTCAGTCTAATTTTATTTCAGGTGCGCGTTTTGTTACTTAAATGAATATATGTTGTCTTCTAAGATATAATTATTTTTTTACTTTATACCTCTAACTTCCATTTTTAATTTTAAAATGCTTTCTTTTCCTTTTCTTTCTTGTTTACCTTTATTTAACCTTTCAGGGTTCATTTTACGCATTTATTTAATTGAGTACTCGAAATAATTCAGTAAGATTGAGAGTACTTTAAATAATGCGTTCCCGCGGTTATTGCCAAAATTATTCTCTTCCTATTTTATTAATTTTAATATTACCTCATTTTGTCATTTTCACAACGCATGACAAGGTAATATTTCTATCCCTTTTGTACTAACCCTATTACTTTCACGCGACCTTGTGCATGTTTGTGATCAAAAAATCGCCACAACATGCCGACCTTTATTTTAAATGTTATCGATGTTTGGCATTTAGCCAAGAATCTCGGAAAAATCGCGTTTTTCGCAAATATGTTACAAAATAATACCGTCAAATTTCGTCAATCGATCGCGGAAAAAATTCGTAATTTTGTCAAAGGATCGTGAAAAAATGAGAATTTCTCCAACAGATCGCGGGAAAACTCGGATTTCTTAAAAAGGCGCGAATTTCTAAAAAGACAGCGATAAAACGCGAATTTACTCAAAGGATCACGAAAAAACGCGAATTTCGTTAAAGATCGAGAAAAAAAAGCAGATTTCCTCAAAAGATCGCATAAAACGCGAATTTCTTCAAAAGATCGCGAAAAGCACGCGAATTTCCTCAAAGGATCGCGAAAAACACACGGTTTTCACCAAAAGATCGCGAAAAAAACGTTAGTTTCGTCAAACGATCGAAATAAAACGTGAATTCCATTAGAAGATCTCGAAAAAACGCGAATTTTCCCAGAGGATCGCGAAAAGCACGTGAATTTCCCCAGAGGATCGCGAAAAACACGTGAAATTCCTCAAAAGATCGCGAAAAACACGCGTGAATTCCCTCAAAAGATCGCGAAAAATATGTGAATTTTATCAAAGGATCGCGAAAAACACGCGGTTTCCATCAAAAGATCGCGAAAAAAAAGTCAGATTCATTAAACAATTAAAATAAAACGCGAATTCCATTAAAAGATCGCGAAAAAAGCGAATTTTCCCAGAAGATCGTGAAAGAAACTCGAATTTCATCATAAGATCGCAAAAAAATGCGAATTCGTTAAAATTTCACCTTCAAAGAAAGAGATTACCGTTGTTCTAAAAGAATAAATTCAAAACTTGTTATATTTTTTCTTGTATGTTGCATTTAACATTTTTTTTGCCTTTTAAAATTTTCTTTAAGATGTATCAAGTATGTGATATACATAAGTGTTTGGGGTTTGACTAATCTCTATTTATATCACCTAGGGGTGATTTTAGTCCGAATTTTCCGAAAATGTAAGGCATTCATTTTCGAAAATTTTTAAAACTCGGTCACCAATCCGAAAATTCGGACATATGGTCGCCAAAAAAAATAAATTTTGTCAATCGTCTGCAGAAAAATTGCCAATTTCATCAAAGGATCGCGGGGAAAACGCAAATTTCGTCAAATAATCACGAAAACCCCCGCAAATTTCGTGAAAAAACTCACAAATTTCGTCAAAAGATCGCGAAAAAACCCTCAAATTTTGTCGAAAGATCCCGAAAAGCGAAAAATTTCGTCAAAAGATCGCGAAAAAAACCACAAATTTCGTCAAAAGATCGCGAAAAAACCCACAAATTTCGTCAAAAGATCGCGAATTTTGTCAAAGAGCCGCGGAGAAAACGCATAGCTAGTGTCGGGAGTGGATTTCCCTCTCCCCCCTCTGGTGTAACTTTTCAGAAGATTTGCTGTGAATTTCAGATTTTTTTTTCTTCTCAGAATCACCCCTGTAACATGACCATTGGTCACTGCATAAAAAAGTAGATTGTCAATTTTTTATTTAAACTTATGAAATCAATAAGCAATAATATTGTGAATACCGTGCTATTTCAGCACTAGCAATTAGATTCTAATAGAGTAAAATTTGTTTTTGAAATGTTTTTCTCGCCAAATTGGGAATTAAAAATTGGAGTGTGCACATAACGATGCAGCATATAAAAATATCGATTAAAAAAAAAAAAAAAAAAAAAAAAAAAAAAAAAAAAAGACAAATCCTTAAAATTTTTTGGACTCCTTGGATTTTTTGGGTACTCCTTGGATTTTTTCTTCCCAACTCTGTATGAACCCTGGTTATACATCTACAACCCTGTACACATTAAGGTACCATTTGATTATCCCACCCACCAAAAAATTGTCATCAAACTAAGATTAAATGCTAATAATGGATGATCGTAAATGTCACATTCACTGGACATTAAACATGATACAAGTGTCTGTTATGTCATCAAGTGATTTTTAATTCTACTTTTGTTTGTTTTTTATTAATGTTTTACTAATTTATTTTTTCTTTCGTTATTTAAAATGAAATTGTGTAAATTTGTATAATTTGGTGTAATTGGTCAACGGGATAATCAAGTAGCACCCAGTTTAATAACACGCTGATAATTACTCCTCACATTAGCCATATTGCTCTTAACCTTTTCTTTCATTAAATTTGTGTTGAAATAAAGATTTCTTTTATAAAGCCTTGAAACAAATGATAAACGTTTTGTGCTATGTATGCTTTTCTTTACATTGGTTTTTACATATTTTTAATACATCATATCAGTTTTTCAAATACTCTGAGAGAAATTTTAATTTTGAAATGTAACCCCCTTTTGCTGCTGCAGTGTATATACAAATCTACATTTTTTGGCTGATTTGCATGATATAACTTGATATAAGGGCTGTGCATATATAATCATTTTAGGTTGGGGGAGAAGCCTGACACTTTGTTGTCATAAGATATTTCTCGAGAAAAGGGTATTGTTTTTTGAAATTGTTATTTATTTATCCAAACAATATTTTTTTTTCTTTACATCAAAATAGTCATACCTTTTAAATAGCAACTATCTCTTTTAGATGTTAATTGATATAAAGTTATTTAAATGTAAAATCATATCTTTATATCGCTGCAAACATACAAAAGTAAAAAGAACCCCCGTTTAAAGTAATTGTTGAACACTTAAATCAAAAAGAAAAATAGTCTCTGCCCTCCTGGACACCCGTTTAAGGTAATTTTTGCACACAAAAAGAAAAAGTTTATTTTATTTAAATAACTGTTTGTCAATTTATCAACTGTGCCTAACTAACAAAAAATAGTTTTTCTCAAAGAACTATTATTATAGTAATAAAATACAGTCAAGGATCTGTGGTACGGATGTCATATTCACCCCATATTGGCACGATTGTTTTTCGACGCCGATTTGGCTAAAACATCAACAGCATAAACAACAACATCCGGGTTACCATATCAAGCAAAATAACGACACTTTGGCGCCGGTTAAGTATACATTGCGTATATGACATTGGCATCAGAAAAAAATCGCGCCAATATGGGGCGAATATGACATCTCTGCCGGATCTATAATTCGCATTGCTTAATGAATGTAAACAAATTTACAAATTCTGGGTCCAAAAATGATTTTTTAAAAGAAATATCTAAAAATTTAAATATAAAAGTGAACAACAATCAATTTTTTAATAAAAGAATTTGAAAAATGCATTTTTTGAGATAGCATATTAAATTATTATATTTTCCATTTTTATTTTCATGTTATACTGAATAGGGAATTAAAACAGTGCCCAGAAAAAAGAAAATGATATAATCTGTAATACCCTCTAATTTGCACAACCCTTGGTCCCAACTTGTGCAGATTAAAGAACCTTGCCTGTACAGTAATGCCTCATCAGAAGGAAGTGCTGGGGATTTTTAAAAAGTTCTGCTTTAGACACATATTAATTTAAGCATGTTTAATGTTATGGTATTATTTTCATCGGGGTTTGTGATATTCTTTCATTAGTACAGGATTTTGGTAAAGACAGTCTTTTCATTACATACAAAAATTTCATGGCTCTGGTGAAAGAAATACCATATAATTATATTTGCTGAGTGAAATCTGTCTAAAATGAAAATTTCCCTTCGTCCCTAGCGATTTTGTCTTAACAAGTTTTAGTACATTAGTTTTCTATTAACTTAACAATTAATAATGAACTTTAAAGTAAAATAAATCTGTGAAAACACAACAAACATAATCTGTAAAAACTTTCAAAACATTTTTCAGAGTTTCAAATGTGCCATCAGATTTATTTTAAGAAACATCTACAGTACACATTCAATTTGTCAATGTTAATTAATATTAAAAGAATGCTTAATTTTTTAGAGCAGTGATAAGTGCTGTAAAGGAAAAGCTAAAAAGCTGACATTTTATGACTTGTGAATATTGCTAATGAATATTAATATATGCTCAATTTCTTGAATTATATAATTTAAGTATTGATTTTACATTAGTATTTAATTAGTTTTGTAATTTGATAAATTCTAATACAGTAAAATAAAGAAATAACAAGAAATTTAAATATAATACAATTTCTGTGTGTCATGCTTTTATTATTAATAATAAAAAAACGCATCCTGGTTTGACATTACAGCCTAGTATATTAAAATACGGTTATATATATATATATATATATATATATATATATATATATATAATACATATATACAATAGGCGTTACGATTGGAACATTTAATAAATTATGGAAGTTTCCGTTCACAATATGTCAATCAATCATTATATTTTTTGTAACTACAAATTTTCACTTACTTCATAATAAATAATCTTGAGTGAAAAATCATTTTTTTATTATATGATTATAGCTGCTAATGGAACCGTTTTATCCACTGTATATTTAATAAATATTTAGGTGATAACTTGTAACACTGATTTTATTAATATTCTTAAATACATTATCTTATATAATGTTTTTTCTAAGTTATTATCCTGGTTAATAGCTTCTTCTTTACAATTTTAGTATGTCAACAAAAGTATACGAGGCTGCCAGAAAATCGCCAAGAAAATCACCAAATCTCCCGCTCTATTAGCGGTGATGACGTCAAAAACATGGAAAAATATGGACATCACATGACTTGTTGCCACCTAATGAATTGGTTTATTAATGCATATAAATGAATTCGAACTTTGATAAATAAAATTCTGTTCTTAAAACAAACAAAAAAGGTAACCAACGCTGTCGCTGCTATACATTAATTTTTTGTGACAGAGGTGCAGTATTGAATTTAGACGTTTTTCTCTGGGGTGGATTTGTGCGGCTATGGAGGGGGGGGGGGGTGTCGTGTTAATTATTATGCTGATTGGTTGGCTAAGCCAGGACCAATTGTTAAAGGTTGATAATTGAAAATCAACTTGAAAAGTAAAACATGCATTCATAGAATGCGATGGATGGTTGGTTGGATAAGCTCAGAGTTAATTCAAGCTTGACTTGAAAAACTAATCTGAAAGTGTTTAAAGTTGCAATGTTTTAATTAAACTTAATGGTGCTTTACTCCAACCTACAGGAAATTTCAGTTACAAGAGTCCAATAAAATCTTGCATATAGTAGATCTGAGACATTGCGTTGTGTTTTCTTAAAAAAATATATATCCAGTGGCAATAACTAGGCAGGGCCGTAGCAAGGGCTTCAGAGCCCCCCCCCCCAAACATATTTTTCGCCCCCCCCCCTCTAAGATTTTAGAGAAATATCTATATTTAATTTTCCACCCGAGCTCCATTGTATAACAACCAGCGAAGTTTCGCTGGTCGAATTTTAGAAAACGAACTTCAAATTGAACGAATTTGTAGTTAGGCTGCACTGCTTTCGGCAGCGTACACCCATAGGGGCTATGTCCGCTCCGATCTCGAATCATACGAACCTTGAATTATTGTATTTTCTTTATTTAGATCCAGATTAAATTCAAATTTTCAACATTTCGTTCACGTTGCTGCAGGAACAGATTTGATATTTTTACAATGTGAATTTAATCAAAGGACTTGCAAAATTTAACTGAGAATTCTTCCATTTAGGAAAAAAATGTCAAAAAAATCGCCGAAGAACGCGAAAGAACGCCAAAAATTGCATAAAAATTTTCAAAGTTCATAGAGATCAAACTTTACTCATATCGGGTTAAAAGTTTAAAACCGTTTTTTTTTTTTTTTTTTTTTTTTTTTTTTTTTTTTTACGAATATTAAAAAAAAACCAGAAAAGTGAAAAAAAGCTAAAAATCACATAAAAATTCTCGAAAATTTTAAAAACAGCAGAGGACAAAATTTGGCAAAAAAGTTTGAAACTGAATTCCTTTTACAAATGTAGAATTGCTAAGTATTGTTCATAAACAAAATAAATAAATAAAAAATATGGAAGTCGTTTTCGTATTTTCAATTTTCTCTTCAGTTTGACAATGCTATCCGCGTGGCCCAGACAGATTTTCCTTAAGCAGAAAATATTCACTTATAACAATTTTTTTCCCTCTCGGATTGGTGCCTTTTATTAAATACATATATATGTACAGATTTACTAATTAAAAAAAAATACTTTTGGGATGTTGTTTTCATATAGGTACCTTTCTTTGGGCAACGAAGATGGGTTTCCTAGTAGCTAATAATAAAGACTGTCTGTCCAGAGTTTTTCTTTGTCTGACAAGATGTTTTTCTGTTTCAAAAAGATGTTCTGTTTCACAAGATGTTTTTCTGTTTCAAAATTTGACAGTAAGGTTACCTGTATGCCTGAAGTTGCTCGAAACAGGTTTTTAAATTTTTTGATTCGAATTTTTTTCATTTAATTTTTTACGATATTTTTTGTATTTTTTCGAGTTTCGTGCTTTTTCCCCCACATTCATAAAAGGAATCTATTTTCAATCCATCTTTCCATTTTAGCCGAATATAGTAAGTAGTCTTCTTCGATTTTAAATATTTCGCGAATTTTTTATGTGATTTTTAACTTTTTTTCGCGTATTTTTTGACAGTAGTAAAAGGAATCAGGTTTCAGTCTTTTAGCCCGATGTACTAAATTTTGTCCTTTGCGATTTTTGAATTTTTCACGAACTTTTTTTTTTTTTTTTTTTTTCCTTTTTAAGACCCTTGTGATTAGAAGAGATTTTATCTCACATTTGAAGAAACTTTCGTCTTTAGAAAGGAAAATTTCTAGAAATTTTGATGTTTTATTCGCGACTTCTTCGGGTTATGAAAGAAAAAGTAATGCGTAAAAGTTCAGTTTCTAATAGGGAAAAGTACAATGCAGCAAAGTTAGCGGAACACTCCTGTGATTTGATTTGACAAAAATGCATCTTCAAATTTAGTAACGATGTTAGGTAATTTTTATTTTAGATTGGTGAGTTTTCTATATTTTCGCGGAAAATGAGAAAATCAAATCAAAGCTTTTTTTTGTGTGTGTGTTTGAATGAAAGAAAAAGCTACAGAAAAAATCCTTCAATTTACTGATTTCTTTCTTTCTTTCTTTTTTTTTTCTTGGATAGACAGTGTAAAAGGAACCCAGTTTCTATCTTTTATTCCAATGTAGTAAAAATTTTGCCATCTGCGGCACGGATTTTTGACATCCCTAAAAGGAATCAGGTTTCAGTCTTTTAGCTCAATATAGAAAATATGTCCATAGAAATTTCTGAATTTTTTACGAACGTTTTACGTGATTTTTAACATATTTTTGTCTTTCACGGCAATTTTTTCACATTCCAGTTACAATCTTTTGGCTCGATATAATCAATTTTCTCTCAGCGAGTTTTGAATTTTTGCCCAATTTTTTTATAAGATTTTTACACTTTTTTTTCGCGTTTTGCGGAGTTTTTTGACATTTTTTTTCTGAAACCGAAGAATTATCCAGTAGATTTTGCTGCTGTCATAATTAAGCTGAAGTGGAAAAATAACAAATTTGTTCCTGTAGCAACGTGAGCTACGATGCTGGAAAAGTATACTTTTATCTGGACACTATCACTTTTATCGAAAAAATCATCGAAATTCGAAAAATATCGAAAAATTCAATGATTGTTTGATTCAAGATCGGAGCGGGAATATCCGGAAAAGGTTTACGCTGCGAAAGGCAGTGAAAGCCCCCAATGGAGAACTCCAAAAAATAGGTTCTTTTTTTAAAAAAGCAATTAGCGAAGCTCTGTTAGTAGATTAAATAAATACACAATGTAATTTATGTATAGTTAACATAAGTAATTTATCGAGACAAGAGAAATGAAATGTTCAAAACGAAGCAGGTCGAACATAAGTGGATAGGCAGCATATGCAATGCACATAGATGCCCGCTTATTGGGGTCCCCAACGAGATTAAGAAGCATATATTTTTTGAACATTTGAAAAAAAAAAAAAAATGAGGCTTAAAAGTTTTGAATCTTGAGTTCCGAATTTTGCTCACTTTTAAGAGCGGCCCCAAAAAAGAAAATTTATAAAGTATTTAGAGCCTGCAAAAGTTCTTTCATCTGGGCACCTTTAAAAAGAATGATAGCTATAGAAAAAAAGGGCATGTCTGTTTTGGTTAAAAGAAGTAATAGTATTAAGAAAGTTTTTAACCTTATTGGGGTCCCAACGAGATTAAAAAGCATATTTTTAAAACATTTGAATAATAAAAATTGGGCCTAAAAGTTTTGAATCTTGAGTTCCAGCTTTTCCTCATTTTTATGGGCGGCCCCCAAAAAGTCAATTAAAAAAGTATTTAGAGCCTGCAAAATTTCTTTCATCTGGGCACCTTTAAAAAGAATCGTGACTGTAGAAAGAAAGCACATTTGGTTGAAGGAAGTAATAGTATTAAGAAAGTTTTGAAACTTATTGGGGCCCCCAACGAGATTAAAAAGCATATTTTTAAAACATTTGAAAAATAAAAATGGGGTCTAAAAGTTTTAAATCTTGGGCTCCAACTTTTCCTCCCGTATATAGGGGGCCTTAAAAAAGACAATTCAAAAGAATATAGAGCCTGCAAAATTTCTTTCATCTGGGAACCTTTAAAAAGAATGGTAGCTATAGAAAAAAAGGACATGTCTGTTTTGGTCAAAAGAAGTAATGGTATTAAGAAAGTTTTTAACCTTGTTGGAGCCCCCAACGATAATAAAAAGCACATTTTTAAAACATTTGAATAATAAAAATTAGGCTTAAAAGTTTTTAATCTTGAGTTCCAACTTTTCCTCACTTTTATAGGGGGCCCCAAAAAAGTTAATTAAAAAAGTATTTAGAGCCTGCAAATTTTCTTTCATCTGGGAACCTTTAAAGAGAATGCTGGCTATAGAAAGAAAGTGCATATCTGTTTTGGTCAAAAGAAGTAATAGTATTAAGAAAGTTTTGAACCTTGTTGGAGCCCCCAACGATATTAAAAAGCACATTTTTAAACCATTTGAATAATAAAAATAGGGCCTAAAAGTTTTGAATCTTGAGTTCCAACTTTTCCTCACTTTTATAGGGGGCCCCCAAAAAGTTAATTAAAAAAGTATTTAGAGCCTGCAAAATTTCTTTCATCTGGTCACCTTTAAAGAGACTACTGGCTATAGAAAGAAAGCACATATCTGTTTTAGTCAAAAGAAGTAATAGTATTAAGGGAGCTTTGAACCTTATTGGGGCCCCCCAACGAGATTAAAAAGCATATTTTTAAAACATTTGAATAAAAAGATGGGACCTAAAAGTTTTGAATCTTAGGCTCCAACTTTTCCCACCTTTATAGGGTGCCCTAAAAAAGACAATCCAAAAGAATTTAGAGCCTGCAAAATTTCTTTCATCTGGGAACCTTTAAAGAAAATGCTGGTTATAGAAAGAAAGAACATTTGTTTGAAGGAACTGATAGTATTAAGGAAGTTTTGAAACTTATTGGGACTCCCAACGAGTTTGAAAAGCATGTTTTTTAAACATTTGAATAAAAAAGTGAGAACTAAAAGTTTTTAATCTTGGGCTCCAACTTTTCCTCCCGTTTATAAGGGGCCATAAAAAAGACAATTCAAAAAGAAATTAGAACCTTCAAACTTTCTTTCATCTGGGAACCTTTAAAGAGAATACTGGCTATAGAAAGGAAGTGCATATCTGTTTTGGTCAAAAGAAGTAATAGTATTAAGAAAGTTTTGAACCTTGTTGGGGCCCCCAATGATATTAAGAAGCATATTTTTAAAACATTTGAATAATAAAAATGGGGCCTAAAAGTTTTGAATCTTGAGTTCCAACTTTTCCTCACTTTTATTGGGGGCCCCAAAAAAGACAATTTAAAAAGTATTAAGAGCGTGCAAAATTTCTTTCATCTGGGAACCTTTAAAAAGAATAATGACTATAGAAAGGAAGCACATTTGGTTGAAGGAAGTAATAGTATAACGAAGTTTTGAAACTTATTGGGTTCCTAAGTGAGTTTTAAAAGCATATTTTTAAAAAATTTGGATCAAAAAATGGGCTTAAAAGTTTTGAATCTTGGGCTCCAACTTTTTCGCATTTATATAGGGGGCCCTAAAAAAGACAATTCAAAAAGAATCTAGAGCCTGCAAAATTTCTTTCATCTGGGCCCCTTTAAAAAAACGGTTCCTGTAGAAAAAAAGCGCATATCTGTTTCGTTTGATGGAAGTATTAAAGAAGTTTTGAACCTTTGGTTTCACCTTTTTCGCCCATTGATAGGTGCACCCCAAAAATACTAAAATGCCATTTTATTTTTTAAGTAGAACTTACAGCCTTCAAAAACTTTTATAAAAAATGGTGGATATAGAAGAAAAGCACATAATTGTTTTCTATTTCTAAATCTAATCAAGATCTTTGACAAAAAAAAAAAAATGAATTTCGATAAAACAAAATAAAATGTTATTAAAAATTCATAAAAAAATAATTAAAAAAGTAAAAAAAAGAAAGAAAAAACATTCGGCTGAAAGGTACAATAGCTCACTACTGGGCCCCTGACTTTGCTCAGGCCCCCCCCCCCAAATGGGGGGTATGGGGGGCGGTCGCTACGGCCCTGTAACTAGGTTACTGGGAAGTTTTACTTTCATGAACTTGTGTTGTGACAATTGATAAAAACAAAATGATTGGAGATTAAAAGTTCATTCGAACATTCATATTTATTGAAATTTCAATAATCCAATATGTATGTTAGGCATCATGGTAGGACTAATTTACGAGAGAGACTAAATTCAAAATATATCGGCTCCACTGCTGCTGAATTCTAAGGTTATCGACATGTAATTTAGTCAACAAAAAAATAAGATATTAGACAGCAGGGAAGAACCTATTTATATAGAACTTGGAAAGGCATCACAAAAAACAAACTATACAATGATACTTTTAAAGACGGTTAACATATCACCTTTTCCCATAGTCATCTTCATTGTCAATGAGTGTCCATCATGCATAGCGACATCCCAAATGCATGCTCTAAAGATATCGGGCACTGGAAACACATCTCTGCATACTGCAAGACTCCCCTTCTTTTGCTCCCCTGCACTAGCGAAACCCGCAGGCATAATTTTTTTTTCCAAGGGAGTTCGTCGATCGGAACTGTAGCTCGTAACCTCATTGGTTCTTGCCTTTGGCAGTGTCATAGTCTATATTGGCGATAATAACATTTGGCGAAGAGTACTTCTGGGGGTTTTGTATGAATTCTATTTTAAGCTGAATCGGTTTGAATGCATACTAGCGTTGAGGTATGGCATTTGTCTGTAAATCTGAGTACTTGAGTTTGAATCCAAGCATGCGGGAAGTTGTTTAAATTTTTCAATGGTTAATTAAATTATAAAAAATATTTTTTTAATATTTAATTATTAACATAATATTATTAATTAATCCATTATTATATAATATAATTATGTGATAATATTAATATAATAATATTATTTATATTTAAAAAAATTACCATTTGTGATTAAAACTATATGCATTTTGTTTTTAAAGCTGCAGTTAGAGAATATTAATATTTATATTTTAAAATTATAATAATTTTTTTAAATATAATTAATAATATTAAAATAATTAATATTATTAATTAATTATTATATAATATATTTATGTAATAATATTAATATAACTATTATTATTATTAATTATTATATAACATAATTATATAATAATATTAATATTGTTGTATTACTTATATTCTTTAAAAATTGTCGTTTATGATTAAAACTATCTGCATTTTGTTTTTCAAGCTGCAGTCCTAGGGAGAATATTGCTATTTATATTAAAAATATTGTAATATTTTTTTAAATATAAATAACAATGCTATATTATTATATAATTAATAATATTATATAATATAATTACTAATAATATTAAAATAATTAATATTATTAATTATTATATAATATAATTAAATAATAATATTAATATAACTATTATTAGTATTAATTATTATATAATATAATTATGTAATAATATTAATACAATTGTATTATTTATATTCTTTAAAAATTGTCATTTGTGATTAACACTATATATACATTTGGTTTTTCAAGCTGCAGTTCCAGGGAGAATATTACTATTTATATCAAAAATATTGTAATAATTTTTTTAATATAAATAATATAATATTATTATATAATTATTAATATGATATGTTATAATATAAAATTAATTATTATTAATTAATTATATTATATAATTATACAATAACATTAATATAATTATATTATTTATCTCTTTAAAACCTACAAAGACGAAAAAAATACTACGTTTAAATCCTGACGTTTAAAAGGAACAGTTTTGGAAAATGAACCCGTCCATTTGAGTTTCCTATAGTTGTATATGGGAGAGGCGTGGTTGAAATGTCAACTTGATGTATGTTTACTCTTCTCCCCCAGATATTTTCGCCCTTTGCTCTGTCGGAAACAACTAAGAAAGGACAGCAGTGATCTGTTTATTTGTTTGGGATGTTAATTCTAGTAAAAAAATTATTTATCCCTATCCACCTAATAGTAAGAAATATTTACACTGTATTCTTACTCTATTTATTTTATTGGAAACGTCTGTTTATAAACTATAAGGCTTGGAAGAAAGGCTTCTAATGTTCTGACATTCGCCTGTGTGCAAAAATATTTTCGCACGAACCTCCTCACGCGGAAAATTATGTATTCATATAATAAAAATGGTAATAAGCACAGAACAACGAAAAATAACAAGAATGTCACAGGTGTGTGTTAGGTGTTATTTATGATGGCCGATTATCTACACGAGGGATATAGGTCCGAGGGGGAGTACCCTCCGTTGGGGGTATTTCTAAGGTATTCGTATTTATGCAAGGTTAACCAAGGTTCAAAGAAAACAACGGAAAACTTCGAACGATTAAGCCGACGAGCGCGAATGGGCTCGAACCCAGCACCTCTCGTCTACCAGCTTTGAGAGCAGAACCTCTCAGCCACTGGTGGGGCCAAGAATGATGCAGAAAAACGCATAATCCTTGTAAAATTATAATTGGAAAAACAAAATTCGGCAAACATTCTATATGGGCAATAAAATGAAAATACCAGAATAATTCAGCAAATTTGTACCTCATTCTTTTTATTATGGTGTAAATAGGTCGGTACCATCCATTAGAGTATGAGATCAAAAAATTTAAAATTTGCTTACATTAGAGAGGGCTCATATTCAATTTAATGGTTTAAAATTCTGAAAGTAAAACAAATAGTAATTAAAGGCCCTCCCCTAAACCTCTCACGATAGAATTTAAGAGTAAGTACTTTTAAGGTGATTCTAAACACATGTTCCTCCCTTCTCAAAATTACGAAATTTTCTGTGATATTTATGAATTTATTTTTTAAAGTAAATTCACGAAATTTCAGTCATGGCTTTTGAATGATTCTTATTTCTCCTTTTTCTTCGATAAATGCATTACATCTTGTATTATAATCAATTTTTGTCACATGACGACTTTTCTTTTGCTTCCCGCCAGGGATTTTGGTTGAAAACGTCAATTTCGACAGTATTTTTAAAAGAATACGTGCTTCTATCGTAAAATGGAAAAAGCTGTTCGCTTTCATAGTTTCTGAATAAAAGCACCTGAACATAAAAAAGTGCATTTAGCAGTAATAATAAATTCAGGTGACTATGTTGTTTTAAAATTTACCTAAACTCATTTTATGAATCAATATTTCGCAAAAGCCTGTTAATCTGAAACCTGTCTATAACGGAATTCTGTCTGAAACAGAAAAACATTCGAGTTCCAATGAAAGACCCTTGTTAAATTCCAAACTTGTCTAAACTAAAGCTGTTTCCTGTCCTTAAACGGTTCCGTTTCTAGAGGTTTTATCGTACTAGGTAATCAAAATAATGTAACACATTGGAACATCTCAGTATATTTTTAATATAAAAATGAACAGTAATAATAAATGGTAAAATTCCTACTAATTATCAAGACTTAGTCTCTAATAAATGAAAAGATAACTCAAAGAACTCAGAGTTTATCTGCAATATTTTAGATTTTCTTTCAATTGGCATTCATTACCAAAACTAAACTGAAATAATAATCCAGTGAATGAAGTTTCTAACTGTAACTAAATTGTTAGTGGTGAATTATTGGTTTCTACTCCAGTAAGTGTCTGTTCGGATCTCGCTAAGGGTTTTGATGGTCATCTCAGCGCCATGCTACAATAAAGCTTCTTTAAACGGAATTTGTATATAACGGAATCATGTCGTAAATGGGAAAATTTCAAGGATATCCTGAAGGTATATCTTAAACTTATACCTTCCTAAAAGTAAAATTCTCTTAAGACGAAAAATGTTGTTTCCGTTTTCATATGCTTTTACTATATTTGAAATTTATCTTAAATCTGCTCTAAAAAAAAGAAAAGGTTTTTCTCCACTCACACATACGCGAAATCATTGTTAGACATAAAAGCATAAAAACTGCAAGCATAACTAACGGAGTGAATTGGAATCGAAAAGCGTTTTTCAACTTTTAATAAAGGTTCTGGATAAAAATGAATAATAAGTAGTTATATTAGGATGTTCTTCATAGCGCAGGTCTTTCGCGGATTTTGATATCTTAAAGATTGGCTTAAAGCGCCAAATTTGACATAATTTTATAAAAAATGCTTGCATTTACAAAAAAAAAAAAAAAAAAAAAAAAAAAAAAAAAAAAAAACATTTGATTTGCTAGCATCTAAACTAGTATACTCTAGTACTAATATACTCTAATAACTATACTCTATACTAGTAGATATTTCGCACGTTCAGAGATACAAATATGTTTAAAAAAGTAGCCAGGTACAATTTTATAAAAAAAAAAAAAAAAAAAAAAAAAAAAAAAAAAATCAGGAAAAAAAACAACATTATATTATGTAAGAAGTATAATGCACAAATGCAGCATCAGCCTCTATATTGCATGCGATTCGTTAAATTTTTTACATCAAAACAGATAGCTAAATCATTTGTTAAACTAAAAAAAAAAAAAAAATGTAATCTATTTTTAAAGATTACAAGCTATATCTAAATTTATATACAAACATTTACAATAATATTTATGGGTATTTTTGAAAAAAAAAAACGTTTTTTTTTTTCGGTTAAAGCAAAATACTTTTTAAGTTGGCGTTTTAAACCAATTCCTCAATGCGACAACGTTGAAATAATTATCCTGAGACAATAATCGCTCGGAAATAAATAAAAATGTAACTAATTCATGGATAAATGAAACAACCTTTTACACTGCAAATCTGTTCAATTGCAATTAATCACTTGCAAATGAGAAGCTTTTTTTTTTCTTTTTTAAAGGACAGCCGGAATTTTAAATGCGCCCGTGATAGTAAAAAATTGGTGACCAGTTTTGAATTTAGATATTTTTCTCTGGGCGGGAATTTGGCGGGGGGGGGGAACTGTTATTGTAAAAATAGTGTGTTTTCCATTTTGCTTTTTTAACCATCCATTGTACAGTCGAACCTCGTTAACGCGAACACTCAAGGGGAAACATTTTTTGTTCGTGTTAAAAGTAGTTCGTGTTATCCGAACTTAAATACATTGTATACAACAGGACGGGGGAATCGGAAACAGTTCGTGCTAAAAGTAATTCGCGTTAAGCGTGTTCGTGTTAACGAGGTTTAACTGTATTTATTTTCTAAATCTCTATCACCTGATCCAAATATGTTTCAAAAGGTAGCTAGGTACAATTTTAGAAAGAAATCTGCAAATAAAACATTATAATTAAATAAGATATATAATGCACAAATGCAGCATCAACCTCTATATTGCGTCCGATTCGGTAATTTTTTTTTACATTGAAACAGATAGCTAAATCATTTGTTTAAAAAAAAAAAAAAAAAAAAAAAATAATGTAATCTTTTTTGAACGATTAAAAGTTATATCTAAATTTATATACAAACATTTAAAATAACAATAATATTTATGAGTATTTGAAACAAAAAAATAATGAAATTTTTTTTTATTATTAAAAGCAAAATACTTTCAAAGTTGGCGTTTTAAACCAACTCCTTAATGCGACAGCGCTGACAATAATCATCCTGAGCCAATAATCGTTCGGAAATAAAGATGTAATTAATTCATCGATAAATATATATAAAAAAAATTCCCATTGCAAATCATTTCAATCGCAATTAATCCCTTGCAAATGTAAAGCCCTTTTCCTTTTTTTTTATGTAAAGCCCCCCACCCCCCCCCTTTTTTTTTAAGGACTACCCGAATATTAAATGCGCCCGTGATTGTAAAAAAAATGGTGGCCAGTTTTGAATTTAGATACTTTTCTCTTGGCGGGAATTTGTAAATCGGGGGGGGGGGGGGGGGGAGCTTTTATTGTAAAAAAATAGTGAAATTTCCATTTTGCTTCTTTAACAATCCATTACTTTTATTTTCTCTATCACCTGATCCAAACAATATTGCTACTCTTTCTAACTGCCTTTCACCTTTCTCATACTTTTATTCATTTTGAATACAATGTAATTAAATATTAGCGCTGATAAACAATAAACTTCAGAAAACATGATATCCTGCTCTTGAAGTTAAAACCTTTAGAAAAAGAAAAGCTCCCCTCAGAAGAATCCTTTTAAGTGCTAAAAGAGGTAAATATAACCACATGTGTATATTCCATCAATGTCATCCGAACAAAACAGTCGGCGACAATAAAGACACATCCGTACGGACGGAGTGAAACGCATCTCTTTCTATTACCCTCCACCCCTAAATTCTTCGTAAACGGCCCAGAACGGCCGAGCTAGGCGTTAAGTTGCAGGGCCGTTATGGGCCGGCTTAGGTTCTAAGGGGTTATATTAAAATATATATATAATTTTTTAAAATATAAATAACATTTTTATATTATTATATAATTTATTAATTATTATATAATAATATTAATATAAGTATATTATTTATATCTTTTTTTAAATGCTATTTGTGATAAACATAAAAGAAACTATATATATTTTATTTTTCAACCTGCAGTTCCAGGAAGAATTTGCAGTTTTAATCCATAAAAATCCTTAAAATCCAAAATCCGGGAGGGGGGGTGGGTGAAGAGGAGGTTGGATTTCCTAACAATCCCATGAATTTGTAACTGTATGCTCTTATACCTTTATGGAATATAGTTCAAAATTATACATTACATAGAACCAAAAAAGGAAAAAAATTACTTGTCTTTATTTTTTATTTATTTTTGTCTTTGCTACTTAAATGTCATTTTAGTTGAAATTTTACACTTTAGTGTGTAATGTTAGTTTCTGGTGCAAATAAATTACAGTTTCGCAGTAGCATTAATTTGGTATGTATGTGTGTATGAATGTGTGTGCGGGGGGGGGGGGGATGAGTTCTGTCTTTCATTTGACAAACAATCATTATAAAATATAGCGGCACAGTTAATATATATTTTTTTTTTCTGGAAGAAGTTATATACTTTGAACAATCATTATTAATGCAAAGTGGAAAAACGAAAAAAAAAAAAGTTGTTGATTATGTGTAAAAATATTTTGTAATGAATACGTCAAATTTAAAAACAACGTAAAGAAAAACCCAAATATTTAGGATTAACAGCATTCAGTCTAAAGATTTAGCATTTATTTAAAATAAGCTAACTGTATAATATAAATTTAGTTATAATTAGCATATAGTCTAAATATGTATTATTATTTATTTAAAATAGTCTAATCAAATTGTATAATATAAATGAAAAAAAAAAATACATGAACATTTTATAATTATTAATATTTAATAATAATATTTATTAAGTCAATATAATAAATACATAGTAATAATTTTTATTAATAAATTAATATTGATTAAGATATATTAAATAATATAATAATAATAATATAAAAGCAGAAACAAATATTCTGTACAATTAGTTATAAATAATCTGCATTTACAAATATAATATCAAATTCGTATAATATACATTTGTATTAGAAGAAAATATTTAATAAATAATAACAAAATTTAAGTATACTTAGTTACAAAATATATAACGTTTAAGAAAATTAATAATAATAATAATAATAAACTGAAGGCAAATATTACTAAATTTGTATTTATAAATATACAAAATACATTAAATAGCATTTCTTCTAAAACCAAATTAACCCCCAATATTGCCTAAGTACATTCATTAAAAAGAAATTAAATAAATAATTTTATTACAAAGAGCGATTTTTTTTTTTTTTTAAGAAAAAGAAAAAAGAAATCTTTCATTCGTCTTTATTTAATAAACCAAAATTAATATTAAGTATATACTTGGATATAAAAATATAGCGATCAAAAAATTAATTAAAAATGTATTGAAGAGACATATTTCTAAATCATTATTTATAATTATACAAAATGCATTGAATAACATTCAACAGATTACCATTATGTTATAAAAAAACGCATTTTTGCTTTATTTTGTTTGTAATGTAGTTTCTCAAAACAAGTGCAAAGTCGCCAAAACTGGTTGAACAACATGCCTGACACTGGGTAATCAACAACCAATAAGATTGCGAGCTTCGGCTCGGAACGACGAACTCCCTTGGAAAAAAAAATTATGCAACCCGCAGACAATAAGCACGGCAAGGGTTGCCAAAACAAAAAGGCAAACCGCCACAACGCGCGCCGAGGAATTAATGAAAAGCCATGGAGAATACGGGAAACGCTAAACCCCGCAGGCTAATACGCCAAACATGGCAGACAGACTGCGCGAAGTGAAAGTCAAAGTAGGTAAAACGGGAGATCGCAAGAATTGCGAAAGGAACGACTCACCTGGGTGATAACTGGTAAGACCAAGGGGATTGGTGGACAAAAGGTATGCCTAGCATGAGTTCAAACGAACTCAAGGCGCAAAACTGAATAAAGGGGGGAAAACCAAGGTATGTAGGTCGTGACTACGACATACACCAGGACAACGGAGAAAAAAAAATGGATGAATGAGTGAAGGCAATACCTACACTCATGAAGAGCTTTTTTTTTTTTACTTCAACGGTAACCCAAAACAAGGGGGGAGCGATCCACCACAATGCCTTTACATTAACTTGAAAAAATTAAAGTACATAAAATTCTGTGTTTAACTGTAACAGTGACATCTTGAGACAGAGTACAAGTTGTGTGGAACTGACCACACAACACCTGCACGCGAAAAGAAACTCATTAAGAAAACCGGATGCAGTAGTAAGTCAGTGCAACACTGGTTGACACCTGTAAGTGAACACAGAAATGCTACTATAATACTGTATAACAAAATAAAAGCATCATTAGTATTTACTCTATATATATCTTTTTAAGAACAAAAAAATATATATAAGTCCAGAATATATATATTTTAACATATGTGATTATTAAAGATATAAATGTTATTAAGTATATATACATGGTAATTTAAAACCAAGTAGTCTTTAATAGCTATCAAAAAGAAACGATAATATTGGCATTCACAATGAAGGTAGTAATAAAGTTATCTAACAAATTTTGGACTGGTGCACCATATAAAAAAAATAACTTTCCACAAGAAAACTCATAAACCTAAAATTTATGCAGAATGCCAAAAGGGAAATGCTGAAAATGGCCGAAAACTGAAAAGTGCCTAGGACTGAATTTAGATGATCATGATCATAACATAAAATATAAACCCTTTAAAACACGAAACAATACTACTTATACCTCATGATAAAACAAAAAAAAAACAACACTCTGTACAGATATAAAAGAATAAAGTTATAACATACCATAAGGCACAGTCAAGTTAATGGACTAAATCAGATGCATAGTATGTAACAACATACCGGTTGTCAGCAAATACAGGAATGAGATGCCTAAAATTACAATATGACATTACAATTCAAAATTTACTATAGTATTTAGTTATATTAAAAAACAACAAACACAAATGAATGAACGAAGTTTCATCCTGCAAACAGAGAGGTTTCACATTAGTAAGTGAGCTTAGCAAAACCATAAATTTTAAAACAGGAAAAGTTATTTACAAAGTAAAATTTTCCTACAGAAACTTGCAGGGATGGCATACAAAATGCCATTAAAATAATACTCAATTTTTGTAGACATAGAAAATAAGACGCATCTTACACAAAGCCGCTTTACATCTTCCCTTTAATGCCAAATGAATTTTTACGTAAAGGACGTCATCTAGCAGATTTTTTTTCCTAGACCAACTAGTTAAGAAGACAGACATGCCAACCGACACCTTATAATTAATTACCTTTTAACATTAAATTGATATAGTAATTTGTTTTGTTACAAGCAGTACCTCAAGCAAAACTCACTAAAGCATAAGTCCAGCAATGCAATCCCGAATATGCGACTTCTTAAAATATTAATGAGATTTTAAATACAATACGTAAATTAGAATTACAAATTTTAACCACTTAAATTTACACTTAATAAAAAAAATTATAATTGAGAACCAAAATTAACAATACTGCAAATAAATCAAAAGCTTTAAGTAAAACACAGAGGTTAAGGGAAAAAATAAAGTTTGTTGATACTTAATCACAGAGTCCTACAAGGAGAATGCGGAAGACATCCAAGAAGCGCCTCTCGGGCCAGTGAGGAGCACCCCAAACATGTCAGAGCAACACCAGCGTGTAGAATGGTGGCCGGCCGTTCCACACACAGGTGGAAACTGTAAGACAGGTCTGTAAAGGATAATAGATTAATAATAAAAAAGTCATGGTTTTTTTTTACGTTTTTGTCGAAGAGCATAATCAGACTGGACATTTGTATCCAAAGGGTTTGACACCCTAGAATTCTGACGAGGAGTGCTAGGTTGTACCTGAGCAGAAGCAGTGGGGGTAACTGGTTGAACTTGGTGAGGATTTGTAGACTTAGTTAATTTCTGTTTGCGCTTATGTAATTTTTCGATCCGATCAGTATGTACAAGGAGCGGTGAAGCTTGGGTATCGTCTTGAGACTTAATCTGAAGTAGGGCTGGAGAAATGATTTTCTGTACAGTATATGGACCCTGAATTTTCTTTCAAACACACTAGGGAACTTTACATAAACCGTATCACCCACTTCAATTTTTGAGAACTTTCTGTTAAGACGAGATTCAGCATACAAGTCCTGACGAATATTTTCATTATTTGTGTATGCATATGAGTAGACTTTATCGAGACTCTTTGCAATATTTGCAACTTCTTTATTACCACTAATTTGCCATGTCGGATCACTTTTGTAGTTATAATATATATCACTTATCTCTCGACCAAAGTGTAAAAAATTTGGTGAGAATTTAGTTGCTGGATGAACAGTCGAATTGTAAATCGACTGATGTATCTTTACAGCAGTGAAAATATCAAAACCTTGAGAAGCCATGGTTGTTATGGACGACTTAATTTGGGTGTTCACTCTTTCAGAAATTCCATTGGCTTGGAGGTGCAAAATAGATGTGTGTTTGAGATGAATACCTAGCAATTTACTTAAGGAGTGCAGCAAATCACTGGTAAATTGACTACCCTGATCACTCAAGAAGATTTCGGGTCTTCCGTGCGTGGCAATATAGTGCAACAGAACTTTAGAAACAGCTTGAGCAGTGATGTTGTTCAAAAGATATATTTCAGTATATCTTGAAAAATGATCGGTAACAGTAAGTAGATGTGAACCCTTAATGGGACCAAGAATGTCCATAGAAACTTTCTGATTAGGGGCCGTTGGAACAGGAGCTGGCAAAAATGGCACCTTGTTTTTATGATGTTTATGTAACATGCATGTCTCGCATGATTTGACAAAATTATACACATCAGAAACAAAGTGCTGCCAAGTAAAGCGTTTCCATAAATTCTGCAAAGTCTTATGGATACCAGCGTGCAAAATGTGAGCAATGGTAAGAGCTTTTCGTTGGAGAGAGGGTGGAAGTACTGCTCTATGCAAATCCGTATTTTCATACGAATAATTTTTGAAAAAGCAAAGAAATTCGCTCACAGGATGAAGATAGTATCCCGTAAGTTTTTTGCCCTTCTTGCTCCTATGCAAATCCTGAATAATTTGCTTTAGTTTAATATCCGCCAACTGTTCTTTTAGAATAGTTTCGTCTAGGATTTCTAAAATAGGGTTTTGAGTATTTGCTTGATCAATGGCGTTCACAAAGTGATCAGAGCCTTGGCTAACATTTTGAAAGTTATCCTGCGATGCCAAAAATTGTGATTGAATATCATTATGTAAATCATTTTTGCTATTAACAACTGGTAAAGGTTCCGGCGATGTAAGAAGCTCTGGATTAGTGGTGAGATCCTAAGTTAGCGGACTAGTCGGACAACGACTAAGATAATCAGCTAACACATTTTGTTTTCCTGGGATAGGTTCAAAATTGAATGTATACTGGGACAGCTCCATGAGCCATCTTGTCACATCAACTGGTGAACTTGACTTTTTATATTGATTAAGAGGCTTGGCATCAGAAAATACTGTGAATTGTTTATTAAACAAGTAATATTTGAATGACGTAATTCCTTTATATATCGCATATAACTCTAATTTAATAGGAGGAAATTTCTTTTCGGATTCGGTAAGTAATTTAGAATAATATGACACAGGAAGTAGTATGCCATTTCTTCTTTGCATCAGAATTGCAGAGATGGCCTGCTTAGATGCGTCAGTATTGACGAAAAACTTTTCATCCCAATTTGGTAGATGTAACACAGGTTTCTGAAAAAAAACTTTCTGAAGTGACTGGAAGGCAGTTTGTTGTTCTTCACTCCATTCAAACTTTATTTTTGGTTTAGTTACATGTATAAGTGGAGCGACGAGATCAGAAAATGAAGGGATAAGAGCACGGTAGAACGAGCAAAGTCCAACAAAACCCTTAGTCTGTCTCTTCGTTTTTGGAGTTGGAAACTCAATTATTTTAGAAATGTTACTCTCAATAGGGGAAACTTTATGGTCTTTAATGTTAAATCCCAGAAAATTTATGTCAGTTTGAAAAAATGAAAATTTTTCCGGAGAAAGTGTAACATTGTTCTTTATGAAAACATCTGTTATTTTATTCAATTGGTCTAACATTTCTTGAAACGAATTTACACCGACCACCATATCATCCTGATATGAAAAACAAGAGTCAACGCCAGATTGCTGGATGAGAGTGTCAATCAGTTCCTGAAACGTAGAAGCAGCTGTTTTTAAACCAAAGACCAGAACTTTAAATGTAAAAACTCCCCAAGGGGTAATAAATGACAGTTTATTCTGCAACTCATTCGGAACAGCAATTTGCCCATATGCTGAAGAAGGTCTAAGGTGGTAAAATACTTATACTTAAACAATTGTAGCAACAAGTTCAAAATTTTAGGGAGGGGGTACGAAGATGGAATAATTATGGCGTTAAGTAACCTTAGATCCAAAGCAAGCCTATACTTTTGAGGTTGTGAAGGATGCGTTCTTTTCTTTTTCACCAACAACATGGGACATGCCCACGAAGAATTTGCCCGCTTAATCATGTTTGCTTTTAACATATCCTGAATTTGGTCTAGGGCTTCCTGTTCTAGTGCTTGAGGGACCGGAAAAGGAAGTGCTTTAATAGGATGAGAATTAAGCAAATCAATGTGAGGTGAAACTAAGTCAGTTTTCCCAATGGTGTCTAATGATTTAGAAAACGCCTGAGCTTTACTACATAAAAGTTTAACCAACTCTTCACGTTGTTCCTGAGTAAGATGTCCCAGCTTAAAGTCATCAGGCGAAAGTTCTTTAATTCACTTATTAATAACTTCATCAGTAGGGACAATTAAGTTACATTGATGTTGTTCCTCGTCAAAAGAATAATTCTGAATATCTTCATCGGTTACGTTATACAAAGTACCCAATTTAGCATTTTTATTCAGATGAACATCTTTATCTGACATGTTTTCAAGAACGATGACAAAAGCATTTTTTTAAAGATGTGACAACGAGTGTAGCGATTCATGACCTATAATTTTTGAGTTCTTAACTGTTGGCCTGAAAAGAAAATATTCACTTGGCTCCAGGGTCGTACTGGCATAACTGAGAGGGCGGTGGCAAAAATGGATAAAAAGGGCGCCGATTGCCTTACAAAAGGGCGCAAATGCTTATATATACATACATACACATACTATATAAATTATGTATAAAAAATCACTTTAAAAATATATACGAGTATATTGCTATAGCGAAAACTTTATTCCTAAAATAATTATGTCACCCAAATTAGTATTTTACACTATAGTAGAAATGTAATATGCACAAAAATAGTTCCCCGCAAGGCATTGCAGTTAAAAAAAAAAATCTGATATTAGACCAGTGTTGCCAATTTAGAGGTATTTTTTTCCTCCACACTTTTCTAAGAAAGCTATCTCTGTTTTCGAATTTCGCTCACCTTATCTAATGAGTTAATTCAAACTTTACCCCGAATATTCGAATAAAAATCTCCATACAATTATCTCCAAATGGAAAATAAAATATTAAAATAAAACAAACAAAAACAATTTCGTTGGGTCAAAACTCAAAAGTGCAAAACATTATTTAATACAATTCAATAATATTTTATATAATACAATCTCTAGAATACAAATACTAATTATGGTGTATAAAATTTCAGGAAAGTTATTTTTGTTTAGTTCAAGAGTGACGTCTATTTTACGTGAATTATTTTTAAAATATGTTTTATTTCTTTATTTTTTCAACATTCAAAAGATATCATAGATTTTTTTTTTAAATTGTGGCCATTTTTTTCCCCCATTCTGATCAGAAACAAAATTATGGCCATTTTTTTTTTCATCCTGACCAGAAAAAAAAAATTATGACCATTTTTTTTTTCCTTTTCTGACCAGAAAATCAGAGTTCTAACTTTTTACGACAGCTCTTTCATCTTCACCTAACACTTCATTTATAACGGTTGTTTCAAAATAATGGATGGCACCAGTCCATCAGAAGAAAATGATCCATTCCAAAGGTATAAGTTCGATTGAAAAAAACTATTTAATACTTTGAGCAGAAAGAAGAGGCTACACCTGCAATTTTTATGACACTAATAGAATCCCATAGCTGCCAATGTGTACGGTTTAGTTACCTCTAAAATTTAACACAAATTTTTGCCATATTTAATCGTTGACAATTGTTAGACTTTTTAAACTGAAATTCCGGAAGTGACAGCCAATTGTACCCTTGCGACGACATTCCTCTGGCTTCAACTCGTAAAACTTGGCTAAAAGTGCTATCTTTGACAACATTTTCTGAAGGAATCTTTGCCTTTATAAGAAAATGGGAAACTAATTTCCTGGTATCTGAACAAAATGGGAAAATTTTATATTTTTACGAATATTAATGCAAATTTTTTGTATTTACGAATGAAAATGACTTCGCGAAAGTATCAGAAAAGTAGTTAGTTTGGATTTGGGAATAGCTTTCAATATAAAAAATTCTCATAACGAGGATGTGATCGCCCCCCACCCCAAAAAAGGAAATCCATGACCCCCTCTAAATGATGAGCTGAATCCGTCTTTGGCTTTGTCGAATATTGATTGATTAAAATCTCGGAAACGGAATCGAAAAAAAAATCCGCTTTATACAGGATCCTTATGCCATATTATCTTTAGATTCTTCTATGTTTTGTCATACGCCAGACAGAATGATTTTAACAATACCGTGCAAAACACAGATGCGAGAAAAATCGACAAACAAAATCTTCATTTGGCGCCCGGGGCACATGCCCCCTCTGCCCCTTTTAATTTCGGCCCTGCTTTCAAATCAGCAAACTTACAAAGGCTGTGCCCAATAATGAAGTTGTTTCTGTTTTTCAAAGATCTTGTTCTTTTTTACCGCGATTCATGTGTGTACGCAGGGTAGGGGGGGTGGGGCAGAAAATCTTTGGAAAAGTAATACATTCTTTAAAAGTATTACGCTGAATGTATTATTTTGAAAAGTAGTATTACTTGAATTTTATTGCATGATAGTTTTGTTTTAAAGGTTTTCATTAAATTTCATTGTAACTGCTGACTGCTTTACTTGGCTGAAAATACCAATTATTTTTTATTGCCCACCAGAAACTTTTTAATCGAACTGTCTTTTATATTTTTTGAGAAAAACAAAAGATCTTTCAGAAAAGGCTGCCAAATGTGGCGTTTTGAACCGAATTTCCGGACGCGGCAGTGGAGGAAGAGAAAGAAAACTGTTGTCATGAGACAACAATCAATTTTAACTCAAGATGTAATTAATTTAAAGAACAAAATCTATTGTATTGCAAATCACTTCAATAACCAAGCCTGCAAGTCTCATTCTTTTATGTGGAGTTTGGCCGAATATTCGGTTTCATTTTCGTTTTCAGCCCAAAATCCTAGTTTCGGCGAAAATACTGCCGTATATTCGGTATTACTATAACTGCCCCTCCCTAGCCTCCCCCAAACGGCACTCCCATCCAAAGAGCCGTACATACTATATATTCACATACAAGGAGATAAATCTAGAAGGTATTACTAATATTGATTAAATTCGTTATTTTTAAATTAAATTATTTTTTAATATATTTTTTATGTTTATAGCACCTTATATTTAATTAATTTTATTTCAATCAAATTATTTTGTTAATTATGTACTGCCGTTTCTACGCAAAACATTATTCAGATAACATGTTTATGTTACTTACTTTGAATTTATTTTTAAAACAATTTCGCTTTCGTTTTCAGTCGATACTAGGAATGTAACCGAAATTCAGTTTCTTTCGAACACTATTTTTATGTTTGTAAATGAGCAGAAATTTTCGCATTATTGAACGTTAAAAAAAATTTTTTTTGAGAACCGCTTTAAGGATTTACGCGTAATCATAACTCATAAATTTCGGAAAATCGAGTTTTTATTTTAGCGGCTTTATCAACGGAATTGAGACTTCTTTATGTGGTCAGAATATGGAATAGAGAATTCTATGTAAGTAAAAAAAATAAAAAAATACAATAAGCATTCTATTATAATTATAACATAAAATTGAAACTAGTTTTTTTCTCAAAATTGCATTTTTTAATAGATGACCACGGAACGATTACATTAATAATACTGAATTGTTTTTCACTTCTAATTTTGTCAGCTTTTTCCTTCTATATATAAAAAAAAAGTTTCGAATTGGAAATGGACCAATGAAAATCTGCGTAGATATTCCCGGTAGATCGGCATCCAATTTGAATGCTTAAGCATGGCCTTTCTTCGTTAATATTTAAAAAAAAACTGTTGCAAACAAAAATATGAAAATCAGTGGTATTACAGAGAAATGTTTGATAAACACGCTGATGCAGACAGTTTTCAAATCAAAGAATTATTTTAAGAGATATTTAATGCCAAAGTTGGAAAAAATCGTTCCATTAAAAAAGTTTTATTGGAGCAAAAACTATACTAGCGGTGTAGTCCTGGAAAAAAAGTGGGGGGACACTCATACTTTCGAACATTAGGGTCTTACATCACCCATAGGGCAAACTTTCTTGCTTTTCACATTTTCAACTGCATTGAAAAGTAAATGAAAAATTAAATTTAAAAATTTAAATTTAATTAAAATTAACTTAATTAAAAGGTTCTTTTTTTTGTTGGCTTACTGTAGAATTAAAAAAATTGAAACCTTTTTCATGTCTGAACAAAAGAAATGACACTTTCAGAATTTAGTGTCACCCCCGATAAAAAAAAATATATATATGTATATATATATAGATAGTAAAAAACATATTTCAGTTTTAAGACTTAAAATACACGCTTTTATTTTATATAAAATGACGTAATCCGCATCCGCTAGAGAATTCTTCATTTACTATCCAGTCTTAAACAACATCTACAGGATAAATTAGCATAAAGATGGGACACTTCCATAGAGCGTAATGGTAATGCGATTGCGATCGTAGCGCCTTTAGTGACAATGGGGAAGAAACTCCCCATTCCTGTAGTATTTTATTATTGAGTATCTACCTCATTGGGATCTTTCTTTTTTTAATGTTGCATGTTTACGTTTTCTATAGAATCTTACACCGGTACATGAATATAGAACAGATATTCTATTTTATATATCTATTATCTGTTCTATGTTCATGTACTGATATACGCATTTTTTTAAAAATTTATTTAACATGATGCGTGAACAATTTAAGTGCAACGAAAAACAAAGTAAACATTTAATCTTGAATGCTATATATCAAAAGCAATGGTGTAATATAAGACTATACGAAATATTGCACTAGACAAGTCCCAGAAAATTTCATAAATATTCCCATTTAATAGGAAAATTTTTATAGCCGATGTTTTATTAATTTATGAAGTTTAACGTATTAAACAATCGTTACAATCTTTTAAAATTTACGCATTTTCCCTTTCTTACTGATAAAGTAAAAATATTGCTTTTAATGTAAATAACGTTCAACCAATTGAATAATATTTATAATATTAACATATAAGAAATAATAATAAAATTACAGATTTTGAAAAATTTCTTTCGACAAATTTTTAGAATTATATGAATCTAAAAGTTAAAAATAAATAGAGGTACCGACATTACACTCAGTAAAATTTTATTCGATATGAATAAATTAACACAATGCCTGAAGTTGATTTTTTTACAATTTAATCTCATAAACTTACACATTTCCGTTCTTAACAGAATTTTCTAGGGTTTTTCTTTTATATCATTACTCTAATTATCGTTTTGTAAATTAAAAGTAACAACAATACAAGCACGATAAAAAAAAAAAAAAAAAAAAAAAAAAAAAGTCCTTCCGGCCAGTGCCGGGAGGAAGAGGTAGCTTTCATATTCCTTATTTTTAAAAAGCCAACTTATATTATTCAAACAGACGAAGCTCAATTAAGTGGAAACCGAATGTAGGAGATTCAATACCAATTATTATCAATACTAAATCATTATGAATGAGAATTTCGCGAAATTAGTCAGCTTTATCCAAGCTGCTTTTATTTAAAGTCACTTATATTTGGCTGCCAAATTTGGCGATTTCTTAAAGTGCCTGCCATTTTAAGACAACAATGATAGGTAGATGGTAGTAATGGATAAGGTAGATGAGGCTAACCAGTGAACTTGGTCGAGACCTTAGTAATTGCTGTGCACATGCTCACTCATATCGGAATCGGTTGATATATACGAGTGCTGTCACAGGCAAAAAATCAGATTTTTCAAAATGTCACCCACTTTAGAAATTGAAACTGCTATATCTGAGCCATTTTTTAAGATAAAAACAAACAAAAAATGCTCCTTAATCCTTATATCAAGGTCAAATACTTAAGAAAGAAACCTTTTTCAATTTCTAATTTTTTTGCACCTCACTTTAAATATAATTTTTTTTTATTTAATGGCCGCCATTTTGAAACAAGATGGCTGATGAAGCTGGCCAGCGAACTTGGTCGAGATATTGATGCATACTATCCACATGCCTTCTTCCATCGAAATAGGCGAATACGTGTGGTATCGCGTGACAAATACAAGATCGTTTCAAAGTGTTAGCCATGATAGAAATTCAAAGTGCTATAATTCAACCACTTTTTAAGATATAAACAAAAGAACAAATTTTCAGAAACAAAAACTGCTCCAGAATCTTTGTATCAAGGCCAAACACATAAAAAAAATCTTTTTCATTTTCCAATTTTTTGATATCTCATTTTAAATTTAATTTTTTTTAATTTTTTTAAATGGCCACCATTTTGAAACAAGATGGCGAATGAAGCTGGTGAACGAACTCGGTTGAGTTATTTATATGTACTATGTACACACCAAGGTACATCCAAATCGGTTCATAAATACGTCTGTTATCACGTGGCAAAAATCAGGACGTTTCAAAATGTCAGCCACGCTAGAAATTCAAAATGCTATAACTCATCCATTTTTTAAGATATAGACGAAACAAAAACTGCTCCCGAATCTTTTTATTAAGGTCAAACACATAAGAAAAAAATATTTTTTCAATTTTCAATTTTTTGCTACCACATTTCAAATTAAAATTTTTCTTAAAATTTTAAATGGCCGCCATTTTTAAACAAGATGGCGGATGAAGCTGGCCAACGAACTCTTTCGAGACAATGGTCTGTACTATGTATAAACGAAGTTACATCCAAATCGGTTCATAAATACGCCTTTTATCGCGTGACAAAATTCAGGACGTTTTAAAATGTCAGCTTCGCTAGAAATTCAAAATGCTATAACTCAGCCATTTTTTAAGATATAGACGAAACAAAAACTGCTACGGAGTCTTTGTATAAAGGTCATATACATAAGATAAAAATATTTTTCCATTTTCAATTTTTTGGTACCACATTTCAAATTTTAAATTTTTTAAAAAATTTTAAATGGCCGCCATTTTGAAACAAAATGGCGGATGAAGCTGGCCAACGAACTCGGTCGAGACATTGGTATGTACTATGTACACACCGAATTACATCCAAATCGGTTCATAAATACGAGAGTTACAGTGTGACATAGGTCAGATATATATATATATATATATATATATATATATATATATATATATATATATATATATATCAATTTTGAACGGAGGGTGGTTTCGGGGTCTGGGGGTCATGATCGATGAAAATATACCAAAATTTTTTGAAATCGCTTTCCTCCGAATGGCTGCAATAGGTAGCTTTTTGTAAAGAAAGCTACCTAACAGCTAAATAAATAAAGCGTAAATACAATATCATCTGCCTCTTCTTCGTTTGGAAAGAATAGATATTCAAAACATAAAGCGTAAACATATTTCTTCAACATATGTAAATTTCGGTCCGTAGTAACGCTAGTACTGTTGTCATTACAGATTTCGCCATAAATGTCCCATCTCGTATGTTAATCTATTTGCTATAGTAAAGTACGCATATGACGTCACTATCGCTGAATAATACACAAATCTCGAAAAAAGAGATGTCATTCAAGAAACTCGACAAAAAAAATCAGCTATCAAATGATTCATATGCCTTCATCTGTTTGTAATATTAAAATAGATTTTTAAAATTAAATTTGGTTTATAATAGCTCGATGTTTTATCAGAAATCCTTCATCTATAGTTTTTCAAAATAGTGCGTATTTTAATTACATTTTTAAAAGTTGTTATGAGAAAATGGCAACAAAAATATATAATTACTATTTACCAACTATTTTTCCTTTACTTTCAACATAAATGGAGTATTTGAGCTGCCAAGATTAAACAAATGCGCTAAAAACTACAAAAGAATTAATATTTTAAAAATAAATTGAGATGCAGTTTACAAACAAATTGCGTTTAAAAGTACTTTTTTTCCCAATACGACGGTATAAAAATTGAAAATATGCGATGCTTAGAAGTTAAAAAAATTGCAGTAGAGTATTTAACCATACAATGATACATCTGCTTTGTTTTACGTCTGGCTTATACAACGGAAGTTATTTTTTTGAGACGACACTTTAATAGCTGGGAGAAAAAAAAAGCATACCGGTGGCTAAAAAGTAATTTTCGAAAATTGCTGCACTTTTTAAATGTGTTTAAAATTTAAAATGTGTTCATATTTGAACCAGACCACGTTATATAAAGCACTTCCCTAATCGATTATTTTAACTATTATTGTCTGAATAGAACTGGTAAATTTTATGCATTTACAAACAGAAAATGTAACTTTGATAACGTGTCATAAAACAGCCAGTTTGGAATTGTAGACGAAGAAAAATCGTAAGATATAAAAATTGATATTATACCGATATGACCCTTCCCTACAAAAAGAGGCACATGACACACAGACTCCACCTCATCTACAAGGAAAGATGGATCCACCCGTGGTGCAAATCACAAATGCATAGACGCAACTTTAATAAACTATATTACTAAATAAAAGTTATACCATCTTTTTTGGTTTCAGTGTAATTAACAGTTTCAATAGTTTCATAAATGTGTTCTGATTAATTAAAATATTTATTTTTTAATTTTGTGCAATTTAATTCAGCATTTGTAATAGAAAAATGTAAGATCTGTTACTACATTCCCATTTAATAAAATAAATAAGTTTTGCGCTTCTTAGTACTAATAACATCTGTTACTTCAATCTTAGTTTTAAACATCGTACTATAGATAAGATTTTCTTTCAAATTTTTGAAAATGGTACATATTGTTTACATAAATAATTAATTTATTTTTTTGTACACAGTTATTCAAAATGAAAAAGAAATTCATTAAACGTAATTTATGTTACAACGATTTTACATTTTTTATTCCAAATACAACTTTAACTAGAATAAAAATCATGCTCCATGCATAGAATATGAAATATTTTCTAATACTATCAAAAATATTTTATTATCATTATTTTTTTCATACAAGAAACAGCGATGCGTTAATAGACATTTTAGAAAATACTTAATAAAGTTAAAAGCCTTATCTCAGTAATTACTGCCTAGACGAAGTAGTCCCTAAAGACATTAAGGGACTACTTCACTCACGGGAACTGAATTCGCTTACTAATGTTAATCCTATGGGAGAAGTTTTTAAAAAGGTATATCGTTTGCATGTCAAAATTTTTAAATGATTTTTTTTTTTTTTTTTTTTTTTTTTTTTTGCATTAGATAGCCAAGGTCGATTTTCATAATGCCCGTTTTTTAGTTTTTCGATTTTGTTCGCAGTCATTTTTTATGAGGATAGGTCGACTTTCGAAACCGGTTCCGAAAGTAAAATTATCTAAATTGAAAAAAAAAAAAAAATACAAACAAAATCGGGAAAAAAAAAAAAAAAGATTCGGCCTTTGTAGAGATTGGCCTCAGCTATTCAATGAAAAAAAAAAATCTTTTACAAATATTAAAAGTCAAACAAGAAAAAAAAAATCTTCCATATGATTAACATTAGAAAGCGGGTGTGAAGAATTTGCGAGTGTTAAGGGTGTATTCGAAAAAATATTTTTTCACCCTCAACAGCTCGAAATTTTCTGAGACATTTTCAGACTCATTTTTAAAAGTAAAAACATGAAACTTGCTGGGGTGATTTCTGAAGACATGTTTAACATGCCGTGTGATTTCATTTTCAGCTCAATTAATTAGAATTTGATTTTTAAACAATTATTTTCTCAGTATGACCATTTTTTTCATTCCCAGATCGCCCGCTTCGGAAAATTCGGTTCAAAACGCCAACTTTGACAGCGTTTTTTACAATATTTTCTGCATTTATCAATAAATTAAGAAGCACGGCACATTATATAGTTTCTAAATAAGAGAATTTCCCAATATTGAATTGATGTATATTATGTATATTTGATGCGTTTGAGAACAAAAATGAATTTTAAAATGAATCAGAAAATAAGCAGTTTGGATCGAAATACACCCTTTTAACATGCAAAATCTTCAGTAATATAATCCCTGCATTTTATGCATACCACACAGTAAAACTAAAAGTTTAATTAAATAGAACAACGCTTTTCACTAAGAAAAAGGTTTTTACCGTTCATTGACGACAATATTTGTGTATCCATGTCTTTTGTGCAGTCCTATGTATGAATTTATTTATATTATATTCACACAGTAAGACTTAGTTGTGCTAAAAAACAAATAACACTCTTGAAAATGCATTTTCATCAAATCCCGCCCACACAATTTAAATATTTTGAATTGTTGCACTGCATATAATTTGTAGAATTCATTCCACAGAATTTAATAAAAATTAGTTGAGATTGAAAAAGCACATCTTACAATGTTGCTTATACACTGTTAAAGAAAATTGATATGATATATTCCCTATGCTTTCTGTGGATGACGTTATCTCCCTCTTCAATAACGTATATAAATTTCAAAAAACGCTTTTCAAACAATTACTGTCATTAGTGAGTTCAGGAGGTGGCCCGGAGGGGACATTCCCCCGGAAGATTTGAGATTTCGTGTTTTGAATGGTCAAAAAGTGCAATCCCCCTCGGAACTCTATAATGTCACCCTCAGAGCCACAGAAATCCCCCCCCCCCCCCCCGAGGAAAGTGTCTGAATTCAACACTGATTATTGTAAACCGAGATTAATACAATGTAATTTATTTCTATATCCCTGTAAATAAACGAAAGAAGCTACACGATACGTATTCTATATTAAGCGTGTTGTGCCCTTCAGTGATGTATATCAATTTCTTTATGTTTGAAGTAGTGTAACATCATTAAAATACAAAATATAGAATTTTCTTTCCATAGGACATAATTTAACGGAATATTTTTTTATGTATACCTGCAAACGAACTATAAGTGCTAAACACATCATTTTCATTAAAGAATCTTTGTAGTAAATAGTAAATCATAATAATGTATATAAATAGAGTGGCAATCCAAGTTTATTTACGGGCAATCGGAATGACGAACCAAAGTCATAAACTTTTCAACTATGTTAGAAAGTGTTAAAATGTTGTAGTTTAATTTTGTATTGTTTATGCTACTGCAAATTTTATTGAGATTGCAGAAATTTTCAAACAATATTGCCGTTATTAAATAAAATCTATACTTTATTTTAAAACAAAGTATTTTAGAAATATAACAAATAAAACGCATATTAAAAACTCCCAAATTAAACTTCTATCAGCTTTTATTTACAAAAGGAACTAGTGAAACATATTACTATTTTTTTTCTGCATACCTGATATATTTTAATCGGTGGTTTAGAAAAAAAAATATACAAACACAAAAGAAAAACAGAACTAAAAATAGTCTTTTACGGGGGCTTCAGGAGGACAGGCCCTCTCCCTGATGAATAATTCTTGGTATCCTTTCTTTTACTATTCAATTACTTTAAATCCTATGCGAAGAACAAGCTTTGTTATTTTTTTAAATTTTCGAGAGGGAAAGAAAATTTAGTTAATTAAATTTGAAAATCTAAAGAGGGGCAATTCTGCTCAACTACCATTTCTGGCACCCATGTTTCCTTTCCATCCCATTGTACAAAAGATATAATTTTATACAAAAACATATTGATATTTGGAAAATATGAAACCCTTATCAAAGACTCATGGTATAACATAGCATATAATTAAAAATATTATTTATCAAAACTCAAAATATGCTTACGATTCTCTTGCATCGGACTTTTGATCTTCAATTGTGCTCGATAATTTCGTATCTATCATCACGGCATTGTTATACTATCATCGACGACCAACGTTTCGAAGAAATTATAAAACTTTCCAATTTTGGCTGCCTATATCGTTTCATTGTTATTTTTTCCTTCAAAAATAAAAATTTTGATGCAAAATACTTATGGCTAGAATTTAAAAAACAGATACTTCAGAGATATTCGCTGGAATTCAAAATAATCCAATGCTTGTAGTTTATTCCTGTCTAAAGATGTAATCTCTGAATAGTAAACCAAGAAATAATTGTCAATGTGAATGATACAGGAAGATAGGAGAAAAAGGGGATAATGATTTTGTGGGATTCTTGGCACTGCAATATATCAGGAGTTGTCGGTCTGCATTGGTGTCCCTTTTGTTGATTTATTCTGTATTCAATTGCAGACACCATACCAGTCATCTGAGGACCCCTACTAACCAACAGTACGTGACAGATATGACAATTACCCCGAACGTCTTTAAATACCTTATTTACTGACTAATGGAAACATGCTGTTGTTAATTACCATGTGAGAAAAACATAACCAGTCTTTCAAAACTGAAACATCTGGATATTTTTTAAACGGAGACTACGGTGTATAAAGATCTTTTTCAAAGAGCTTTTGTGGTCTTTCTCTTTATGTTAGGAAAAAGGAGGAGGATAATAGTTTTCGATTAGAAAATTCCAAGTAAAACTAATGTATGCATCTGAAGGAACTAATGTTAGCGCGGTATTTCAGGTGTTTCACTACTGTTAATTATGGTGAAACGGCAAGTAAATATCCCTTTCTCCCCAATTCCTTTCAGTTTGTTTTCTGAATACTCAAAAAAAAAAAAACTCAAATAGTTTTAAAAATCAATTCTTTACTTCATAAAATTCTTAATTTATTAATGTGCTTTTTATTTTAAACATTTAATAAATCAGGAAGATCTGCGTCCCCTCGCTCCCTTAGCGTCCCCCTTGAAAAAAAAAGTAAGGGGACGCTTGAAATAAAATAAAAAAGTGGGGGGACGCTGTCCCCCTGCGTCCCCCCTCGACTACACCACGGAACTATACATGCAAATTTAATCATTTTTAGATCATTTTATACGTTATAAGTTCCCGGTGTGCAGATTGCATTTATATTTTTTATTTGACCCATTTTTTGAGATTTTATTTCTATTTTAAATTCAAATTTTCAGCTTTTCGAGAGATATTTTTTATATATTTTAGAAAATGTTATTAATTTAAACTGTTTCCAATTGTATAAACAGCGAAACAATAATGTTTACTTCAAATTAAAAATTTATTTACACGTGACTATTGTAAACAGAAATAAAAACTTTAAAATTAGAATTAAATGATCACATGTTAAAAGCAGGAAAATTACGTCATAAGAACCATATTCACACTTGAATTTTAAAAGAGAAACAAAATGTTAAAATAAAAAAATTATTATGCGCTAAAACTTGTAAAGGGAAGAAATTACATCATATTTAAAATGGCCAAAAAATATAGTAAAATAATTTAAATTAAAAAATATATTTGCGCGAGATATTTTGAGATAATCTTTTCAACTATTATCGTGAATTCGAAGACAGCGCAAATAATATTTCCTTCTAACAACTAAAGTATTTTCACCTGAATATTAATAAGAGAAATAAAACTTTGGTGTAAATTACGTCAGATTTAAAACGATACATTTAAAATGAATTACTTAAAAGAACTATCTTATAGCGCTGTTAAAAAATACCGGGAGACAAGGACACTGTTTACTTAATTCATTTTACATTAGCTTATTTTCAAATGTTTAACTAATTTTTTAATTAAATACGTAAACAGCCATTGAATCTCTTAACAGCAGCAGATTTGGTCTTAAAAATCTCCAATCCAAGGAAAACGAATGGAAACTCGTTTACAGAAAAATCACTACCTTTTTTTTAATTCAATATTTTTAAAGCCGATCAAATTAGCGTGCTTTTTGGATTTTGGTGTGCCTGAACGGGGGTTAGCGAGCGTAGCTCGTAGGGGGCAGAGCCCCCTAGTTTCTTATATAATTATGCAGTGCATTAAGGATTTTTTTTCTTTTGTCAATCATCAAAAATCAGCATTTTTCAACGATAAAAGTTGAATACCCTCTTCAAATAATCAGCATAAAAAAAAAAGAGAGAGAGAGAGAGAGAGAGAGCTTTTCATAATTTCCACCCTTTGTCTCGTCTAGTCACTGAAATAAGTCATATTTAATTAAAAATTACTGTTTATTTTAATTTCAGATAAGCCAAATTTAAACTACAATGGTCGTCGCAACTCACACGCACACACACACACAAAAAAAAAACACCAACAACGTCGTGTCGCGCATGTGTCGTGTGTTAATTAGTATTTTATGGGAAAATACCTCCACATCCACCGATTTCTATTTCCTCCAGAAAGATAGAGAGCTCCAGCATACGGTATAATAATTTAAAAAAAAAGTATCACATCTGGTATTACTACAGAAACCACTGGGTATCTATAGAACCGATTTGAAACCCCGCCGAAATGGTAATTTGTCTTCTTAGTAACTCCCACGTTACTGACTAACAGCATTGAAAACTGAACCCAAATACATCATCCGCACTTCTCTTTACTTATATTTATCCATTCTTTTGTAAAAGGACCTTTTAGAATTTTAGTGGTTTATCTATTTATTTTAATTACATATGTATTTTTCAATTCATATATCGGGGTAGTGTTTGAAGTTTAAAGAGGTTAAGCAGATCCGGTTACAAAAAAAAAAAAAAAAAAAAAAAAAAAAAAAAAAAAAAAAAAAACGTTTTTACATACAGGCTTTTTCGGATGCTAAAAATATTATCGAATTTTTAAATAGATATGAAAAATTAACATTTTCTTCTTTCAAAAGCAAAATTTGCATAAGTTTCCATTGCAAAATCTTGTGAAGAATTAGTCTTGGCGGTCTAACACTTATATTATCATTAAGAAATTATGGAATGCTCCACTTTAGTAGAACTAAGGGCATCAATTTATGTGTGTATTTGTGGGGAGTGTGCGTGTGTGTGTGTGGGGGGGGGGGGGGGGGGTGTTGCTATTACAAAAACACGATACTACTTTTTTTCAAGTTATTTTTTCAGAGGCGCTGAAAAAAATCTGGCCAAGTGACCAAGGGCGCCATGATTACAAAAACACGGTATTAGTTTTTTTAAACTTATTTTTACAGAGACGCTAAAAAAATCTGTCCAAGGGCGCCATGATTACAAAAACACGATGATAGTTTTTTGAAAGGGATTTTTACAGAGGCGCTGAAAAATATCTGACCAAGGGCGCCATGATTACAAAAACACGATATTAGTTTTTTAAAACTTATTTTTGCAGAGGCGCTGAAAAAAATCTGACTAAGGGCGCCGTAATTAAAAAACACGATATTAAGTTTTTGAAATTTATTTTTACAGATGCGCTGAAAAAAATCTCTCTAAGGGCGCCATGATTAAAAAAAACACGATAATAGTTTTTCAAAATTATTTTTACAGAGGCGCTGAAAAAATCTGACCAAGGCCGCCATGATTACAAAACCATGATATTAGTTTTCTTAAAGTTATTTTTACAGGGCGCTGAAAAAAATCTCACCAAGAGCGCATTCATTACGAAAACACGACATTAGTTTTTTGAAAGTTATTTTTACAGAGAGGCGCTGAAAATAAATCTGACCAAGGGCACCATGATTACAAAATTACGATATTAGTTTTTTGAAAGTTATTTTTACAGAGAGGCGCTGAAAAAAAAATCTGCCCAAGGGCGCCATGAGTACAAAAACGCGATAATAGCTTTTTGAAAGGCATTTTTACAGAGGCGCTGAAAAATATCTGACCAAGGGCGCCATGATTACAAAAACACGATATTAGTTTTTTAAAACTTACTTTTACAGAGGCGCTGAAAAAATCTGACCAAGGGCGCCATGATTACAAAAACACGATATTAGTTTTTTGAAATTTATTTTTACAGAAGCGCTGAAAAAATCTGACCAAGGGCGCCATTATTGCGTAAACACGATATTAGTTTTTTTTTAAACTTATTTTTACAGAATCGCTAAAAAAATCTGTCCAAAGGCACCATGATTAGAGAAACATGATGATAGTTTTTTGAAAGGGATTTTTACAAAGGCGCTGAAAAAAAATTTGACCAAGGGCGCCATGATTACAAAAACACGATATTAGTTTTTTAAAACTTACTAGGGGGCTCTGCCCCCTACGAGCTACGCTCGTCAACCCCCGTTCAGACACCGCAGACTCTAACAGCACGCTAATTTGATCGCCTTTAAAAAGATTTCGGAAGATTGAATTATAATTTGAATCTGACTATTATAATCTGACGTAATTTTCACCAAACTTTTCTTTCTCTTCTTAATATTCACGTCAAAATACTTTTGTTAGAAATGAAATATTATGATCATCTTAAAACGTCAAGTAAATGTCTCGTGCAATTTTTAAATTAAAACTGTTTTGCAATATTATTTTTTGTTCATTTTACGTTATAAGTGTAATATGACGTAAATTCTCCTATTTAGGACTTCTAACGCATGTTACTGAATTTATTATTTTACAATATTCTTTCTCATTTAAAATTCACGTGTAACTATAGTTTTTATGACGTAATTTTCAATGAGTTCCTGCTTTTTATATTTTTTGTTTATAATAGTCACGTGTAAAATAAATTTTTAATTTGAAGCAAACATTACTGTTTGCGCTGCTTATACAGCTGGCAACAGTTTAAATTAATACAATTTTCTAAAATTTGCAAAAAATATGTCTCGAAAGGCTAAAAATTTGAATTTAAAATAGAAATAAAACCTCGAAAAATTATTCAAATTAAAAAACTAACTGCAATCTGCACACCGGGAAATTCTGACGCATAAAATGATCTAAAAATGATTAAATTCCTGTGTACAGTTTTTGCTCCTATAAAACTTTTTTAATGGAACGATTTTGTCCAACTTTGGCATTAAATATCTCTTAAAATAATTCTTCGATTTGAAAACTGTCTGCATCAGCGTGTTTATCAAACATTTCTGTATAATACCACCGATTTTCATATTTTTGTATCCAACAGTTTTTTTTAATATTAACGAAGAAAGACCTCCGGTCACAAAAAATTCAAAACCGGCGGCGGCGGCGGCGGTGACAGCGGTAGTTACTTTTTTTTAGAATAGAGAGATTTTTACAGAGGCGCTGAAAAAATCTGACCAAGGGCGCCATGATTACAAAAGCATGATATTAGTTTTCTGAAAGTTATTTTTACAGGCGCGCTGAAAAAATCTCACCAAGAGCGAATTGATTACGAAAACACGACATTAGTTTTTTGAAAGTTATTTTTACAGAGGCGCTGGAAATAAATCTGACCAGGGGCGCCATGATTACAAAATTACGATATTAGTTTTTTGAAAGTTATTTTTACAGAGAAGCGCTGAAAAAAAATCTGTCCAAGGGCGCCATGATTACAAAAACACGATGTAGTTTTTGAAATTTATTTTTACAGAGGCGCTGAAAAAAATCCCTCCAAGGACGCCGTGATTACAAAAACACGATATTAGTTTTTTGAAATTTATTTTTACAGAGGCGTTGAAAAAATCTGACCAAGGGCGCCATTATTAAGAAAACACGATATTGGTTTTTTTAAACTTATTTTTACAGAGGCCTTAAAAAAATCTGTCCAAGGGCGCCATGATTAGAGAAACACGATGATAGTTTTTTGAAAGGGATTTTTACAGAGGCGCTGAAAAAAAAAAAATCTGACTAAGGGCGCCGTGATTAAAAAATACGATATTAAGTTTTTGAAATTTATTTTTACAGAGGCGCTGAAAAAAATCTCTCCAAGGGCGCCATTATTACGAAAACACAATATTAGTTTTTTTTAACTTATTTTTACAGAGGCGCTAAAAAAATTGTCCAAGGGCGCCATGATTACCAAAGCCGCCTCTGACAAAGGGACCAAATGAAATTAAAATGAAAATCTCCTGTCTTAAATTGGCATTTTTTTTTTGTTTTGTTTTTTGTACTTTCACAAAAAACAGAAATACCAAACTACCGGGCAGCCACCCAGGGCGCCGAATATTTGACATAAAATATACTAAATACATCATTAATACCAATATTAATTTATGTAGAAGTTACTATTCTTCGGGGTACTGAATAAAATCTGGACCAGGGTGCCATGACTATCAAAGTCTCTGTGAATGAATCCATTTAAAATGAGAATATATTTCTTATACAGTGTTTCGTCGTTTATACTTGCACAAAAGGCAGAAATACAAAAATACCTCACAACACCAGGGGCGCTAAATACTTAGACGCAGAAAATGTGCAAACGTATTAGACGCAGACTTATTAGACACTTATTAGAAGCATTCCTAGAACAGAAATTATTTAGGCGTATATCTAAATAAGTGAGTACTTAATATTATTTTTCTTAGAATTTATCATTAGTACAGGCTTTGAAACAAAGTCTGGTCCTGGATACCATGTGTAACAATGGCATATCTGATTGTCGATAACTTATGTTATCTCGAAATTTGTTTATCTAATTGTCTTTGATCACACATAGTTTGCTTATGCTATACTTTAAAAAATAAAAAGCATTACTTTTTAATTTTACAAATGAAAATCTTTGAAAATTTTATGCCTTTCAAAATGCGTGCTTAAAAAAAAAAAAAAATAAATAAAAAAAGAAAAGAAAAAAAAAAGAAAAAAGTGACGATGGGCGCACCGGGCATTTGCCTCGTTGCCCGGTGGGCCAGTACGACCCTACGTGTACGTGTCAAAAAGAAAGACAAAGAGATATCTTACAGAAAAATAAACAAAAATCTGTTTACATTTTAAATAAATTGTAAGCATGGTTTGTTTTGTTTTGTTTTGTTTTTCAATTATATTTCTTTCCTATAATTATTTTCTGTTTATAAGTTCCAAATTAAAAAAATACTTAAATGAATGTTAAGCTGTCATTAGTAAATTAATTTCACCCTTCTAACCCATAAATGTAAAATTGCCTCTACCTACGCAAACATTCTGTAATTTTTAATAAATCATCTGCGTTTTTACTTATTGTCATATGTTTCATTATATGAAATCTTAAACTTGGTTATTATGAGACCTCTGCTATTACGAACAAATGTTGCAGTTCACTTGTTCTCGCTATAAGAGAATTTGACAATATATACACATTAACAGCAATAAAAAAACTTCAATTGCTAAACATTCATTCCATTACATGTATCGTAATATTAGGGTGAATGTATATTTTGTTTATATGCAGGTTTAAACAAACTATAAATTTCATCTTTTTGCTTTCTTCTATCCATAATAGAAGAAAGTATTCTAATTGATTTTTTTTTCGACGGATTTACACGTTTTAGGGTCAGAGATTCCGAAAAACGTGTTTTTACAAATTGTCCATGTGTGTGTGTGTCTCTTTGTATCATTCAAAAGGGTATGCAATTATTCATAGAATTGAATCAAATTTCATATTATATGTTTTTTGGCTTTGGCCACTAGATCCCAGTTGAATTTGGGAATGTTCCGCTAGCAGGGGGCGCTGTAATAGTGATATTTGTGCGATTTTCGAGACAGGATGGCGATTGACCAAGCTGTATACCAGTTGCTCAGAATTCGACAGCCTCGCAGGTGCGAGATGCCGTGAATGCGTTAGGAGATGATATAAGATTGGACTAACCAGAAAAGAAGGGGAATAAATCATACTGAATCACCCAAGAGTCTAATCTAAGTTTAATTTTCGACTTTGACTTGGTTTATTTCTAGTATTAACATGCATGAGATAGAAGAAACTTTTGAGATCGGCACAGCCAACTTATTTATTGCTGTTCTTTCTTTTTTTGTGGTGAAAAAGTTATAATTCAAATTCTGCTTGCATTTTTGTGTTATTGAATAAATGTTGCATTTGCTGGAAAGTGTTGGCAAACTGAATAATGGTGATGAAATTCAGTTTGAAGTTCTGTGTATAAATGTGATTGTCTTACTGCTTGAAGATTTTAGAAGACATGTAAATCAAAGGTAGAAATGCAAATTCTACTTGCTAGGTGTGATAGTTGAGTATCAATGACACTTCAGCAATTCACCCTTTTTACCTGAATAAGCTAATATAATACCGACTGTGCGATCTTCGTGTTATGGAACCGAATGCTAAAAGTAGGAGAATAAAATAAAAAACAATTGTAACTACTTTTTTTTAATTTTAATGATTAAGAAGATTTTTCAAAATTCTTTACTTAGCAATTTAAATTGTGAAAGAATCCTTTTCTTAATAAATTTCGGTGTTTATTTATTACTAGCAAACTTGCCCGCCGTTGCCTGAGTACGTCAAAAAACAGCAGGAATTACGAAAAAGCTCTGAAAATCACATCGCGAAAAAAAATTGAAAAGAGAAAAAAATATATATATATTGTGCTCGAAGATTGCAAGTTGATTCCTTTCACTTATGTGGAAAAATAGTAGCAAATCGCTAAAATACACCAAAAATCACATACAAAATTCCCGAAAAATTCGAAAATTGCTATACGAAATCCGAAGAAACTTTATTAAAATGAGGGCAGAATGTACTTTAGGTCAAAAATGGAATGTCAAAAAATTGCAGCAGATCGCGCAGAAACGTAAAAATCGCATTAAAAACACAAAAAGTTCAAAAATCACGAAAGTCAAAATTTACCATAATTGGATAAAAGTTTCAAATCTAATTCCTTTGACCTGTGGGCTCTCTTAAAATTTATGTTTTGGAAATCATGCTAAGCATTAGATCATGTTACTTTTATTCTTAATTAATTTACTTGGATTCCTTTAAATATAATTAATATAATCCCTTAAGTTAATATTAGTTTTTGTTGCATTAAAATATCTCAATTTCTTGATTTTCTGTAAGCAAGTAAATCCTATTCTTTTACAGTGGAAGTCTATGGGAATTTGGCGAAATATTAGAGATATCGCCAAGTTGGCGTCACTTTTGGGGACTAATTTTGGTCGCCAAATTTGGGCGATATATCGCCAAGTTGACGACAAACTTGTCGTTATTTGGCGACAGAACTGGATCCCCCCTTCGGTAACCCTCCTTATAAGTATGGAGATGCATTACATGCTGTTCAATAATCGCATAAAAAATTCGCTAAAAATTTAAAAATCGCTGTACGAATTTCGGATAAACTTTTTTGAAAAGAGAACAAAATTTACTATACTGGGTTAAAAGAAAGAAACCGTATTCTTTTTCCTAATGTGGGAAAATCGAATTAATATAATCCCTTAAGTTAATATTAATTTTATTGCATTAAAATATCTCATTTGGTTGATTTTCTGTAAGCAAATAATCCATGTTGGTTTACAATGGAAGTCTGCGGGAATTTGGCGAAATATTAGAGATATCGCCAAGTTGGCGTCACTTTTGGCGATTCATTTTGGTCGCCAAATTTGGCAATATACCGCCAAGTTGGCGACAAACTTGGCGGTATTTGGCGACAGAACTTTGTCTCTCTACGGTAACCTCCTTATAGGTATGGAAATGCATTAAATGCTGTTCAATAATTTCATAAAAAATTCGCTAACATTTCAAAAATCGCTGCACGAACTCCGAATAAACTTTTTTGTAAAGAGAACAAAATTTGCTATATGGGTTAAAAGAAAGAAACCATATTCTTCTCACTTATATGGAAAAATCGCCTCGAAACTTAAAAAAATGCTAAAAATCGCATAAAAAATTAAATAAAAAAAATTTTATCAAAAAATCGAAAATCAGGCTTCGATGTGCAAAACTTCATATATAGACGTACATTTTCCCCAAATTTTGTAGCTCTATGTGCAGTGGTCTCTTCAGAACACCGTCGACACGCTCACTCACTCACACACAAACTTCTTTCCTTATTATTATAGATACTACTGTCGAATCAGAGGACTATAAGACGTGACTATTCAAAATGCTCTTTAACATATTTGTATGTTTATGAAAATTCTCATTAACGTGTGTGTTTTTCCTATGTTAACTATTAATTGTATATTTTTTACATTTGTAGGCTGCTGTGGTGCCACCTCAACTTCGCTTACAAGAAAACCGTGCATCTGCAAAATCCCTCTCTGCATCAGCAGATTTTCTAAACGATAATGATACAACATGAACTTCTGCGAACGAAAAAACATGGACTTATGGGCATTACGATATTCTATCTACAAGGCTGTGAAATCACACAAACTTGGTTAAACTTGGTTTTGTTGTCCACAAGCTTGGTAAAGTGTTTTAGGATCCTGTACTGATGGTGGGAATATTCCGCTGCAATCGTTCCTCACACACATTTTTCTGTAACAGAAAATGAGAGAGAGATAATATTTCTGCGATTTTCTCCATATGAGAGGCAGCTATGTACAAGAGCTTTGTATTTTGATGAGTATCTTGTGGTATTTAAATGATTGTTAAAAATTACGGTGGCTTTGTAAATAAATCTGAATATTTTATAAGATTTATGTGATTCCACGTGAATATACATTCCTGTGAGCTTTAGGAAGGAGTAAATTATTATAAGAAATGGACATACTTCTATAGAAAGTATATATTATGCCACGTTTTTCTGACTTTTCAAATTTTACTGCACTAATTATGTGTTTATCGGATCTAAAAGTCACTTCGTGGCTTTTATAGGTGTCATATTGATCATTCTGGTGGATGAAGAGGAACTTTTGCCATAAAAAAATAAAAGTTCTGAAAGAGAAATATATCTATATTTCGGTGTTTCTTGGCGGAAAAGGGTGGCTAAAAGACAACGAAAGTATAACATTTAAGAAATGTGTTCACTTAAATTCAGTTTTAGGAGCAATGATACATTTTTTCGGTATAAAAGCTTTCTCTAACCGAAATTTATTTAAATGACCAAACATATAAAATTTTATTTTTATGGAATGACTTTTATTGTTTTATCTTTACATTTTAATTGCGTTCTAAATTAGCTTTAGTGAATATTGTTTAATGTTTCTTATTTCACTATATACTTCAATAAACACATAAAAAAAGATGCCTGAAATATCTTTAAAATTTGAAAAACATAATATAAAGAGGAAAGAAAATTGGAAAGGGTGAGGGGCTATGACAGTCACTTGTAGATGTTTAGTCTTGCGACACTAGTTTTTATTATTGCATCTAATGTATTCTACATCTATTAAATGGAGATTTCATATGTACATTTTACATAAATTGCTATGTTTTACATCATCCCGTTATACATTTCACATAAAACATTACCATATTTGTTGGCTACTGAACATAACCTTACCCTGTTACTTTTCATGTCTACATTCTTACAACCCACTGCTTCAGTATTACTGTCAATTACATTTTAAAACTACACTATTACTTTCGATCATTATTCATATTACCGCACCTTTTATTTAATTTATTCTACATACATTATGTATAAATCACATAAGTGTATATTATACCTTTTCTATAAACATGCATTTTACTTTTTCTATAGATATGGCTGTGCTTATATTAAATAAAAATAAATTGAAGTTAATTTATACTTTATATACAAAAATCTTTTCTCCCCAGTTACAATAATGTACCTTCTTTAAACATATGTGAAATGCACACTTGTACGGAATCGTTTTTCTAAAAAACATAATAATATTTTTCTTCCGTAACGTGCCATAACTATTCATCTTACCCTATTTAGAACAAATCTGTGATGATTACCTTCACGAACACATTTATAATTTTATCTTTATATGCATTACTGTTGTTGTTAAAAATATTATCGTAAATTTCTTCACCTAACCTAAATTTGCATAACTAATTAGGCTTAATCTTTTTGTTATGATACATTTTTTTTTAAGTAAAATTTGATATGTATAATAAGGATACAAAATTAGATAAAAACATCAAAAATACTTAACGTTTAAAGTCGGTTCCTTGATGTATTAATAGATTATCGTAAAAGGGAATTTTTGTCAAAATAATACAAAAAAAAAAACACTTTTTTTCTGAAGTACTATTAGCACAGTCCACTATTCATGGGGTATGGAGAAAAGTAATATAGATCTTGATTAAAATTTAGATATAAAAACTTTACTTTAAATTACAGTGCTTTTAAAAGATTGTTTTACTATTTTATTAAAAGATTTTATTAAAATTTAATCGAAATTCCTCAAATAATTATGTCTGTCTGTCAAAATTCTGAAATGTGTGTTGTTTTTATTTATGATGGTGGCATGTGCAAGAATGATTTTCTATAGATACTCTTAAAAAACGCGTCATTTATATATTGAAGTCATAATTAACCCTCTGTCTACCAGAAGGGTCCAATGGACCCGACATGTACATTCAAAATATTTATTCAAACCAGAAATTTCTTCAAAACAAACTAAATTTATAAATCAGACAATAATAAGTTAAATAAACAAATTAAATAGTTTTAAGTAAAAATTCTGGTGTAGAATGTTTTTATAAAACTTGAGTAAAATTTTCGGTAGTTCTAGGGTTAACAAAATACAAGATTTTATTAATAATAACTTTATAAATATTTAATATTTAAGTGATTTGATTTTTATACTATAGATTCTGCAAATTTATAAGGTTTTCTTTTTTCTTAAACAGAATGACATTAAATTGTAATAGTCACAGATTCTTAGTTTTTCTTTAAAATTTGTTCAGTTACAAATGGAATTTTACAAAAGAATGCATATTTTCTGTTTTGATTGCAGTACTATTAGTTCAAAAATGCAAGTTGTTAAATATATGAATTACACATGTGACTATATTTCCACATTACAACAAATGAAAACGAGATTCTTTATAAGCAACTAAAATTAATTTTCAATTGATGCAACGTGAATCCTTATTATTGTTATTTATTTCATATTATTGGTATTAACATAAACGAAATTATATATTAGTTTCATCAAAAGCTATATATAATAGATAATCTAGAACGTTAATTGGTAACCGTTGTTTTATCCAATATTTTTTTCCAAAATAAAATGGTCAAAGCTTTTTTATTTATTTATTTTTTACATTTTTTAATTAGCAGCTTTTATTGGTAGTACCATCATCTGATTGTTTTTATGATTCAGCTGTTGGAAATTTTCAACTAAAATTTTCATTTGTATATTTTCATATCCATCACCACTACATTTAAGACATTTTTATGCTAAATGAAATGACTAAAACAACAAACTTCACTTCCACTATTTTTGTTACGCATTAGTTAAACATTTACATTTTGACATTAAATCTTATAAATCAATTAATACCGGGTGTAAGTTTGTTCACTCATCAAAAATTCATAAACATTTTAACACGTTGTCGTATCGGATTGCGGATTACACAGTAAGACTTATCAGAGTCGGGTTTTTTGTGGCAAAAGCAAAAAAAATAAAATAAAATAAAATAAACTTGCTCAAATTTTTACTGATAGGTGGCACAGTCCGGGATCATACCTATCATATAAGAAAAATTTTATTGGATCAATACCCGCATTCCCAATCAATAATCTTCTAAGTAAAATTCATTACAAGCAGTTGTAACTTATGTAACTCATAGCTACCAACTTCTACGATTTTTGTTGTCACCGGTATATGTTAATAACAATCGTCGCCTTATTTAATAACAACTTTCTGCGATTAAATACTGTGAATATTACTTTTAAAAATTACTGATGACAATGGTGGCTCATTTCATCAGGGCTGAGATTTCGTGGCCAACCTTGTATTATATATATAAAATATATTGTATTCGCAAGAGAAAAATAAATATTGTTATATAATCTGAATATTTTTATGCATTTTAATAAGGTGAACCTTTATAGACCTACCTACCGGTAAAATTTTTAACTATTTCTTCTTTTGTCATAATACATTTGACTCTTTGGCACGTCTTATGCTGCAAACTGCGCTCCGATATGACCATTTGTTAATTTTTTTTATAAAATTTTTGCATTGTGAACGGATTTATGCGACACACGGTATATAAATAAAATCAATGGTTTACTTATTATAGATGTTCAGTGATAATGTTAAACAATACATGTCTAAAAACATTACTTTTTATATTGCATTTCTATGTATAAATTTCTAAACTTAGAATTGTTATCTTAAAACCATCCATACCTTTTATGCTGAAAAATGGTGCTTAACATTAGACATGAAAAGGTTCCTAAAACTTACTTATTGAAATGTATTGAAAAAGTTTTATTGTGCCTCAACTAACATTTCTGTTTCTGTTGACTGTTTTGTAAAGTACAAAACAGGTTTTATACATAAATTATCATTTTCTGTCATATTTTATCATGTTTTTTTAAAATTTTATATGTGTTTGTGCCAATAAAATAATAGTTATCTGTTTTTGTAGTTACTTTTGCTTTGATTTATATTTGATCTCACACCTATGATACAGAAAAGTTATTGGAAACTTAAGCCGATAAAGTAGGGTAAATAATTCAGTAAAATATGAAATCTACTCTTTTCATCCATGAAATCGTGTTTGATTTCAGAATTGATTTCAAGGTTTGTTTTCAAGTGGGGTCCTTACATCTCAAATGGTCTACCGGTCCCTGTTCGATCCTCTTCAATTTCGATGAAGTTGTTATGGGATATACTTAGAAGTTTGACATAGCAATCTGCTAAGTTACACATTCCTAAGTAGTATGCAATGGGAACAGATGTCATAAATTCCCGGGCCGCCATCTTGTATTTTTTCTTGGCGTGAAAACCCCCTTTCCGCCAAGTAGTAAATGTCTCCAAGCACCGGTTTATACGCATGTTAGGCTTAACGAAAATAAAATGTAAATAATAAACAAAACTCGTTAAAGTGGCAGTCACTAAATGTCGTATGAGCGCTACGCGCTCATTAACCGAAAAAAAAATCACTGGATTCAGCAGTTCTCGCGGTATAGCAATCTCAAAATTCAGCAGTTCTCACTATGTAGCATTCTCAAAATGTACAAAACTCGTAAGGTAACATAATATACATAAAATTATCAACATAACTTAACAGACATCTGCTTTCTTGAAAGCTCAAGCACGAAATATGCTAGCATCACCGTCATTTTCCGAAATAGGCTAATGAATACGCACTGTTAACAAACCTCCTTTATTCGTCAAAATTTCCTCATATTTCTTAATTACTTCAGCAAGACCGTTTAAATAGACTACAGAACACATATTCAACCAAATACATCCAATAAATTTAACATAAAAATAATCGACAGAAACATGTAACACGATATCACAAGCAAAAACGCCCTTCTCGCGTACTCAACTCGCAACACAATCTCGAATGAAAAACGGGGTTGCCAGAACACGTTACGCCGAAACACCCACGTCACACGGGGTTACACATATCGATAATAATCGCCAACATAAAATCGCCAAGAAATCTCAAAACATCCGATTGCGGCCATCTGGGAATATATGGCATCTAAGCCACGCAATGTTGCAATTAAAAAAAAATAATAATAAATCTTTTCTTAAAAAATATCAATATTCAAACCACAAGTGACGATTTTGCATCGGGCCGGGTGACTACTAGATTTCATACCAACCGGACCCAAAGTTATTGATTCAATGTTTTTATTTTTTTACTTTGTTCTTTTCTTCAATAGAAGAAAGTATTGTAATCGAAATTTTTTCGACTTTCGGTTTTTGACGGATTTACACGTTTTAGGGGTCAGAGGTCAGAGGTCCCAAAAAACATGTTTATAGAAAATGTCTGTCTATCCGTGTGTCCGTGTGTCTGTCGCCATTGTATCGTCAAAAAGTATATGAAGTTATGTACAGAATTGAACCAATTTTCTTTTTTAAGTTTTTGGCTATGGCAAGCAGGTCCTTCCTTAATTTGGAAAAAATCCGCCAGAAGGGGGCGCTGTAATAGCGATTTTTGTGTCATTTTGAATATTGTACCATCGAAAAGTGTATGAAGTTATGCATAAAATTAAACCAAATTTTTTATGTATGTTTTTGGCCATGGTAAGAAGGTCCTCCCTGAATTTGGAAAAATTCCGCCGGTAGGGAGCGCTGTAATAGCAATTTTTGTGCCATTTTCAATATTGTACCATCGAAAAGTGAATGAAATTATGCATAGAATTAAACCAAATTTTTTTATGTATGTTTTTGGCCATGACAAGAAGGTCCTCCCTGAATTTGGAAATATTCCGCAGAAATAGGGCACTATAATAGCGATTTTTGTGTAATTTTCTTGATTTTTGTAGTTCTATTGTACAACGGCGGCTGATGAAGCGACGGGAACTTCCCATTCTGTTAAGCTGACTATTCCAGAAAAGCTGATATACAACAGAATAACGGAAAACCATTTATTTTAATAAATATCATAATCGGCTGACGTTTTTACTCCGATTAATTGACTAAAGCAGAAATTTAAGATGAAAGTCAAAGTTGATATAGTATTGAAAATGAAATATTGTCATTTGTATCAACATTTTGAAATATTGTCATTTGTATCAACATTTTGAAATATTAAAATGTATGAGATAGAAGAAAGTTTTGGGATTGGCACATCCAACTAGTTTATATTTTGCTGCAGGTTGGATTTGGTTTAGAATCTTGCACCGAATGGCGTAACCAGGTTTATTAAACTGGACACGACTCGGATTCGTGTAAAACCTTCATACCTAACCCGATGGAGAATTGTCACAAACGTCACACTTTTCACAAATTAGTCACTCTGTGAATTCACAAACTGGTCGCAGTGTGAGGTCACAAAAGAGCGTAAAAACGGCCATAAAGACCATCCACGTCACATTGACGGTCACAAAGTCACAATGTTATACGGGTATAATTTCAGACGATCCAGGTTTATGTAAAATGTGGGTACACTGTTTTGTGGTCTTAAAACAAACTTGCTAGAAAGAACAAATACACCAAGCATATGAGTTTCAATTGAGTCTTCATGCAATTTTGTTTTGCGATCATAAAAATATTTAGTTCACAATAAACATATACCAAAGTATAAAGTACACAAACTATGTACACAAAAATCTATCTATTTTGAATATTACACAAAAATTTGTGTATTTTTAATATTACACAACATAAAATCTCGGTCAAGTTCGTTAATGGGCAAAATCGGACCAAGGAGCGGGAATAGGGAGGAGTTTTGTGAAAAATGAAAAAAACCCATAACTTCTTAATTATAATACATATTGACTCAGTTTGAAGTAATTATTACTTCTAAAAAATGGGCCAAAAATTTATGTATGACAGATTTTTTATAAAACTTAAAATGGGCTCAAGGGACGAAAAAATAGGGTTTTCGGGAGAAAAAAAAATCATAACTTCGTCAATTCTCAAGATATCAAATCCAATTAAATTTATTATAAATTGTCTTAATATTATCTACAACTTTTACACTGACAAGTTTTTGACAGGACCAATTCTTACCGGAAAAAAAATTTAAAACGTAAAAAAAAGTGGGAGCGGTTGAAAAAGAAAAAATCCATAACTTCTTCAATTCACAAGATATCAAATCCGCATGAATTTATTATATATCTTCTTAATATTATATACAACTTTTATATTCACAAGTTTTTGATAGGACCAATTCTTACAGCAAAAACAAATTAAAAATACATTGAGGTTGAATTAAAAAATTGTCGTATTAAGGGTGTACTCAAATCCAAACTGCTTATTTTCTGACTCATTTTTAAATCCATTTTTGCTTTCAAACGCATCCAATTGATAGATTCTCTTATTCAGAAACTATATAATATGCCTTAATGGTCGATTTTTTGATAGATGCAGAATATATTTTTAAAAATGATGTCAAAGTGGGCAGTTTGAACCGAATTTCTCGAAGCGATTGTATTGGAAACGAAAAATATGGTCCTACTGAGAAAATAATTGTTTATAAATCAAGTTCTAATTAAATGAACGAAAAATAAAAACATACGTTGCTTATAAATGTCTTTAAAAATCACGTCAGCAAGTTTAATGTTTTTTCTTTTAAAAATGAATTTGACAATGTGTCGGAAAATTTCGAGATGTTGAGCATGGAAAAATATTTTTTTAATACTCGTCTTAACATGATTCTGATAAAACCAGCTCTTGTATAAAAATGAAATTAAAAACTCCTCAAAAGCGGCCAGATAAAATTATTAAAGTGGGTTTATCTCTAATCATCATTTAATTTTTGTTGGTGAAATTAGTACTTAACTTCGAAATCTACCTGCGCCTGTAGGCCGAACTGGAAGGGATTTTTTTTTTCTTGTTTTGAAGACGAATACGCAGGCATGAAAATGAAATTTCTGTATAAAAAGACATAAAACTAAAAAAAAGAGTGTGTTTTGAAGGACACACAACTGAAGTAAAACTTACCATGACATTTTTTGAAATTTTGAGCGTGTGCGTAAAAGCATGCGTGTTATACAAAACTTGTAAATAATTGTACACTACGAGACAAAACAGGGAAAAAAGGCCTTACTTTAGCAATTTGAATTTCTCTTTCAATTTTTACCGTTTTTATTTTTCACCAGGCAACTTTTTTGTGTTTGAGTTCTTGCCATAATCTTTAGACAGAACATTACGTCGTCGTCCACAGTGAAAACAGATATTTTAAAAGTCTATAATTTCAAAGCAATTATAAATATGGTGTGTAATAAGAAATCGACGATTTATGAAAAACGTTTATTCCTGATCAAAAAAGGAAAAGTAGATTTACGCCAAAAAGTAATCAAGGGGTTAACCCGTGGCGCGTTTTTTTTAAAAGGTTTTTAATTAATATTTCAGCTAATAACCGATAATATTCTTTCCGAAAATCATTATCAACAATCCTTGGATGATTCCGTGTCGATAAGTACCTTGAGCGCCCCTAAAATCCCTCGCTGAGCCCCAGCAAAATAAAGTTTGTGTGTAACAGGAAAACGTGATTTTCTCCAAAACTATCTGACCTGTATGTGAAACTGTAGAGAGGATCTCTATAATTTTCCTACAAGTTTTAAATAAACTCCTACAACCCCTCATATTCTCATAATTTTAGTCTCAGTAGATTTGGAAATAGAGGTGGGGGGGGGGGGCATATTTTTACAGTACATTTTTAACGCTATCTCTGAAAATATAATACCTAAAATCAAAAGAGATTATTTTTGACTTCGGTCATACGAGATCTTTCGAGCGATATCCCATATGACATAAAAAAAAAAAATCAAGTAACTTAATTATCCCCTAAATTTTTCATAAAATTATTTGTGAGTGACTAATAATCTTATAAATATGTGGGTCTATAGCTTTTATAACTCTATCAGGTTTGAAATTTCCACGTTCCATAGTTTTCAAGAAAAACGGCTATGACAGACAGATAAAAAGACGCACGAGTGATCTTATAATAGTTCTGTTTTACATTCTAAGTACGGAATCCTAAAAAGGACATTTCCGTTAAAACAATGATAAAAAGGATTTAAACTTAGTGAGTTTTTCGTCAGATAATTTTTAGTAAAATTTAAAAATTTTAAGATTTTAGACAGGAAGTACAGCTGAGGATGATTCCGTTTTATGTCTAAACCAGAAGGTGGCCTTATAAAGAGGTTTTCTTTCTTTGACAATCGATCTAATATAAGTTCTCGACATAAATGAGACTTAGATAAAACTTCCGGCAACGTAATTTGCGCAAACACAGTGCAGCGACGAGATAAAGAGCTAAAAGATCTGTAAAAACACACACTACAGACACAGAAAATGAAACACATAAGACTAGAATATATATGAAGACATGAGTTTCAAAACTCGCCTTATCCAAAAAATCAAATTTTGTGAAATCGCGAAAAACCTCTGACTGCGTCTTTTGGTTTTCATTCTAACCTCTTCAGACCCGAAATTAATATAATACAGTCATTCAGGGTAACTTTGAGCCGCATTTTCTCTATTTTCATATGCCACACTCTTATTTTAAGAATATTGTTGCAACTAGGTGCATAAAAGAGAAGAAATGATCCTAAATTATTGTATGACTATAAAAAATTAAGGAATAATAATGATAAAAGCTATAAAAAAAATGAATTTTTAACCTGGTTCAAAGTTACCCAGCCATTTAGGGTAACTTTGCACTATTTGATAAATATTATCTAAAATAATTCATTATAAAAAAAAAAGTATTATAGTTAGGACAACTTTGAACCCCAAAATATGTTGTCAGATATGTAAAGACACCGAATTTACATTTCTTAACATCACATAAGATTTGCATAATTTATGATATTACAACAAATATCAGGCATTAGAAAAGTGCAAGAAGAGAACCATGAATATTTAGAAATAAAAAAAAACCTGTTTATTGTTCATATAAAACATAAAAATGCAGTGGAAAACAATTTTCAATGTTTTAACTCAATAATATACCCATAGTTACAGTGATACATACTAGTACTAGTATTATTCAAACATGAATAAAAAATGTCGAAAGTATGAAATGTCAAATTTGGGTAGCTCCGATCCCAAAGAACGCCTTTAAATGAATTTTATGTATTTCACACATATTTGTGAAAATATTTACATGTTATATCTAATGCTCACTTTCGCCATTTATATAAAATATACGTGCAAATATGGGAAATTTTTGACAGTAGCACTTATAATTAGTAAATTATAAACATCAGTGTAACTTTGAGCCGTCTCAAAGTTACTCCGAAAATGTGGTAAAATGTTAGTGCCTTCTTATTTTACATTTTATTAACTATTAATAAATAAATAATCACAAAATATTATCACATTTACAACATTTAGATAATAATATGTCTGATAAATTAGTATATTGTTACTTACTATGAAAATTTAACTGCATTACAACAACTTCAAAACAGCATTCAAAATTAACTTGAAAACAGTACTTAAAAACAGTTAGATGATGCATTTAATTGCGTATAATGTTGCTGATTTATTTTCTAAAATAAAGAGTAGAAATCCCAGTTTAGAACTTTGCCAACAGAGCACCAGTTCTGGAGCTTATTTAGTCTTTTGGAGTGAAAAATATTGAAAATTAGGAGATGATGCAAACTTACCCGGAATGACTGTACTCCAAAGACTTATTCATTGCTTTTGACAAACAAAATGGCACCATAGATGACAAAAAGAGTCATTTTTCTGAAATTGATACTTTAGGAAGCTGGTAATTTGGGTTTACAAACATGACTTTAAAATTACTAGCTCCTCAAAATATCAGTTTAACTATCAATAACCTAAATTCACACAATAAAAAAATTAAGGTCTATAAATAACTGAATAATCTACAAAACCTCAATTATTTTAATAGCAAAGTTGTTAAGTTAAATAATAATGAAAATTACCTACTTTTTACCTGATTGCCAAGAAGGGTTATGTGTTTCATGCGTATCTGGGTATGTGGATTTCTTTATATCCTCGAAACATCCCAACGGCTAGATGGATTTTAACGAATGAGGTCCCTATCGATTCGTCTTAACCGTCCGATGGTTATAGGCTAAGTTTTGTTTTTATAAATTCAAAATGGCGGCAGTAAAATACAAAATGGCAGTAGAGGCGAAACAAATTTACGCACCCTATTGAGCGGCATATCATTAGATAGGTCTTTCAAAATGAAGACGATGTCTCATTGACTATTTTACAGTCAGAAGCTCCGTTTAAATATTACACAACCTGGAAGTTGTGTAGGTAGGATCTCTAGCTGTACTGCATCTCTAACCTTCATAGACATCTATAGGCCTCATCAAAACTGTGTTTATAGATAGGAACTAAAAATTAAACACAACTTAAAAGTCATCAATACAAGTAAATAAAAAAATAGGTAAGTAATATAAAAAATAGTTTCACATTGAGGAGAAATAATTAGTGAATTCGCTTTTTACGCAGTCGAGTTTTTTGATTTTTTAAATTTAAATTTTATTTGTTGGATGCATTGTCTTGAAAGCATTCTGCAAACTCAGATGAAAATAACATTTATTTCTTGAGGAAATTAGCATTGGTGCTGCCATTTTTTGGTTTCGTTTTAAAGCAAAAAGGTTCAGCTATGCAGAAGTGAAGTGAATAAGTAAAAAAATCAATCAGTTTAGTTTTTATAAGGAAAAGAACAAAGGCACCCTTTTGGGTACTCAGGACTGAAGAGGTTAAACCAAGATTTTACTATGGCAGAAATGCACGATAAAACTACTCTTTTTGCAGATTGTAGTGGGGTTTTTTTTATGCAGGTTCACCAATCGATTAAATTTATAGAGAAAACTCGATTTTTTAAGTTTTGGATAAGGCGAGTTTTAAAATTTACGTCCTCATATATACTAACTAGTCGGATGTGGCAATCCCAAAACTTTCTTCTATCTGATGCATGTTAATACTTCAAAATTTGCCATCACATTGCAAAAATTAAATGACAATCTATGACCATCATGAATCTAAAGGATCTATTTACGTTAAAGAGTAACATAATATGAAGTTAGAATAAATTTTGTACATTAGTTATTCAGATAGAGCTATCGTCAAAATCGTAACAAATAGAGCCTAGCAGCGCCACCTATTGGTCTATTTACACCAAAACGTAATCAGCATTAAATTATATCAGTGTATAACTGAATCTGAAGTGTGATGAAAATATGTGCATTAGTTCTTGAGATAGAGCAATTGCGGAAATCATGAATAATGCATCATAGTAGCGCCACCTATTGGGCGATTTATGCCAAAAAGTAATCAGCACCAATTTATATTAGGGACTAATTGAATCTGAAGTTTTATGAAAATTCGTGCATTAGTTCTTGACATAGAGCTATTGCAGTAATCGTGAAAAATGCAGCATAGCAGCGCCACCTGTTGGGCGATTTACACCATAACCTAATCAGTGTGGAATTATATCAAGTACTAACTGAATCTGAAGTTTTGTGAAAATCCGTGCATTAGTTCGTGAGATAAAGCTGTTGCGGAAATCAGGAAAAATGCAGCATTAGCAGCGCCACTTGTTGAGCGATTTACACCTAAAATTAATCAGCACTAAGTTATATCAGGGACTAACAGAAGCTAAAGTTTTATTAAATTCCGTGCATTAGTTCTTGAGATAGAGCTCCCACAGAATTTGTGTCACATACAGACAGACTCACGGACAGACATTCTGCAAAAACATGTTTTTCGGGATCTCTGATCACTAAATATGTAAATCCGTCGAAAACTGGAATTCGAAAATTTTCATGAATCCAATACTTTCTTCTTGTAAAGATAGAAGACACACAATCGGTGATAATCTCAAGATGAGCACTGATAAAATGAACTATTTTCGCACAATTTTTTTAAAAATAATCCTGATAAATAAGAACCACGTGATCACAGATAGGTATAATGATAGCAGGTGCTTTAATAAAAATGGTTATCTGGTGGCTTATTAAAGCACCTGCTTTCATTATATCTGTGATCTCATGGTTTTTGCTTATAAATTTTATTTTTTTAATAAATGCGAAAATAGTTTATTTTATAATTATTGATCTTGGGAACGTGGATAATTCGTGTACACGAAATTAGTAGGTATCGTTATTAAAAGGTTTTAATAAGCCTTTAAGTGTACTGTGATAGCTTTTAGCACATATATTTTAAATTTAGTTATAATAACTGATTTCTGTTACATAATTATAAGACCTGGAATTGGCAAATAAAAAAAAATTGCACTATTAATGATTGGTTACAAGGAATACTTTCAAAAGAATAAAAATTTAATATTGTTTGCCCTAGTAGAACTCGGTGGGTACGTGTACGTAAGACATTAGAAAGAAAGAAAACTATAATGAAAATTGCATTATTAAAATAGTCATGGGTTTTCCTTATGTTATGCTGTGAGGTTGCATATTTTATCATGGAGATGATTAAGTATTAATACTGAGAGGATCATTAAGCACTCAAAAATAGTTAAACATCATAAATGAGCATGCACACCATATCATATTCGAAGTTTTTACACACTTAGAAAACCTTTATTTCAAAACAATAGCGCTTTTTTTGCTATGGGACGTCTACGAAAAATAAATTTCGGATTTCTACGTCAAACTTATCATATGATGTGAGTCAGAATACTTATCAATAACATATTTTTTTAATTTTAGATATATTTTTATAAGGAAGTCTTTAAATTTCATCGCTAATATGACCTAGTGACAGTTCATATTTACATAAAATAGAAAATGTATAGGCGGAAATAGGGAAAAGGTTCTATAGTTTAAACCTGGAACTTTGTTTGAGTTAAAACTCCTCATTTACAGAGTATGGCATAATGAAATACAGTAAAACCTCCCTAAAGCGACCACGTTCCGTTCCAATAAAAATTGATCGCTCCGAGAGGGGGTCTCTTAATGGAGGTAATGTTTAAATCTAGATTTTAATTGTTGAATAAAGGTAACAACTTATGTTACTAAAATTTATTTTTCACATTAGGAAAAAATATAAAAATTCAAGTATCAAAACAAAAGGTAATTACATAAGTTAATTACTGCAGAGTTTAAAAACGTTTGCTTTGATTTTGCGGTTTTATGTTTTATAACTTTTATTTCCCAGACTTTTCGAAGTTCACTAAATAAATGCAATTTTTTTTTTGGACGGGAACAAATAATGACGATTTCATTAATTTATCTATTTATTTGAGAGTTTCCTGACAGAATAGGGCATTGGAGTTTCTTAACCGTCATCCTTAATTTGTCGTCTGAGTTAATTCATTGCCTAAAAAGGCACAAAGGTGTTTAAACACTTAAAAGTTACCGGAATAAATAAAAATTCTAAACTTAGTTTAGAAGTTTAAATTCTATACTTAGTTTAGAAGTTTGATGAATAATGCGCACTCCGAAATTATTTTTTTAATAAAACCTTCTTTCAGCGACCAGGAAAAAACGGAATTTGTTTAAATTTCTTCAAAGAAATGGGTCGCTAATGGAGGGAGTTCAACTGGGGTTGTCTCTGAATAGAGGTAAAATTAGTATTAAGCCTATGGGAATAAATTTCGTTCCATGAAAAAATGATTGTTCAGGGAGGTGGTCGCTTAATAAAGGTAGTCGCACAGGGACGTTTCAATGTAGTTGCAAATTACATAAATGAACTACAGAGTCTGTTAGCACATTTTTTCGACGAGTTTGTTTTGGTGTAAAAAAATCGTCTGTATAGAGAAATTATTTTTCACATCTAATATGTTTTTGAAAGTATAAATTCTCGTCTGCAACTGCAATTTTTGGTTACACGCAAAATGGCCCTTTTAAAGAACCAGATGGATGGAAGGCTAAATTTATGCACTTTTCGAAGATAATTATTCAAATTCAGTTATTAAAAACGCAGTTAAAGGAATGGTTTTCTATATCTAAACCCACAATAGGTAATATCTTATACTATAATGCGAGCAAAAATTGTGTGTGTGTATGTAAATTTTATCTTGAAAACGGCTCTAACGATTTTGACGAAATTTTGTATTTTACCATTTTCGGGCACGATAAGACCATTGGACTAGGTCACGTGTTCGAGAAAATTCGATTAGTGGGTCATAATGGGTCATAATGGGTCAAGGTCAAGCTAATTATATCTAAAAAACGGTTCAATCGATTTTGACTAAATTTTATATCCACCCGTTTTTCGTCACGAGAAAACTATTGGGCTAGGTCACATGTTCGAGAAATTTCAATTAGTGGGTCATTTTTGGGTCCCTATGGGTCAAGCCAAATTTATCTAAAAAACGGCTCTAACGATTTTGAGTAAATTTTGTATTCTGTTGTTTTGGATTACGAGAAGACCAATGGAATAGGTCACATATTAGAGAAAATTCGATTAGTGGGTCATTTTGGGGTCACTGTGGGTCAAGCAAAGTTTTAGAAAACGGCTCTAACGATTTTGACGATATTTTGTATTTTACCATTTTCGCGAATGATAATACCGTTAGGCTAGGTCACGTGTTCGTGAAAATTCGATTAGTGGGTCATTTTGGGTCATAATGGGTCAAGGTCAAACTAATTATATGTAAAAAACGGCTCAATCGATTTTGACTAAATTTTATATCCAACCGTTTTTCGGCACGAGAAAACTATTGGGCTAGATCACATGTTCGAGAAATTTTGATTAGTGGGTCATTTTTTGGGTCACTATGGGTCAAGCCAATTTTACCTAAAAAACGGCTCTAACGATTTTGACTAAATTTTGTATTTGTCGTTTTCGATTACGATAAGACCAATGGGATAAGTCACATATTAGAGAAAATTCGATTAGTGGGTCATTTTGGGGTCACTGTGGGTCAAGCAAAGTTTATCTAGAAAACGGCTTTAACGATTTTGACGAAACCTTGTATTCTATTGTTTTCGGGCACGAGAATATTATTAAGCTTGATCGCATGTTCAAGAAAATTCGATTAGTGGGTCATTTTGGGTCACTGTTGGTCAAGCAAAGTTTATCTAGAAAACGGCTGTAACAATTTTGACAAAATCTTCTATTCTATCGTTTGAGGGCATAAGAATACTATAGGTCTTGATCGCATGTTCAAGAAAATTCGATTAGTGGGCCATTTTGGGTCACAATGGGTCAGGGTGAAGCTAATTGAATCCAAAAAAGGCCTAAAACATTTCGACAAAATTTTGTAATATACCGTTTCTAGGCATGAGATGACCATTGGACTAAGTCACATGTACGAGAAAAATCGATTAGTGGGTCATTTTGGGTCAAATGGGTCAAGGTCAAGCTAATTGTATCTAAAAAACGGCTCAATCAATTTTGACTAAATTTTATATCCAACCTTTTTTCGGCACGAGAAAACTATTGGGCTAGGTTACATGTTCGAGAAGTTTCAATTAGTGGGTCATTTTTGGGTCCCTATGGGTCAAGCCAAATTTATCTAAAAAACGGCTCTAACGATTTTGACTAAATTTTGTATTCTGTCGTTTTGGATTACGAGAAGTCCAATGGGATAAGTCACATATTAGAGAAAATTCGATTAGTGTGTCAAGCAAAGTTTATCTAGAAAACGGCTCTAACGATTTTGACGAAATTTTGTATTTTATCGTTTTGGGGCGCGAGAATACCATTCGGCTTGGTCGCATGTTCAAGAAAATTTGATTAGTGTGTCAGTTTGGGTCACAATGGATCAGGGTCCAGCTAATTGAATCTAAAAAAAGGCCCAAAACATTTTGACAAAATTCTGTAATATGCCGTTTCTATGCATGAGAATGCCATTGGGCTAAGTCACAAGTTCGAGAAAAATCGATTAGTGGGTCATTTTTGGGTCACTGTGGGCCAAGCTATTTGTATCTAAAAAAACGACTCAAATGATTTTGTCAAAATTTTGTATTATACAGTTTCTGAACATGAGATGACCATTGAGCTAAGTCATATGTTCAGGAAAATTCGTTTAGTGGGTCATTTTTGGGTCACTGTGGGTCAAGCTAATTATATCTTTAAAAAAGGCTAAAACGATTTTGACAAAATTTTGTATTATACTGTTTCCGGGCACGAGAAGATCATTGAGTTAGGTCACATGTTCGAAAAAATTCGATTAACGGGTCATTTTTGGGTCACTGTATCTAGGGTCACCTATCTTTTATCTAGAAAACAGCTTTAATGATTTTGATTAAATTTGGCCTCCAACGTTTTCGGGTTCGAGAAGACCATTGGTTTAGGTCGCATGCTCAAGAAAATTCGATTAACCAGTCAATTTGGGTCACTATGGGTCAAGGTTTAGCTAATTTTATCTAGAAAAGGGCTCGAACGATTTTGACAAAATTTCTTATTATACTGTTTCCTAGCACGAGAAGACCATTGGAATAGGTCAGATGTTTGATAAACTTAGATTAGTAGGTCATTTTTGGGTTACCGTAGGTCAAGCTAATTTTACCTATAAAATGACTTTAGCGATTTTGACTAAATTTTGTATTCTACCGTTTTCAGGTTCGAGAAGAGCATTGGTTAGGTCGTGTGTTCGAAAAATTTCGGTTAGTGGGTCCCTATGGCTTAGGATCATGCCAATTTTATTTAATCGTCAATAATTATACAGTGAGAATGAAATATAGAATTGAACACAAGGCTAATTTTGACCGAGATTAGCTCGGTCATGCCCGCTAGTTTTCAATAAGACATGGAACAAACATGAATGCTTGGCTTCAAAGGGAAAAATTGTTCCAAATATGTACTGAAGAACAAAAAGGAATTCTTCGAATATTGCAAAGGAAAGATCTTTTATGGTAAAAGAAAATCCTCCAAGTCAAAGGACTGTTGCTAAATATTAATATGCTCAGTACTCTATTAACAAAATCATTAACACTGATTTGAATTTTAAAAGCCCAAAAAACACAATGTTCACCGTCTTTCTTCAGTGACATATCGCTAAACGTAGAACAGGAGGCATAATTCTTTATGGGAACCATTTAACCAAGAAAGTTGGAAAAATGTTTTTACAATAGGTGAAGCTTCGGTCTAATTAAATGATCGTAATAAAAGAAATCGATTTATTATCAACAAAGAAGAGAAAAAAAACTTAAAACATGATTCAATGCATCTAAAAAAAGTTTTAGCAAAGGATTTATGACTGTTGCTGGCTTTGAATACAATGGCAAAGTAAAAAAAACCCCAAATACTATCAGAAACATATTTTACTCCCAGTCTTCAAATCTGAAATACCATCTCTTTACCCCCAGCACCATCAATCTGTTGAACTTCATCAAGATAAAGCAAGCAGCCATACATCACAATCTACTCTTAATTTCCTGGAAATATGGGACGAGAAACGGTCATGAGGGGATATATCCTTCACTGATATACCTGCTAAATTTCCTAATAATCTGCTTTTGAACTTTTGGAATTTTAAAAATCCCATTTTCCACATGTCAACCTACAACCCTTCATAGACATTGGAAAGCTGTTCAAGAGGAATGGGCCAAAATACCACTTCTAAAACTACAAAAGGCATTATTGCCATGGAAATTATGGTGTAGAAAGGTAGTTCAAAATAAGGGTTACCAAATTGAACATTTAAAACACAAATATTTATGAACTATTATTTTAACACAATCAAACTGATTGGTAAAGTTATCATACGAATTGAATATTTCCAACTGAGCGAAAAAATGCCCAGGCTGGGTTCGATTCCCAGCCTGGGCATTTTTTCGCTCAGTTGGAAATATTCAATTCGTACAAATATTTATGTAAAATAGTTCTGTAAGTACCATTCAAAATCCAATTTTCTTCTTTGTGGCTCTTCTTTTTACCCGACTGCCAAGAAGGGTTATGTGTTTGACGCGTATCTGGGCATGTGGATTTCTTTATACCCTCGAAACATCCCAACGGCTAGATTGATTTTAATGAATGAGGATTCTATCGATTCGTCTTAACCGTCCGATGGTTATAGGCTTGGTTTTGTTTTTATAAATTTAAAATGGCGGCCGTAAAATACAAAATGGTGGTAGAGACGAAAAAAATTTTGTACGCACCATATTGAGTGGTATATCATTGGATAGGTCTTTCAAAATAAAGACGATATTTCATTGACTATTTTACAGTCAGAAGCTCCGTTTAAATATTGCATAACCTGGAAGTTGTGTAGGTAGGATCTCTAGCTTGACTGCAACTCTAACCTTCATAGACATCTATAGGCCTCATCAAAACAGTGTTTATAGATAGGAACCAACAATTAAACACAACTTAAAAGTCATCAATCCAGTAAATAAAAAAAATAGGTAAGTAATATAAAAAATAGTTTCACATTTATGAGAAATAATTAATTAGTTCGCTTTTTACGCAGTCTGTTTTTTTTATTTTTTTAAATTTAACTTTTACTTGTTTTTCTTTCACTTCAACCTGTCTACAAAGACATATATAAGCAAGATGCGTGTATCCATATTCTGCATATGAAATTGCTAAACAGGCATACACGTGTGCTAAAATTGACAGCAGTAATATAAAAGAATCAACCAGGAAAAAACGTAACAAATTGGTAATGATCGTTGAAATTCAAAAATTATAGTGGAGGTCAGAAACTCAAGAGAGTGTGTGTGTGTGTGGGGGGGGGGGGGGGAGGGGGAGTAAAAATTTTACATGCATAATTTGTGTAAAAACACGTTTCCTGAATTTATTTTATTTTCATTTTTTCTAAGTTGCTTTTATCATCGTATAAAATTTCATACTTTTTGATAGTAGCTCTATAATTACAAAATTTTGAACAGGTCTGTTTTAGCATATTAAGCTCCGATTAGACGTATCATTCTACTATTTACAACAGTCGGCCTCTTTGTATTGGCCACGTGGTGTTTTTATCTTTCATGGCTTTAGAAGGAAACTAATGGACATCCTGCTGGAGGAAAAGTTTTCTTCAAGTTCGACCTAATATTCTTATCTCCTGACCCATTGTTGAATGTCCCCATCCTTTTGTGAATAAACCTCTGAATAGTGCAGAATAAAAAGTTACCTGGGAAAGTGTCGAACGATGGCAAAACAAGCATTTGAGCGCCTTAGACCACTGCAAGGAAAAGCAAGGTAGATTATGCAGATTCACCCAGAAATATGTAACTGGTCACTTTCTTTCATGTGGTCAGTCTTCTGAAGCTCGGTGATAGGTCAGGGGTCAGCGGTGGCAATCCCTGACATATTTATCACCGCCTTTTTTTTGTTGATGGCCACAGAACCTTTGGAAAAGAAAGACCAGAGACTTTTTGAAATTTTTGTTTTAACGGACTTTAAAGGTGCTTTTATATCGCGTTATTAACAATCTGCAACAAAAAGCTCTAAATTATTTCCCTAGTCTTTCTTTTCCAAAGCTTCTGCGGTCGTCAACAAAAGAAAGGGGAGCTTTGACAAAAGAAAGAGGCGGTGATATAAGCATGTCAGGTATCTCCTCCGCTGACCTCTGACCACTAGACGAGCTTCAGAAAACTGACCACATGAAAGGCTCCGCTGAGGCTGAACGCAATCTGATCTGTCCTTTAGGTTTCTTCCAACTTTCGTCCAATTCCTAAAAGGTTATCTCGACTTCATTTTATTTCTACTTCCACAAGGAAGTAAACTTCCTAAATCCGACATAAGAGGTTTCAATTCAAAAATACATAAAGCGTTTCATATTATTCTAATAAGAAAAATGTATACAATGCCTAGAAATCTGCACGGCCCAGCGTGTACGACCGATTTTCTTCCATTAGTCTCGGGCCGGGCCCGGGCTTGATTTTTTTAATCAGACTCGCGTCAGACTAATTACTCATTCTTTATTTATAGTGATATTGTATTTAAGGGAAGGTTTAGAAATATACTTTGTTTACATAAATTATACAGGAATATTTTTAGAAGCATACATTTTTTTTGTCTTTATAGAGCTTTAAAATTATGATTTATTTAACTGTCCGTTTCTTTTCTTTTAAGCTACATTCATATTTTTAATGAATTTTCATTTGAATATATTTGTCTAAGTATGTTGTTATTCCATATTCCATGGTTTGTGGAACGAAAAGCTGAAAAATGCTGTACTTTTTAAATAAACCCGTAGGGTTTTTAACAAATTCCGTCGACCGCAAAGGTCTAGAATCAGTTAGCATTTATTC